>VWYI01027999.1:0-35065 GCA_013399455.1 Anthoscopus minutus
TCCTGACCAAATTCAAAGATGTGGAAAATATAAATGTTTTTGTTGCTACCGGCTTTCATTTTGAAGAAGTGTTTCTAAATAAGTAACAAGATGCTTGCCAGGAGGAAGCGTAAAGAAATATTTAAACATAAAGTGGATTTAGATCACCTAAAAATATCCTAATATTTAAATTATAGGGAAAAAAGCAGAAATACTGTGAAAATAAAAATATTTCAGTAGCGCTAACTTGTATTTTAGACAGCATTCAAGTCCACAAATGGAGTTTCTGTCCATCATAGACAAACCAAGGCAAATATGAATTCAAGATAATTGATGAGGGAAGAAAAGCTTTTAAAGTTGATGGACTGATAAAAGAAAACACTCAGGTCTTTAGATGACAAGGAAGATCACTGACTTGAAAATAACTTCTCATAAAAGCAGATCATCTGGTCAGTGGTATAAGATCATTTATGATAAGAAGTCAAAGGTAGAGTGCTGCCAGATATAAAGTACAAATCTTGAGATGCCTGAAGAGAAGCTATTGTATATCTGTCAGTTTTGAAAGCAAAACAAATTTTCCTGCACTTTTTGTTCATTTTTTCTAGAATTCTGAACAAAAAAGATATGTTCCTGTATCTAAAAGTGTATAACTTCCAATACCAACAGTTTAATCCTAAACAAGACAGTATAAATCCGTTTTCATTACATATTGTTCATATAAGATGCAATTGTTAATTCCAAGGTATTGACACAAAAGTAATTTTTTCTCTTAGAATATTTATTCATTAGTTAGAACTCTGCAAGCAGTTAATTTATAACCTAAGGTTCCCTTGACTTCAAAATAATATATTATTAAGAGACTGGAAATTGTTTTATATGTTCTTCTTGCTAATGATATTACCACTAAAAATAGGGAGCTGATACAGAATTTCTGACCTTAAGGTAATAACTAAATTTCCTCATTTTTCTCTGAAGCTGCATTAAGAGTATGGGGTCACTGCCTAAAAGTATAAACTGTGGAAATACTAAAAGTATATCTATTGTGGCTAAGAAGGTGTCTGGAAAACTCTTTTCTCTAGGTAAAGTGATTCAGCTATTAGTCTGAGAAACGACCCCAGAGTCCTACAACAGCAAGTACCTCAGAAGGACAGAAGAAATTAAGGAATGACCCTCTCTGCCCCTCTCCTCAACTGTCTTCCACTGTTCAATAGGACTGCCACGGCTACCTGATGGCTAAAGGGTGGTATCACAGAAGCAGCTGGAGACATGACAGCCTGGAAGATTTTTCCCAAACCTTATACTCTGGAAAACTGTTCTACATGGTCTATATCACATGAAAGTACTGCCTGCATCTACATTAAATTATGGCAGTACTGTCGATTTGAGGACTCATCACAGCTGATATGATTAGGCATGACAGAATGATGGGCAATTTTAGATATACTGGAATAAGCAAGCTCAGTTCTGCCTCAGGTGTCTCCAGGCCTTAATGCCTCCACACAGGACAACTGCAATTTCTTTCATCGGTTGTTTGTGTGCCTTTGTAATTTTAAATATATTTAAGGAAAACTTGTAAAATGGTTTGATATCTTGCTGAGCACCTTTTGGAAAAAGGAATACAGTGACATAAAACTCCAGCATATCAAGATTTCTCCTTTAATTGCATTACGAATTCTTTAATGTGTAATAGGAGGTGATCTGAAATGTATCTGAATAATGATTAATATTCATTATAACCATAGAACCATAAAATGGTTTGGGTTGGATGGAACCTTAAAGATCATCCAGTTCCAATGTCCCTGTCATGGACAGGGACACTTTCTGCTAGAGCAGGTTTCTCAGAGCTCCACCCAATCTTATTTATAACCAAACAGGTTGGGGTTTTTTCCTGCTGTTTACGTGACAATAGAACCAATAGTCTATGATAAAGATTGCAAACTGTGGTATGTTTAAAAACAAAATTAAAATAAAAATAAATAAACAAAGCACAAATATTTCCCAGAGGCTTTTCAGTTATGTGGCTGGAAAAAATACTACTATCCCTGACACCTCTTGCTTCTGTAAATAATGGTATGTACAATAACAGTCATGTCTCAGATGTTTGCTATAGATACAATTGTGTTAAATTATTAACAAATATAAAGACCAAGGTGCTTGCTTAGAACTAATCCAAAACCAAAAGCCATGAAGATATTGATAGAAGCTGGAGTAATGAATAAGATTAATGACAGCTGTTTGATTACATGAACAAACTCAATGGAATTGGAATTGCAGCACGCTTGTGAAATTACTTGCACAACTTGAAGAACAAAATGTAACTTATTAAAAAAGTACAGAGAAAGCAAAGTGAAGCAGCATTCTATCAAAATAGTGTTGGCTATTATTAACTGTGCTTGTTCTGGTTGATTTAATGTTCTTCAAAGTATCTGGTACGAGGCTGTGTTTTGGATTTGTGCTGAAAACTTTGTTGATAACACAGGGATATTTTTGCTATTGCTGAGCAGCACTAGCACAGAGTCAAGGCCTTTTCTGCTGTTCACTGAACCTCCCCAGTGAGGGGACTGGGGGTGCACAGGGATTTGGGAGGAGAAACAGCTGGACAGCCAACCCCAACGGACTAAAGGGATGTTCCATGCCATATGGCATCACACTCAGCATATCAAACTGGGGGAAGAAGAAGGAAGGAGTTCAGAGCAATGGCATCTGCCCTCCCAGCAATCATTGCCTGTCAGCATCAGGTGTGATGGAGCTCTGCTTTCCAGGAAATGGCTAAACATCTCATGAAAAGTGGTAAATTAACACCTTGTGCTTTGCTTGTTGCATGCAGCTTTTGCTTTACCTGTTAAATTGTCTTTATCTCAACCCACAAGTTTCCACACTTCAAATTCTCTCCCCCATCCCAATCAAGCAGGGGGTGGAGGCAGAATGAGAGAGCAGCTATGTGGAGCTCAGCTGCCTGTCGTTGTTAACCAACAGTTACCCATATCTGACAAGCAAATGATCCTTGAAAAGGTTATGAATCACTATTCAAAGGCATAACAAAGATTCAGAGAATCTTGATACCAACTCTTACAGTCACCTAAATAAGAAGTAAAAAAAGTGATATGACAGTAACCTTTATTCTCTGTGAAATGTGTTTCACCCTCTTGATACAATTTATTTCATCAATCTATGGTTTATATGTTAGTCCCCTAACTTAGGAACAGTTTCACCTAATTAAGAGTAATTTCAAGTCTATTTAGTTATAATCACAGAACTAAAATGACTTTGTAGAAAGTGCTCTGGTTTTGAATATATTTGCTATGTGCAAAAAAATATTTTTTGGTGCTTAAAAATAGCATTTTCATAAGTCTAGCAGGTAATTGTAAGTTAAATCAGCTAATTTTATGAAGACTGTGAATTCCAGCTAAAAGATTACATTATATATTTCAAAAATTTGTAATGAAAAAACTTTAGTGTTTGCTTTGGCTTAGAAAAAATCCAAACCAGACATTAAAATTAATAAAAAGTAACACAGTAAATGAAAACTGGAATTTTTTTAATCAGTGACTCTACAATAAAAATTAGGGAAAAGGGAGGCCAAAAGATAAACTATCTCACTATTAACTTGTAAAATGTAAGAAAATATAGTCTAATATTGGTAAATGGCAAATCTGTCAACAGCAATGCAAAGCGCATAGAAGTATATAATAAACATAGCTCATCAGTATTTGGAAAAAAATGTGGCGATAAACACTTTACATAGAATAAGAATTATCTTCCACTTCACAAATAATTTCATATGGCAGCGCATTTCCCTAATTTAGTAGTTTAAAAATTGTGATTCAGATTTATTTTAAAGTGAGCATTTTGAGAGAGTTTACCGAGGCATTTTCTGGATCATTAATACAGATTCTCAACAAGCCTTAGACCTTTGCAAAATACTTATATAGCATGAGACTAGGCATTGAAATTAAAAATAAATGTAAAATAATAACACTGTAAACATTGGCTAAAACCAATTTCCAAAGCATTAGGGATTTTCAAGTGTTACTTTCAGTCAGATTCAACGACTCTATTAAATTCAACAGAAAGGCACTAGAAAATTTTAGAGGCACTCTCTATCTCCATCACTGTAGGTCCTTACCTTATGAAAGGTTTAAAACCATCTGAGAAGATTAAAATCTATTTTAATGCTCCAAATTGGAAAATGTAAAATCCAAAGCTTTGCATTTAGGATTAAAAAGAATATATATAGGTATTGTCTTACATTTCAGTTTATAAGCAGAAATTTTCCATGCAAATAATACTTGTTTACAATACTGTAAAAAGTATTTTCATTGGAAAAGTATTTTTGTGCTTATGTTAAGCACCATCTGCCAATAATTAATCCAGATTTTTAAAATATCTTTGGCTATTGCTAAAAGCAGAAGATGGGGTAACCACATGGCACAAACTATGATGTGACATAACCTTGCAATCATGAGCTTGTAGTGACATGGCTGACCTCATATATGGCATGCTACAAATACTGCTAGTGATTGAGGCAGCTGCTTGTCATCCTTGTCAGCAGCCTAAGCTGGCACCTACTTGCCCTAATGTGAAACAGTCTTTGTGAAATGGAGTTATTTTCTCCGTATTTTCTGTCAGAACTTTAAAACTGATCAATTTTTATTCCATTGTTTTGTTATCCTCTGTACTCGCTGCTCCCATTATCTCCAAACCTTTTGAGCCCACTGAAGGTTCAGCATCTTCTACTAACTGCTCAGGCTCCTAGATTTGCTGGGAAGAATTCATCCTTGTGCTGCAAAACAGCAAGATCTGGGAATTGAAGTTATCTACATGTTTTATAACTATGTGTCATGGTTTAGGAATGGTACTCCCCAGTTCAGTGCCCCCACTAAGACTCTCCCAAAAAAGAAGCCATGCGCTCTTCCCCCCCACTGCTTCTCCCACTTCCACTCTGGGGATGGAGTTGAGAATTGGAGGCAGAAAAGATGGAAATCATGGGTTAAGAACAATATTACTGGAGGCAATGAGATAAGAAAATGAAGAGTAACAGCAACAATAGTAATAAAAAAGTGCATGAAGAGAGGGTGATTTACATGCAAAATGCTCACCATGCCTGAGACAATGAAACAATGGCAGATGAAACCTAAACCTTATCACAGTTGCTCCCCTAACCAGAAAGGGACTGCCATAACCCATCCCCATGAAGGTGAGGGTGACCCAGGTAATTGTTAATAGACTTCTTGGGGTGAATTAAAGTGAAATGACACCGGATGAATGATGTTTGCAAACATATACATGTAGGGCTTACTTTAGAACAATTTAGTTGCAATGGAAAACATATGTAGCCATTTTGGTTGTTATTACTATCTATAATTACATAACACATGAAAACAAAAAAACATTGCTTTAGAAAATGTATAGGGAAAAGAGGGAAAAAGAAAGAATGGATAGAGTAGAAAGATACATAACCACCACCCATGGACCTGTGACAAGGCTCTATTGTTGCAGCTGGGATGGCCATTGGTCAAAGTGGGGCTTTTACTCCAACTTGATCTTTAGGGGTGGGTAAAGAAGCCCAGAGAACACAAAGTATATGGGTTTAAATACGCTCAGGCATATTTAACCAGGCTCAGTGGGAACACCCAGGAACCTACCCAGGGCTGGGAACTTTCAGTCCTCTGGCCTTAGAAATGAGCCCATGGACTATTTGGGGTCTTTGAGGGTTTATGATACCTTTTCAGCTGCTTGAGTGAGTAAGTCTCCGGTCGGACCTTCCCCAGGGGAAGCAGAGGGGAATTTTACAACTGAGCAAGTTGTGTAAGGGAGGGCAATAGGGTAATTTTCATGGTAAGAGGCACCATCTAACCTAGAAGGATTTGTCTGTTATTGGCCTCAAAGCTAGTTTATAGCCTCCAGATGGAGATAGATGACCTTTTTCACATGCAGACCTGCCATTACACACCTAAAAACTCCCCTCCTCCCTTGAGAGATGCAAATCTGGCCTCAGAGAAGCACTAAAGCAGTTCTGAAGGATGTAAGAAATGATGCAATGTCCAGTTCTGTAAGTTAGAGGGGAAGAGTTCAACCTGAGTCTAAAAAGTGACCATCTAACCATAGGCCCAGTGACAATTTCATGTCTGGGTTCCTTGTGTGTACTTGTGGATCTGTTGTGGCTTGCCTTGACTAGAACAAGGAAGCTTGATAAAAACAGTAAAATTGAAACATACCTAAATGGCAAGACATCTCAGTTGTTTTGCACTAAGCACAAAAATAACATCAGCCCATTCCAGGATGAGGACTGTATTAGGTCAATCTCTGTCCTACCCTTACCATGACAGTAGCTGAATTTTATGCTGAAAATTAAGCAGCAGACCTAGCAGCAAGCAATCTGCTTTATGCATTACAATCTTCAAAATTCAGTTCTGGTATGAAAGTGGGAAGAGAACTGAATAAACAAACATGTGGAGAAGAATACCATTAAATGCAATATGTACATTGTACCATGTTTAAAGACATAATACTTTAAGACAACCTGAACAATAAAGAAAAATCCAAACCCACAGCATAAACCTACATGAGGTGGACAAACACTAACTATGGCTTAGAGATACTGCAATTGAAAGATCCCAGGCAAGATACTTAACACCTTTACCTCTAGTTCCTTTCTACTTCATATCTATCTCATTTGGTTTTGATCTTCTTGACAGGAATAGCCACATACCACAGCTTTATATAAAAAACAAAACAGAGATGCTTCAATTTATTCCTCCTGCTCTCATTAGTCCTTTTGCTAAAACAAAACAAACAAAAAAAACCGCCCCACACCTTGAATTCTGCCCAAACTGTCTGCTGCCATGGAAATTGAAAATCATCCTGGTAGGAAAATGCTACATTATGTCTACTAATATTTCAGCCAAAGTACAGTCTCTATAGTAGTGGAGATTTCGGAAGAACTTAATCCCATGACCTGAGAACTGTTCAGTACATCCTGTCAGATAATTAATTCTCTCAATTCCTGCATACTGAAAAGCCAGAAGCTGAAAGAGTATGTCACTTTACAGGAAACATTCAGTACCTTTGCACTGTTAAATCTTGGAGCAATTTCTAACACCTCTTTTTTCCTTCTGGTAACATTACCTTCCACGTTAAGGACATGCAGTTCTTGCTATTGAAGATATAAAATAAAGCTCATTCCAATTTAAAAGATTTAGAAAATTATTCTTGGCTCTGTTCAAGACAGAATACCTTTGGAAGGTCTGGAACAAGTTGTTGAAATAATTTAATGAGCCATAATAGGAATTAAATATTTCATTGTTTTTCAAAATGAAGACCCTTCTGATCATTCAGTGGGTTTTGTATTTGTTCTTCAGACTAGGCAAATTCAGTTCATCTTTAACAACTCAGATGACCTTTTTCCTTTTTTTTTCCTTTACATTATATCTGTTTGTACAATAGCAAAAACAGAACAGACATCTGCTACATATTACTCAGATAATGTAGGACACAGAATTATTGTGTCTGCATACAAAATGCTAGAAGAAGATATGAAGAACTAAAGGTTCAGAAGAGTATAAAGTATGAAGTAATAGTAACATATAAATTGCTGAAGGTTTATAAAGTGGAAAATAAAATTTTTCCAACATTTAACCTATTGTTTAAAGACAGTTTTACAAGGGCGTCAAATAGATGATTTTGTCTTTTGTTTCTTTTTTGTTTTTGTCTTTGATGTCTTTTTGCCCTTAGTTTCACTACATAAATAGAGATAAACCTGTACTTCAAAAGACTTGTAGGTCTTCAGAGGAAGTACTTGTCCTTTTTTGAACAGACTTGGATGAAAAAGAAATCTAAATTCTGGACTTCTATTTACTATTATTTCTATTTTAATGAAGCTAAATTAAAAACTTTTGCAGTTCAACTTTTGAAAGCTTCAGGATTTGTCAAGCTTCCAGTATTCTACATTTCTCCTAGCTGCCAGTACAAGCAGATGCAAAACTTTCCTCATGTTAGTTCATTTATACCTTGAAACGGGCAGATCTCAGGGAAAAGCATGAGGGCAGAACTCATAATCTTGCTGACAGCCATGCTAACATTGTTCCAAAAATTCAATATGAACTTAATTCTGTTTCCATTAAAGTCCATCAGATTTCATCTCTTGACTTGAACAAATGTAGAAAGAGAGCTTAGGGAAGGCCATACAAACAGCTCTTGGGGAACACTGCCATTTTAGATTTTGAATACCCACACGACTACATATTGTGAAATGAAATAAATTTCTTTAGGTTCTACTAGATGCTGATAACACTTTATCACACACTGCTTTTTACAGATTAATATGTTCACTTATTTGCTGAAACCAAGTTTCACATTTCCTATCTAGAGTACTTCCATATGCCAGCATTTCATAGTACAGACAGAACCAGTCCAGTTCTGCCTTCCTACTAACACCCTCAATGTGGCAGCAATTCCCAGTCCCTGTACTTCCCTCCTTCAGCAAACTTTGATGCAAGGCAAACAGGTTTCCCAAACAGTGTCAGTTTATAATTATGCCCAGAGTTTCTGATACCGTTTCAACCCATAATTTTTAACTATGGGAAGCAAAATATGTCAGAAGTAGACATGAAAAGGTAGGCATTTGGAAGACAGACTCATATTCATTACTATATAAATGTAAAGCTTGATCTTTAGCTCCTCATTGCACATATTTGTAGATGTAAAAACACCTTGACAAGGAAGATATCTTGATACAGAGGGACCTTCAGGCTTTAGGTTTCTCTTTTCTTTTTTTAGTGGGCAAAGCCATTTTACTCCCGCTACTTACCAAGGATTTCTCCATGAAACTTTCTTTCCTCAGAGTGAAATAAGATGTGAAATTAAAATCATGATACTTAATGCTTTTTCTCTCAACAGATTCTAAGGGAACCATAAGAAAATCCTCTTCAAGAGGAAAAAGCACTGTCATTACACCTTCAGAAATAACTTTGTATTTAAACATCCTCTTTTCTCACTCTCTTCAGTTTCACATCAGCAGCCAGCCTAAAACCACAGTGGTCCTCAACCACCTCCTGCCAAGTGCAGTTTATAGGGGAAAGACTTAGCTACCTCCACCTCCCTACATTAACAGCAAATTACATACACAAGGAGAAAAAAAAAGTTTTTGCTGGTCAAATTGGAGGAATGTAAAAGTAGGTGTCCTCTTTCGACTGTTTTGGTGAGGGGAATGTTTGTTTTGTTTCAACTTTTGTGCCAGAAACTGTTGTCTCTTCATCTGAAAATACCTCTAGGATTTCTTTACATTTCGATTACCAAATTCTTTATGCCAGAAATTCAGCATGGCCTCTCCCAAGCATACCCAGATAGTGTTCATGAGGCTCAGACCAGATCCCATAAAGCCAGCACAAAAGTCATTGGAAGAAACAGTCTTTGACACCAAAACTAGGAGTCATCCCCAGACTTTGTGACTTTCTAGAGCAAGGAAATTCCCAGGTTCCCGTTTCATTGAAATTCTACTTCCTTCATTAAAGATGAAAGAGCAGAACAAGTAGCTTCTATTTTTATATTCTTTCTAAAACAAACATCCTTTTTTTTTTCTCCTTTGATAATACTGTCATCCCATTTACCTATTCAAGTTAAAGACTAATCTCAGGCACTTGCAAGACATCTTTCTGAAAAAGTCATACTTTTGAAATGTGTAAATCTATAAACACTGTTGTGAGGAAGGAAAGTAAGATGTATTAAATAGGAAGTTAAGCAACAAAGGATTTACAAGAATTGGTCACTCTTGACATAAGATAGTTATTAATCATGCCAGAGTATTAATTTAGTTTGGGAATTCAGTTGCCTTAAATTCACTGTTTTTATCTGAGGCTCTCGTGCTGACAGAAGGTTTTGCAATTTGTAAAAAAGGAGTCTTATGGTATCTGCACAGCACTTGCTTAAGTATTGGTTAATTGTAAAACAGAAATAGGAAGAGGACATCTATTTTCTCAAAATTTGACACAGACTAACAGCACAAAAACTATCACATTACTTATTTACCGATGTTGACAAATACTGTATAAGATAGTTTTCTTTCTTTTTTAAAAAATACATATTTTTAACACAGGTTTAACTTCTGTATATTTAAAATATTTCATACATAAATATGGAATTTTTGGTTTTCATTTAGCTTGCCTACGATGAAGCACCACAAAGGATGATTTCAGAAAAAGATATATTATGGACCGGAAAGCGCTCTCTACTTCCTGCTTTGCAAAATTTGTTCTATCAGCTACATTCATTGCCATAATTATGCTAAGATGTCACCCCGAAGCATGACAAAATTATATGTTAATGTACATCCATCACAGCTGGTTTGAGACACTGGTAAGACTGAAACTGATACCACAAACAAACGTGTCACAGTGAATCATGCTAAACAGCAAAATGGCACCTGAGCTTTGTTATGCTAACTTTGCTTAATTGGTACTTGCTGATATTCCTTTTAAAAATTTCATTTGTTTTGGGTTTTCCAACATTCTGCTGAAAATTCTGTGCTAAAGAACTGCATAAAAATCAGGAAAAAATGAATTATTTATATGATTTTATAGATTGTATCTCTCAAGGAGGCCACTTGAATTGGTTTTCTAGAGGAGATCCCTTTGGAGGTTTCCTCCCAAAATTTATCCTAAACCAGGACAATAATGAAAATGGATATCTGCATGGAATATTAGAGAGAAAATGAGAAACAAAGTGGAGTGGAGGGGTAGTGGAATTAAAAATATTAATACCTACATGAGTATAAAAATAGATATATTGATAGATATGTATAAATTTCTTAGTGTTTTCATATACCTACATATATAACTGCAAACTGGTAATACACTACAAGAGAATATTTGTCTAACATGACATCCATGACACTCTCCTAGTAGTAATAGACTACCAGGTCAATAAGAGATGAAACTTTATATAACACATAAATGCATAATGCCTCCTTGAGCCAAATAGAAGACATTTTCTTAGACAAGTATAAGGTATTTCTTATTTCTGGGCCCAAATCTCGGAATCTGGGAAAATGAATAAACTTCATTTTCAGGATTGTGACCTGAATGAAGCAAAATGACCAAAATTATTTGGTTTCAGGATGGACAAACTTGAAAACTTGGGTAGATTCTAATGGGTGAACGATGCAAATTAGTGTTCACACCTATAAATACATGCGATATATGTGACATGCCAGAAATACATATCTCAAAGGAATATTATGGCTCCACTAAAATTACATCTGTGTTACACAAACTGCTCTTGCAATGGACAAGACAAAGAAATTTCTTGACATTCACAACAGTTAGCTACAGGTATAAAAGAAGAATCCAAAAAAAGGGGCTCCTTCCAAGGCTGAAGTTATAGATGCTAAGGAGGGTAAACAATTGTGTCTGAGATAACATTCAAAAGAGTTTAAGTTCCCCATTAATCTGAGAAGGTCCTGGAATTTCAATGGCAACACTACTTGCTGTCATAATTTTGTGAAGATTAACAAAAATGTATCTCAGTGGTATATCACCAAAGCAGACAACACTTGAGATGCTTATCTCACTCCAGTGTTACTGAATTCAAAAAAGCAAGCAAGCAAACAAAAAAATCACCTTTGTTATCCTTGTTTTGGTTTAGCTGTATTCATCATTTTATGGAAAACTTCCTTGAAAAAATTTCTCAAAACTTCTATCAGTGTATTGCTACTTTTCCCCTGACACATACATTTATGCCCTAGTGCAAAGCTTAAACAATTATTTAGAAGGCGAGAATAGAGAAACAGATTATCTGTAATCTTGACTTGCAAAGTACATGCTTCAGCTGTCAACTCATTGACTGGTGACCTCACATTTTTTTTATGCTTTGATCATTAAAGCTCTCTCAGTGGCCTCAGGTACACATTCAATCAGAGAGGAGACAGAATTAGCCTTAAAGATAGAAACACTCAGTGTGAAAGAAGAGATTCTCAACACGCTCTAGCAGGTTTTACTGTTTTACAGCCAGTTATTCTACTTTACCTAACTCTAGGTATCTGTGCTGAGTCACACCAACAGATCAGCTGATGGTTTTGCATAGGAGTTTCAGAGATTCATAGCAGACTGAAAAATACTCACATTGACAATTCATTCTTGTCTAAATCACTGAGGACACTATCCATCAAAATAAGCATGATATTTATGTTGCTTAGATTAAGACTGAAAGAGATCCAAGACTGTAAGGTGTTAGGAACATTTGCATTTGGCCCAGAGGGACAGAGAATAACTGTAGGGAAGACACATCTCCCATCAAAATGCAGATGAAAAACCTATTGATGCTAGCTTTATATCTTAGTGTAGTGGTTGAGATATGCCAGTTTGTTTCCCAGCCAATGCATCAAATAATGTGGTGGTTTAGAGCTAGTTAAACTCACCAGTGCACTTACTTTGCCGTGAGATATGGACTAGTGGGAAGGCAAAACAGGCTCAAAATTTCAAGGGTATAAAGAAAACTTTATTAAGACAACTAAAAGAATAAGAAAAAAAAATCAGAATAAAACCTTCAGAACACTTTCCTTCCCTCTGCCCAACTTCTTTTCTTTCCCAACTGACAATGTAGAGACAAAACCCAGGATTTTAAATTAGTTATCATTTCTACAATAGTCTTTCCTCAGTTATTGTAGGGTTAGGAGTGTTCTCTTGCCATGCCATGGAGACTTTTCCACAAGAACACAGTTCTCTCATGGCATTTCATTTTCACAAATAGAACCTGCCTAGGAAAAGAATCTGTGAAACTCCTCCCATTTTCACAGCCTTCTCACAGCTGAATTAATGTGCCACGTCAACTTATGGGGTATTACTTTAAGAATGAGCTGTTCAAAAGCAAAGGCTTTCTTCATTTATTGCTGCGATCATTTTCATCTCTGGCAACAGAGGTCTTCTCTCCCTGAGGGCACAGAGTCTTCATTACTCTCATCGCTCTCTCTCTGTTCAAGCTCCTCATGGGACCACAGCTTCCTCAACATCTACTTTGCTGCATCAATGGTTGCCTCTGCTCAGGTTAAAGTTGCTCTGCTCTGTTCAGAGTTTGAACACTCCATCTCCCCATACCTTCTCACTATTAAATTAAAAGGCATATTGTAGTATCATCTCCATGGCCTGCCAAAAGAACTTGCAGCCCCATTCCTGGGGCACCTCATTCTCTGCCCATATGGAACTCGGTTCCTTCTTTATTGACCCTGGTGTCTTCATGTTGTCTTTCTACATGTCCCCTCTTGTCCTTTTCTCTCCCTTGAGAGAGGGTCAAGGTCTGCAGGCTTCATCTGTGCACTGAAAGGGTTAATATTTCACCTAGACCTGCAGATTGTCCTGGTGGTTCCTGCTGTGCGGTGGCCGATGGATTCCAGGCTGCTCTGGGCCCCTCCCTCTGCCCGGCAGCCGCTGGGGGGGCCGTGGTGGAGGGGGTGGCCTGGCCCAGAGCCCGGGGGGATCTCGGCTTGGCACGGGCCGGAGGGGCAGGAGCAGAGCTCGGTGTTACCGAGATCTCAGCAGCTGTGACCTGGCCCAGCTCCGGCTGGGTCCCCCTGGCCTCCCATCCCCGCCCGGGAGCCGCTGGGGTCTGGCCAGGCCCGGCCAAGCCCCGCGGGCCGCGGCAGAGCAGGGCCGGCCCCACTGTGGATCTCGGTTACCTTTGCACGCCTGAAACAAGAGAGGCCTTTCAGCGTTTGTGGGTATTTTAAAATGTAGAATCCACGGAGACGGACCCAGCTTCTAAATGGCTTTAAAAGCTGTCCATCCACAGAACCAGCCAGCTACTGGCCCTCCTCCAGACACAGAGGAAGCTCCCAGCAGCCTCCCCCAGAAAGATCACTCTGTAGGTAACTTCCTCCCTCTCCACTAAGTATCAATCCATACAAAACCAGCCCACCTAATTTATTAGAAATAGTTACAAACAGTTACATGAATTGAATCAGAAAAAAAGGGCTTCAAATTTACATCACTAAAATAATCTATGCATGTTTTGATATCATCATCAACTAGTATCTGTAATACACTTTCTGGGAAATAAAAACAGAAGTTCTGGACCATCATGAGCCCAAACTACTATTACAAAGCAGTTACATTTTTAAAAGGGATGGCAATCAAAGATAATTATGTTCATAATCAATCCTGCTACCAATATGTATACATCTGACAAAATTTTTTTCCCCTTTGTCAAGTGATTTGAAATATATTTGATATCAGCTACTCCAATCACACTGCGACCACTTCATTTTACACTGAAACACAGCATGATGCAATGGAACCTAAACAATTCTACAATGTATGTCTATACAAAAAAGTGCTGTGGTATTTTTCAAAACTCGGCCTTTAGGACTTCAAAAGAATCCATCTATCCTTTTTGTTTGCTTCTACTCTTCCAGGGCTATTCATCAGAGAGGGATCCTTCCCAACAACAGGGGAGAGGACAAGACACTCTTCTCCTGCTTCAAGCAGCTGTATTTCCAAAGTGAAAAAGTCCTGGTTCTACTGGACTGAATTATTTAGTCTGAAACAAAGAGGTTCTATACAGATGGATAAACATGTGTGTTGAATGACAAACAAAGTCTTATTTACTGAATGTATTAAAAATTGTTTTTCCAGACACATTTCATCAAAGCAAAGCGCCATCCTTGAGAAAACAGCTATATTCACAATCAAGACAGATGTACAAGTCATGTGAAATAAGGCTGCCACTGGACTGAATTATTTAGTTGTTTGCTAGAGACTTGATCAAATTCAGCCTCTGTGTAAACAGACAAACACAGTTGGAGATGTTCTACATCCTGATCCAATTTGATCATCTGTGTGGATCAGATCTTTGGAAATGCTAGTGTAAAAATGTCCTTATAGTGAATGCAAATTTGTGGGTACATTTTGGACTAAATAGTCCACAAAACTCAATAGCATAATTTAGAAAAAAATCAATAATCAATCATACATGCATGAAGAAGTTTGAATTTCCAATGTGGTCAGCTCTGGAAAAGTCTCTCTTCTGATAAATAAATGCAAGTGCATTTTCAATAACACGTTTCTTTTCTTGGAATGGTGAAGACTTATTTTCCCTATATATCCAGACCGGAACAATTTCCTTTCTTTAACATTAAGTGCCTTCTGAAATATACTTCTAATTTACTGACTGCATTCTAACTTGTTGTTCCAACTGATTTTCTATGTTCTAGAAATCTGCCTTTCCTGTGACACATGTTTATGCAGTAACAGAAGATATCGGAGAAATTGCTCATAGATTATTAGAATGCTTGAGAATCATAAATGTATTTAAAGATTCCCAAATATGATCTCTAAACAATATCTAAATTTAGTCTTTTCATATTGAGCCACCACATTATTCTGTAGTAAATGAATTAATGTTTTTCTGGTTTGAATAGCCAGTATTTTATTATTGTTGTAGCTTTTCATTACTTTGTGTTGACAGTTGCGGTTTTTGTACCTCATACCACACAATTTGTGTGTGATCACAGGAATGTGTTATTACTCTGTTTCAACAGTTTCAGTTTTAGCTCTTCATTAGCCAGAAGATAATAAAGTGCAATGAAATGAAGCATGAAACTTTACAAAAAAGGAGTGATTTTGCCATATCTCCTTATCTCTAAATCAGTTTGCTTAACTTGGTAAGAAACTGAAACCATAAATATAAAAGTTTTAGATTAAAATATGACTCCATAAATTTCATATCACGCTTACAACATTTATAATAATGGTGGAGGATGTATTGTATGACTGCAGTTGTTGCCAAGCACTAAGAATATTATTTCTCTGGGGTTTTTACCTCAGCAAAATGTATCTATGCTTGCACTCAAGAAAGGACCATGAATGGCCCTCATAATCTTAGGAAAACATTTTGAGGTTGAAAACTCCTATTAAAAGAGAAGTGTGCTCACTAACCAGTGATCTTAGCAGATGTCAATGAATTGCACTGTCAGCTGATGTATCTCTTCTAAAGAAAAGGAAAAATTAAACATGACAGAGAGCTCCTGATAACTAAACCTGACCAAAGGCATTAAGTAACTATAGTAGTAGTTCACCAGTAGTGTTTCACCAGAGGAGACTGGTGTTCAGCTGAGATGCTGCCGTGAAGTTTCAACAAGTTTTCCCTGGAAGATCACTTGATGTAGCTCAACACAAGATGAAGAAGTGTGCCTACTGCCCACCCAATATTCGGTAACAGAACAGGGGAGTTGCAGGAGGAAAGTCACATTTTCGGTGCATACTTATCCTAACAGTTTGCCAGTAGAGAAAGTGCAGGGAATTGTTTGTAACACTGTAAAGTTCCTTTGCAGGAAAATGGATTGCTATTGCATTTAGTAAACCAACATCTGTGAAGCTGGCAAAGGTTAGCATGAGAACAAGTAGAAATGACCCCAGCAGTACGTTTCTGTGCAAACTTAGGGGCACCAAGTTCCTTTAGTTACTAAAAAGCTATAAATGCATGGAAGCTCTTCCCCAACTCTGGTCCCTGCTCAAAATAAAAATTTGGATATATCTGGATAAAGTGTTGAAAATGGGTCCTAGCTCTCCATAATACTGAGTAAGTTCCTTTAGACTGCATGGGGAAGCCTAAAGCCCATAATCTAATCAGTTGAGCAGGGAGTGATGTACAAAAGCCAAGAGCATGTAGCAGTTTACCCTTGTCCTGAATGGTACAGTATTCCATATTAAAACTGTATCCATAACACAAAAAAAAAGGGAAGAAAACCAGAAGTGCATGTACAGAAATTTTAACCTTGTTATTGAGACTTATTCAATACAAAAGTGTTCAAATTTTTCTTTGTTTTCTTTTCCATAACACTTAAGGTTCATAGATTAGACTCTTGAGATGTCAAATATGTTAACAATCATTTTTTCCTTAATATAGGGACAGTACTTTTTGTCCAAAATAAGATTTTAACATGGCCAAATATCCTGGTAGACTGTGCCAGCAGAAAGTGGTAGCGCAAAGAAGAAACATGACCAAAGATTAACAAAAATCTATCAATTGCATGATTTCACCGTGGTCAAATCAAGAATACAAAGTATTAATAAAGAACTTGAGTGATGAGAGCAAAAGTTTTTTGAACTTTAGCTTCTACCAGAAAAAGGAAAATTTCAAAAGAATTAGAGTTCATCTACATAACAGATAATCCTTAACTAGACCACCCTATCTGAATTACCACAGAAAACAACTAAAGAAGAATTGAGTGGCTGATCTTCCAAAATTACAATAAAAATTATAGTATAAAATTATAATATAACATTGTACAGCTCTTATGTCATTGCCAAGAGTGTTTTGAAATAATGCTTCAAAGTCAGTAGTTTTTGAGAGTCCACTAAAGTAAACAGAATACATTTTATCACCTCCCTAAATTAACTTGACACATGTAGTATGGAAACACTGTAGGTGACTCAGTCACTAATGTAGCAGAAAGACACATGCAGTTCAGACTATATTGTTTAGTCCTAACAGTGATTATCTGAAGCTGTAAATAGTGACAAAATTCAGTCTCTCATTGGCCAGAACTTTGAAAAACTCTGTAGCATTAGCAGGATGTACAAATATTCTAGTTAAAGGTAATGCAATGCTTCAAAACTGAGAAGCTTTTCCAAAGCACCCATTTTCTCACCATGTGGTGGACAAGTTTGTTCTTTTACAGAAGGTATTCTGGCACTAGAGATTGCCTTTAGCTAAAGGATACAATCTCAGTTATGAAACTAGTTATATAAAATACCAACCACCCCCTCAAGGGGAAAATACCACTGAATATGCTAATTCTTGATGTACATTAAGCCAGACTGCAACCAGGCTCTTTAAAGGATGACACTGTAACCTCTATTTTTTATGTCATAAAATAAAGTTGTCCTGAGAACTGCACAACTGCTGTGAGTGAGGGGAATGAACATGATGAATACAGCATCACCTACTTAATATCTGTTATTCTTCATTACTCCCTACTGTGCATGAAAAGGTCTGTTCAATGGAAATAATAGAGAAACTTCATTTGAAACCCAGCATAATTCTATTGCTTGTATACATTTTTGTATCACCAATGGATATTTTAACATTACAGTTTCATTTATTCTTCTGTCATCTAGTAGTAAACATCCAATGTATACGGCTTCCTCTGGAACCTACTCTATAACCAAAAAGCAGAAAGCATTTCACCTTTAAGACTCAGTTCTACACAAATAAATATAGAAAAATAATGTTTTTTTAAATAAAAACCTCCTAAATTACAATAATTTTAATGAAAAAAAAATTGGTAAGCTGTTTTAAGCAGTCTAGTTTCCAAAAATAATTTTGTTTCTTTTTCTTGAAACTTCTTCCTAACTCTACAACAGTCAGGGAGGGATTTGTAATTTCATGTAGTAGATAAATCAAATCTATAGCATCTACTACTTCGAATAAACTTAAAAACATGTAACCTGCGTTATTATCTGTCACAGACCACTAAACATATTTTATTAAAATTACTTGTTTCATATCATCCTAAACAATTAATTTTTTTTTTTTGTGTTTATACTCTGGAGTACATACATAAATGCATAGTGAGGTCTACAAAATACTGCCTGACATCAAACACCTCTTTAAATATTCCAAAGAGAAGTCGGTTACAGGGAGCATTGATTGGTATTTTACCAATTACTTTTTTAGTGTCATGCCTTCACAAACAAAATATATAAACAAAGTTATCTTTAACTGATGTATCACAAGAGATGTAATACTGGAGGTGGCTTAAAAGGATGCACTTCTTATAAAACAATCATTCTAATGGCTTCTGCATTTAAATTACCTAATACTGCCTAAGGGTGACTTATACCATCTTGGAGAATCAGACCAATGCATACAGACCTAAAGCAGTGTCATAAAAGTGGCACAAGACAGTCGTGTACACATCTTAATCCTCATCACTGGAAATACAGAGAAACAATATCAAACAGCTATTTCATCTTAATAGTATTTTCTATCATATAAGAATTTTAGTTACATTTACTAGGTCAGAAGTGCAAGAAACTAGGTTTGCCAACCAAATTAGATGCATTCTGCTATTATCACAAACTTTCTGTAAATGACAAGAAGACAAGAAAATATTAGCACAAAATGAGATTAAGTAATAGGACCTAATTTTTCCCATATCAAATTTAACATGAAAATTTAAATCCACTACTAAAAGACTGAAGTTATCTAACAACACCTAATAAAAGATTTCATACCCTCTTAATATAAAATGGTATTTCATCATAACAACTAGGATTTAATCTACCTTACTATAATTTTATCAAGTTAGGACATGGCAGTACATTAGCAAGTAGTGTAGGCCTATGTGATCTGTGAAGAACTGGTGATTAGAGTTAAGTCCAGAGGTGGCTCAGGGTTGTTTCAGATGGTGCCCACCTTCATTTCACCTCAGAAGGATTTAATCTATGTGTTTTGGGACCTTGGGGCAATGTGTGCCCAAATGTACAGCTATGTGGAAATTCTCCATGAAAATGGACATGTTCTGAGCCAAAACACTAATGTATGTAATTTAAACATAGTGCATTCCTTGGCTTTGGAAAACTGTTCTTTAAGCCTTCTTAATAACCTAGTCCTTAGAAAACCAGACCTGAACTTAGGTTTACAATATCTATGGTGATCTAACCAATTGATTGCTGGATTTTAAAAAAGAGGAGATTCACCAATTCACTAATCATCTCCTATAGTTAATACGGGTTTACTGTTGCTACAATACTTAAATTTAATTTATTTACCCTGTACCTTAGAAATTAACTTGAGATGTGATTTATCCCAAAAGGATGAAAATTGAGTAAATTCTATACATTCCTTGAAACTATACAGTTCCTTGAAACTGCCAAAGCTTTGTCCCCATGCCTGTACTTGGACACTGCTTCTCATTAGACTGTACCAGTAGCATAAAGGGACCTTCAAGCAGGTGTGAACAGTATATATAGTTGCAGTGATAGCTGCAGTTCACAGCTATATGCCAGTATACTTTGACTGGAGTTACAACAATAAAACCCAAATAAGTCTAAGCATGAACAGTTTCCAATTGTCCAATGACAATTGGGTTTGCAGGTGCAGAAATATCTTCAAGCTATATTAAGTATATGAAATCAGCAATATTATGTGCCATGAAAATTACAGTACAAGGTAAAAATCTCTAGTTTTATACTTCTTATATGTAAAGAATGTAAAGTAATTAGGACATAATACTGCTTTTGTAACTGGGTATTGAATAATATGGGAAATCATTTGTTGAAAAAAATAAAATACTTCAAAGAATTCAGTTAAAAGTGAGAATAGCAGCAAGTCTGAAAAATTAAGTGAATTGTTTGATCAACTGTTTATGTGGCATTTTGAGACTATAACATTTTACAGAAAAGCAAATGATTGAGACCTTAATTAACTTAATAGTCAATCACTTTGTACCAGATAGTGGATACTTTACTACTTTGTGGATAGAAAAAATGTATGCAATGTTCCACATTCCAGTAGCTATTTTACTGACACAGATCACAAACATCGTGCTGTTTCTTATTCTTGGATAGTACTTTATTTATCTTTATATTATTGTGTTCTACCTATGAATGAAATCTATGTGGGAGGAAGAAGGTGATTTTCTAACAGTTATGTATCAGCCACACAAAAAACCAGGATTATGAGCTTGAACAGGGTTGTGCTTACAATAGAACCATATTGGGGCTATCTATTATCTGTTATCTGTGCATATACTAAGCAGGTGGGTTGCTGTCATCTCTTACTTACTTGCTGTTTTCTGCAATTCATTATATAAAGGATCTTTCCAAGGCAAAATACAAAATTCTGAAAGAGGAAGAGGTATGTAACAACATCAGCCTATGCCTGTTACCAATATGTGAAAATCAGAACCAAAGTAATCCAAAGTGCTTAAGTGTAGCAAGACTAACAAAAAAAAGTGTATTTCACATGAAAAACTTGATCTACACAGAGAACAGTAAAATGATGCTATGTTAGTAATAGCAATGCTACCCTACTAACTACTTGCACTGACCACAAAACATTGACCAGAGTGCTAATTTTTAAATAAATTCATCTCCAGTATGACACCACCATTGTCACAGAACTTGTCACAAGTTGTCACACCAGATAAACTTGACTGAGCATAAAAAAGCTTATTACTGTAATTATGATTTTTCTTTATAAAAACTCATTGAACAAAATTACTCTATGGCTGATTACAGCTCATGAATTTACATGACAATCAGGAGGAATATTCAAAGCCAGTTAACAACATGTAAGTGATTACATTGAAAAATAATAAAACTTAGTAATTGGATGTATAATTCAGGGTATATCAGATTTAAGAACATTTGGGAATATTTTGGGCTGTTTTTCTTATTTGTAAATCATGTGATAAATACATAACTTTTTCTTAAGATAAGCATATTTTTCATGTTTGTTGAAGCCCTTAAAATACAGCATATTGAAAGCATTCTTCCAGGACTGTAGCTATTTCTATATAGAAAGAATCAAATAATTCAGTCTTCAAAAATGAAGATGAAATTCCTCTGAGTAAATATGTTATATTCCTCAAAATATGTCCAAGCCTATTATAAGTCTTTACCCCTCCTCAACTATAAAGGTTTGCAAACACTTCAGTTAATATCAGTCCTTAGCCTCTCTTGGTGAGGTATATCATTTGATCATTATTTGTTTTGACTGTTCTTTATTTAACTCAACAGAAGAGTTCAATTCTATCTCATCCAGGTTCTCAGCACTCTAATGGTGACATTTCTTTTTGAAGTTCAGCGAGCAGCCTGATTATAGCTGTCAGGTGTTACTTGTTTCTCCTCCTACTGAAATTTTTTTTGCTTTACTTATTTATGATGTGCTGTGATTGACTTATTGAAAAAAGCAGAGTTGCCAAGTTTTTCTTTACAGCTGCAACAGAAGGAAATGACTTTTCACATGGCATGATTTCTAAGGAAAATAAAGGAAAGTTCTTCCTTCAGTTATTCCTTAGTTTTAGTCTCGATTTCAGATCTCAAGTGTTCCTGTACTTCAGGGCTGCAAGTATCAGGGACGCCTTCAAGTTCAACACTCAATCTGATGAAGTCCTAATATGGGTTCTAGGAAGGACCTAATTCACATCCAAATCCCCAAAAATATTTGATGGGTTCCTGATCAAAATATCTCTTTTAACTTCATGTTCACTCAGTCTCAGTCTAAGTTTTGTAAGCAGTGGTGTTGTTAGGATTGTTCACAAGATGAGAAGCTACCCCTTCCCTTTTGCCTTAAATTCTGAATGCCTTATAATTTTGAGTTAGAATTAATCAAACATCCATCTTTGACACTCATGGTTGACAAATAATACCTGTATCTTCATAATAAATCTTAAAAATTTAGATATTCATAAACAATTTCCTATAACTTTGAAAATGTAGGGCTCTAATCCTCTGAATTTTTCATGCAAGAAGCTACAAAGATAGGAATAAATCACACTTCACAAGGAAACCTTTCCAAGTCTTCATTATCTTGAGACCCTGGATCACTTCCTTATTCCTTTATGGAATCTATATATTTCTATAAAACATTGGCTGAAGAAAAAAACAAACCCAAACTGTAATTTTTTTTTAATTGATAAATAAAATAATGGTAATAACAGCAGTTCTTCTTACTTCTTCAGAGACAGCCACCAAAACCTGTCTTTGTCAGAGTATACTTTGAACATAAACTTTCAACATGCATTAGAAAATTTTTGTGGCAATGTAATACTTACAAGGCCAAAGCAGTGCCATCACATAGTTTATAGCATAATATAGATTAAATCAGTCTATGAAATTAACAAGAATAATAGGACTTCTTACGTGTTATACAACTGGAATGCACCAACCTATGAAGATCTCAAGTCTGATAGGAAACCTTATTCAATCCACTGAGTACATAACAAAGCATGATGGACAACTTGGACATTTATAATTACAGCTTTTGCTACCTGAGTCTCCACATCATCAGCTGAAGCACAACAATTCCTTGTCATAACCAAAATTTTATTTATCCCATAAGTTCCACGAGTAACCCAAGTCTGATTATTAACGTGTATTAAAAAAGATGCAAACCCACTGCCCACAAGTGTTGCAAAGTCCTTCTATTGTCATCAGTTTAATTATCTCCATTCATGTGACAAAAGGAAGAATAAATCTCTTTTTGTTAGATTATCTCTAAATCTGTAATAAAGAACCATAGAATAGAAAACCTTATGTTAAACAGACTCTAAAAAGAAACAGCCACTGCTGTTGATAAGTGCTGTCCACTGGAAGTCTTTGTTGGACTGGGTTATATTTCTTTGTTGTAGCCAAAGATTATCTGCTCAGTGATTTTCATGAGCTTCATAAATCCTTGCTCCATTTTTTGTCTCATACTCTAAACCAATTTTTGTTCTTGCTGTAAAATTAAAAGCTAAACACACATAAAACCTCATATAAATACCTTGTGTTTCACCTTGATGAAGTGCAGCTGAAGGGTCTCCAAAAGGATTTACTCTGAGTTCAAATATCAAGGTTATTTGAGACTATATTCTACATCCTTTTCTTCTAAAACACTTGTAGTGTAGCATATAAACATCATTGTGTATAAGCTCATAACATGAACAGTTGCAAGATAATGCCTCTAAACTACCTGCAAAAACCCCCTGCAGTTCCCAAATCTGCACAGTTACTGAACACTGTATATAGGCAGTACCTTGGCACCCTCATCAGCTTACGTGCAATATACACAGAAAAAATTTAAACAGCCAAAATAAGTATGAAGCAAAACTGGCCTTGATAACGAAATGGGATACTTTGAGCAAAGATACCCTGACAGACTATGCTAGGAAGGAGGCTATCCATATCTCTGTTTTAAAGGTGGAGAAGATTAGGTGAGAGGATGTCTGATTTATTTTGATTATTCTATTTTTCTGAAGATGGGCAGAATTATAAGCAGTTTTGGTTTTGATTTTTTCACCCCAAAAACACTCTTTTAATTAGCTGGAGAAGGCAGGAGTCCATGGAAACATCAGAAGGGCAGGAGAGCAGTTCAGGTTTTAGACTGACTACTTGAAATACAGAAGATTGAATAGATGTGGCTTATTGTGAATACTATGATTTAATGCAAGTTGGACATTTTTTTACACAACGATGAGAAATAAAGAAAATATTACATCAGAGCTAAGTTACTATTAATACTAATGACATGGATATAGTCTTCTTGCTTTGGTACAGTGTTGAACTAGATGGCCTTTTGAAGTTCCTTACTGCCCTATTCTCCATAAATATCATATTAAACTAGAAATACATCAAGGCAGTGACTCTCAGTATTGAATTGGTTATAAATCAAGTTAGCTACCAATAATAATTCTTATTTAGTCTAAGGAATCATCTGTTCCTCCAATTATAAATCTTAACTAAAGAATTTTATCATAGCAAATAAAAGCTGAAGTTTGAATTGGTAAGTAAATCAATAATGGGACCAAATCACTTAGTGTCTACAACACAGCCAGAAAGTCATCATTTTACAGACCAACCAGTTTTCATAGACTGTTTTCATATTTCCTTTTCTTTTAAGGTAAAAGATTGTCCTCTTGTCTTCTCAAGAAATCACACAGAATAATGGTTACAGATTTAGGACTATAGTTAGTATTATTACAAAATTATACTTAGGAACAATTGCACCTTCATAAGTTTTTTGTTTTCCCTATTTGCATTACAAAGAAAATATAAATAAGGTAATCTAGGGGCAAATTCTGGTGTTACTATAGGTAACTACCTAATTCATATTGATTCCCTCCATGATTTCAAAACATCCTTACTTTTCTTGGATATCAGCAGAAAATTATACTCCACAAAATGAAGTGAAAAGTGGATCTATTTTAGCTCCATGTCGCATAGTTCTGCACACTCTATTTTATATTATGTGTTTATAGAGCATGGTTTATAGATCATACCATAATTTACAACTAATGCCCTAAAACATGTCTGCTGCATCAAGATTAAAGCTGTAGCTTTCCTAATGAAGTCTAGTGCCTCTTTCCCTACAAGCTTATCCCTATTTCCCTTCCCTCCCTTCTTATTAAAATCATTTTCGCTTGTACAGCTATTGTAGTATCAGCCGCAACAGAATATGTATGATGCCACATGGTTTCTATTTCAGAAGCAATTTAAGGATTCAAAGACTACTATTTCAACCATATTCATGATGTTATATGTTGCCACTGTGATTTTTCAGCCCTGCTCTGAAACTGACTTTAGGAGCAGTACGTGTGGGCTGGTTTTACATTGCCTGACAGAGAACTAGTCTGAGAGACAGATGTGTTACCATTCAAGTCCTGAAATCTTCTAGTTTTCACACTTTTTCAGGTAGAGATGTAAGAGTGCCATTTTAGATTGACATCAGTATCTGCTTTGAAAAAGCCTTGCAGATACCACAAACAGAGAATAGCCCAACTCCAGAAAAAGTTTGTTCACAGAGCTCAGGAGTTATAAAATGAAACTCTTTTCTCAGGTAACTTGAAGTGAAGCCTCCAGGATAGAGTAATACAGTAAAGTAATCCCTTCTTTTCCTAGAATCTGGTTTTGTTTGAAGTTCAGATAAACAAGCTGTAGGGAGAACACATGCTATGTTTCATTTGAAGGAATTGGGAACTTAAATCTACACTGAATCCATTTTGAAGGAGGGTGTCAAGACGATTGACAAGTATGGAGGCTAGCAGGAAAACATCAAGGCCCCTGAATGGCTGTGTATAGACATAATGCTATCACTGGGAACGCTGACTGAGGTCATTGATCTACAGTGCTGGACCCAAACTGGCAAACTATTTCTAGGGGCAACAATATGAAGTTCAGTT
This sequence comes from Anthoscopus minutus, assembly GCA_013399455.1. Taxonomy (NCBI): domain Eukaryota; kingdom Metazoa; phylum Chordata; class Aves; order Passeriformes; family Paridae; genus Anthoscopus; species Anthoscopus minutus. Next base: position 25,856 of record VWYI01027999.1, read on the forward strand.
TTTTGGTTGAAAGTTTCAAAAGAAATTTTCAGGCCCAAAACAAAATAAAGAGCAGAAGAATTAAAGTGCTTGAAAAAGAAGATGTATAAAAACAAAGTAAAATTCCATGAACGATGGAATCCAGCTACAAAAGTCAGAACACCAAACATACCACTATATGGTGTATATATAGTGATATGGTGGTCCAGAGAGATGTTGTGAGGCACTAGCAATTGATTTTACAGTGGTGCTTTAAAAGACCTCAGTTTTGGAGTGATAAGGGACTTCTGTTCTGACTCACATAAAGGAGCTGATACAAAAAGACGTGTCCAGTCAAAATAATTTCCTTAGAAAGAGACATTGAGCAATAATAGAATCTTGCTCTGAACTGTACCAAAATTTTTCTTCAGTTTTTACTGTAATAGCTGACTGAAATTTCACAGAAATTTCTTACAAGCACTGAAATATGGTGTGGAAACTTGGGAGGATGTTAAGTGTACTACTTCTAATGTGACCGTTGTGTAGTTAATGAACAGCCTAACAGAACAGCCTGAACAGAAAAAAAAACCCCACATTTTTTCATATACACATCTGCCTTTTGTTTTATTTTAGTCACCACAGGATAAAGAAAATGTTATGCTTAAAATAAAATTATATATATATATATATGTCATTGCTCCAGAGCATATGATTTAAAAGTTAATCAATATGAAATAGGGGTAAATAGGAATATGTTTAGTAGTAACTTTTCCAAATGTGCTTTACAGTTCTGAACAGTGACACTAAGCTGTTCATAACACGTGCACTATTTCCAGTATCCTCTGCCACATCATATTTATTCATAGGATGTTGAGCCATTTTGAATAATTTCAAGCATATCAGTGTCCATAATTGTTTCAGACACTCCAGCAGCACATGCTTCATTACTGGGTGTTGTTAATTTAGAGAGATTGTTTTTTGTCAACACTTCTTCCACACTGAATACTTGTGAACTGTATCATTTATTTTCATTATTTCACTCCCAACTTACTCAATCTTTTAAGAGTATATTGGCTTTTTAAGTTAAGCATGGTAACCCTTCAGCATTGTTTAAAGCTAGCATGCTGCTTGTTAGCACACCATGTCATAGTGGATGACAACCACATTTCTTTTCATATAACTCATTTGAGGAAAGGAAGTGGTGGCTAACATTATTATTGACATTGCAAACTTATTTCTTATGCAGTAAGGGTCACGAGGGCCAATTTGATGCAAAAATGATACTCACTTGATGCTTCCATTCCTTGGTCAAAAAAAAATGGAATTGAAACACTTGAAGAGTTCAAATCCAGAACCTGTACAATAATTTTAGTTAATTCTGTCTTCCAAAATTTAGTAATGCAGAACTTCCTGTCTATCCAGAGCAGAGACAGTATTTCTCATTTGGTTTATTAATCAGTCAAATTCAGAGTTAATAACTAATAATTAATAATAATAATGTTAATAGTAATAATTTATTAATTAGTCAGATTCAGAGGATTAACTGCTAGATTCCTTATCTTCATCATTCCTTCCTGTAGATCTTGCTTTTTTTGATCAAGTGGCAAAGAATCTTGCATTTTTTACCACATTTACTACCACATCACTAACATCTGTTTGACAGAAGGCAACAGCATGTTTGCTGTACATCTGTGCACTGAAAGCTTCAGAACACAACCACAAAACAGACATACTACTGCATAATATATGTACATATATATTCCACATGCTGGGTCATCTCAACTACAGCACACACGATATTGCATTTTTGAGTATCTTATCTACATTCATTGCATAAATATAGAATCAATTTTGAGCTTGCCCTGTTTTATGCTCAGTAATTATCAACTTCAGCTAGAAATCTCATGAATTTGATCTAAATAAACCCTACAGAAATGGCTTAAAATATAAAGTTCTTCTATTTATTTGTGTGTGTGCGTGTGTGTGTTGATCTGCAGCATTTCTATTTAAGCTTTTTCCCACGGAAACTAAGCCTTTAAAAAAAAGTTGAAAACCAAAGTTTAGCAAATTTCGATAAAAAGACAACTTGCTGAGAGAAGTGTAATTCTGGCAGCATAGATCTCCATAAAAGATAATTTAATCTGGAGAGTTTTTATGACAAAATTCTTCAAGTGTCCTAATAGGCTTATGTTGCATATCTCTCCACTTACACAGCTGTCCTCAGCATAGGTATTCTTATGTCACAATGATCAGAATCTGTAAAGAAAATAATAAATGCCAGATGGCACTGGCTTAACAAAAGATTACAGAATTGTTACTGTCAATAAACTTACATCTGCATGAAAAAGAGACATTTTCCATTCTCTCTTCTACTATTCTTAAGCCTTTACTTTGATTGCTTTCTCCTGGGGTTTGTTCAGACTGTAGTGACAAATGCAGTATCACTTAAGTATCTAGGCAAACTAAAGGCAGATTGAATAGGTGCAGCAACACACAAAATTAATCACAAAATCTGCTCTCATGCCTAAGAGGAATCAGTGGATCTTCTATCTTAATGAAGCCTTGGTTTTCACAGGGAATAAGGCAAGCAGGGAGCCTTTGTGTCTTATTAGAAGCAAAAACAAATTTCAGCACAGCTCATCAGTGTTCAAAAGCAATCAGGTTAGTATATTGTGAGCTGTGCCTTTTCTTTTACTTTCATGCTGAACTGACAACTTTTACTCCATCCATAGAGAAGCTGACAGGTGGAGCAGCAGCTGAGCAGCTGCAGGCATTTGGCTGCCTGTGGCTTGCTGCTGGTGGCCGAGAACTTCTCTTCACTCTGGTGTTCATCCCTGGAGAACTTGGGAACTCAGAAGCACAGAGCCAAGTATTTTCTACTGCAACTGTCCCAATGGTGAAAAAGAAGACAAAAAGGTTAGAAGGACTTCATCTATGCCTCATTATTTCCAAAATACGGATATGCATGCCTCCTTCTTGGACAGTCAGAACACTGTTACCTCTGAATGGTTTGACAATAAATAAAAGATACTGAAAATCCACTTCAACTACAGATTTCAAGTAAACTGTGATTACTTCTTAGCATTAGCAACCTGGTAGATAAAAATGGTTATGCCACTTTAGAGCAGACATCTGTTTTCAAAAGTCTGGACCAAAGCTGAGGACCCTGTTCATGTTTTCTAGCATAATGACTTCACTATACTACCACTAGCTCCAGTCTATTAGAGAAATAAAATGAATCCCTGAAAGCAGGAAATAAAAACCCATGGCAATCCTGCTGGAGAGCAGTACATATGATATGCCCTAAATATATTGGAAGTAGCTGGTACAAGCTACATGGATGTAGAGAGCAAAAGGCAGAGGCTGCACCTTTCATCTTTGTCAACTTCAATGCATTTTGTGCTATCTTATTCCTAAGATCTTATTACAGCCCTCCAGGACAGTTATCCATTCAATCATCTATGACATATAAGTCTGTTCATTTCACTTGCAAATATGAAATGCTGAAAGAAATAACTGAATGTCACAATATTTAGTTGCAAAACAAAATGAAACTATGTCAATACAGGAGCTGCACTAAAAGATAGCACAGTACATTATTTAATGTGTCCCTGAAAAGAAAAAAATAATTTTCTATTCCAATCAGAGCAACATGCATAGAGCTGGAAGTCAGGAGGTTCTCATCTTCTTTCCCATTTCTGACATTTCTTATACTTTTTTGAAGGAAAACTCCAAGTATGAAAAAGCTTCTCAGCTGCAATTTTCCTTACAACACACTAGTGACCTACTTAACTCCCCTAAATCTATCAAGAAGTTAGTTTATGTATAGTTCTGCGGTTTGTAACCTGTCTGGAGATCCATGGAAAACATGTACAGGGAGCAGAAGCTGTGAAAACGTTTACTGGAGTGGTAAGATAATGTCCTGAAACATTATTTCTGAGTGCAGTAATTATTAAATCTCATACCCTATGCAATCAGAATCTGTAAAAACTCATACCCTACACAATCAGAGTCTAATGTCATTTGTCCAGCAGGACCAGCTGCCTCTTCCCACTTATCCATGAAGAGGGTCAGCATAGGAAGCCCCTTCCCTACATGCATATGGGTGCCACTTTATGTTTGCAAACCAGTTTATGGTTGTGAGCAACCATTTGGAAACTATGACAGCCATTGTGTTTTCATGTGACTGTCCCACAGTCCCCACATCTCCTTGATGGCCAGGAGACAACCATGTCTGGTGCATTTTCACCCATCTCTTCATACTCATTCACACTTCATATCAACGTAAATGTTTTTGATGATTTTTTCCACAGGCCTGGAGATTCCTGGGTGCTGTTTTCTAATACATTGTAAGCACTTTGGTGCTGCTCACAATAAAAGACAGCTCTCTTTTGCGATTCATGAGCTTTCCTTTGAAGCTCCAAACTTCTGGTACAGCCTCTCAATATTTCAGCCTTAGTAAATTTTGCAATTTTTTTTCTCACTGAAATTCTTTAGCTGTAGTAAATTTTCAACTTTCCTGTCTCAGAATTTCAAAAGAAGATAACAGTTCATGTCTTTCTGTGCAGTTGTTTTTTCTGTAAATTCTAATCTGATCCAGTATGATATTTTATCTCTATTTTATTTGATTCTGTTAAGCTTTTTGGTGGGCCTTCCCCTTTAGTTTATCAGTTTCTGTTACCCATATAATATCATCCTTCTTTATGCAAGACAAATTGGGAAAAAGTTCATCATTGGTAGAACAGACTAAAGTCTGTTGATTAATAAAATAAGTATTAATTTGATTTTTGAATAATATTCTAAGTATTCCTCCTGTGAGCTGTCATGATACCCTTTCACTGGCAGTCCTGCTACATATTTGTCAAGGTCTGCCTTACTGGCTCATCAGAACTTTATTGGCTTCAATAGAGGTGTCACTTGACCTCAGATAAAGATCTTGATTAAAGTTCCATAGGCAATATTTCTAGTCAGGAGTGCCACCTGGCTCTTTCCTCAGATTAGCAGCATATTAAACACTGTCAGATAGTAAATACAAAGTTTAGGTCATAGATCCCTTTAATAAGAAATTCAGGCTGTCAAAGGGAAAACTTTGGAAGAATCAGGCAGACATCTTAAATTAGTTCATATGAGTAAGCAGTATGCTTTTCCCAAATGACTCTACCACAGAGCATTTCATACCATAGCAAACAATGAAACATAACTTCACAATTGATGCAAGGTTTATATCTTTTGCCTTACAATCTGGTAGTACCATTCAGCTGAAGAAAAAAAATATTTCATAATGGGAAAAAATGAATTTATTCAAATATTTAAACATAACAAAAGATAATTTGGAAAGTTGCTTTTGAACTATTAGTATGGTCATAAAAATCTAGTGGTAAAATGTAATACTGTAATCCTTGAAAGATACCTAAATTAAATCACTAAAAAGTGATAGAGCAATCTCTCCATGCCTTTGTATTGATTAAGATTGTTGTCTTCCATAGTAGTACTGAAATGTCATCCAATTCCAGAAACTATCGTCCACACAAAGGTAAAATAAATAAGTCCACTTTTATAAAGGTAAAATAAATGCATAGTTAAAACATATTCCGTAGGCTTCTGAAAATCCCTAGTATATCTCTTGCACCTTTATAGCCTAGAAGAAAGCTTAATAAAAGGAATATTTGTTAGACAAAAGGAAAAATCCAGTTTTCAGAATTATTACAATTTAATAGAATCTTTTGAATCAGATACTCAGGTAAAGGAAAACATAGTTCCTGGGCAGACACACCAGTGTGACAGAATGAATGTAAACTTCATTTTTCTGTCTTGTCTTTGGTTACAGTTTTCCCTTCTGTCAGACAGGATTTCTGTATTTGCTGAGGAAGAAATTAGTTCTTAATTACTTATATTAGAACATAAAATATGAAGGAAGGAAAAACCACTGAATGTTAAATTGCAAAGCAACTGAAATCTCACATAGGAAGTTTAAAGTGTTGAATAGTTTGAAAGTTTATTCATTCATATTTCTTCTGAAGTCAAGAGTACGAATGAAAGTAAAGAATAATGTGTACATGCTTTTTAAGTGAAAAGGGGAGATTTACTCAAACCCTTAGTGCTGAATAGTCTGTCAGCACCTCAGGAAAGCCGTGACCCTTGTGCCTCACCAGTCTATCAGTGTCCCATTATGGGACCTTTCACTAGGCAGTCCTGCTGGATCTGTTCCACTGACTTATTCAGGGTCACACACCAAATAGAGAAACATCCTCTTGGATTTCCACACCTCTAGCCACTGCTGGCAACTGCCAGTGCCCTTGAAGGACTCACTAACAGTTTACAGAATAGCAGTCTTCATTAATAAAATTGTCACAGGTTAAGGTTTGAGAATTGCCAATCATAGTATCAGACTGCAAAAATATATTCAAAAATTGCTTTGAATCATTTATACTTATATTAAATCAAAGCAATGTACTAACAAACTTTAATCCACAATAAAAGCCAGGCCTAGATAATCATTCAGCATGCATAGAGAGTAGTTCTTACCCAATAGGCCTCCCTATGGGGAAGACAGGTTCAGCCCATCCCTGCTGATGAACTTATCCCAGGAGTTACAATGGAGTCCTCCCTCTCATTTTTCCCCATTTTTAAGTCACTTTTATGCTATTTCTTTATGTTCAGCTGGAGCTTGAAGGATTTTGGTCATATCTTTTACTCAGTGAGGGGTGTTTGTATCTTGGGAGTGAGTATCTCAGGAGAGTACCTGAGATAACCTTGGGATGGACATTTGTGTCAGTCCAAAGAGAGTGATTTCACCATGGTTGCTGATTCAAGAGCAGGCCATTTTCCCTTATCTCCCTTGGTTTTCAGCTGCTGTGGGGCTTATCAGCTAGAAAGTACCACTGAGTTCCCTCTTCTGCATGGAGTTGGACGGAGCCTGGCTGTGTCTCCACGTCACCTGTCATTTAGAGCCCTGAGACTGCATCGTGTGTCACATATGCTGACCACGTGCCATCCAGAGTGTAGCAACAGTATTTTCCCCTATAGTTTATGTACCATCATCTTTTTATCCTCTGTCATCTTCCCACAGTGCTGGAGAACCATGTGCTCTAATAACTATTTTCATCGGAGTAGTGAAGTTATAATTATGTGTGGGTTTTACTATCAGTCTTCCACACCAAAATCACCTCAAGTAAATCTTATAAAATCATAAGAATATTCACTGGTAATGTGTAGAGATGTAAACAGTGGCATTTTTATGTGATCAATAAAATGTGAAAAAAACAAAATGAAAAATAATCATATTATTAAAGCACACAGTTTCAGTAGTTCTAAATATATGAAAAACATCAATATTTACAAGAAGAACTCAATGTTTTATTCTCTTCTAATCCTTTTCTCTTTTAAAATGCTTTTTTGCAGCCTTGTGTAAGCTGTAAGCATTCAAGTTTCCTCTTGGCTTTTGTTCAGGCTATTTCTGTTTGGCTTTTAGCAGCTTCTAACACAGGATTTATGCCCCTAAAGCTTCCCACCTTCCCAGAGGCATAGTTTACTTTTAACAGAAGTAGTGGCACAGACATGTTTACCAACCAGCAGCTAGTACACACAAGTAAGCAAGTACAAGTACAGCAGCTTACACATGTAAGAAAGGAAACCCTGAACCAGCAATTTAAGTCATGAACAAAGAGGGTATGAAGGCAGGTGGTTTCTTGTCAGGTTTCTCCAGTTTTTTCCTTTTTTTCCTCAAAGACTGTTCTCTCTTCTGTGTCCGGTCTCGTTCCTTTGTGATTGCCTTAGGCCCAGACAGGAAGGTGAATAGACTGTGACACACCTCAGTCTCTGAGCTAGAGTTTTTGAAACTCTCTAGAAGTTGATTTTCTTAAAAATAAGGAAACACATATAGTACCAACTTGCACTCTATCTTACAGGTAGATGTAAACTCCCCACAGCCATGGGGAAAGGGAGCTCACCTCACCACCACCACCAGCTGCCTTTTTTGTGTGAAACCTACCTCAAAATACCAGTTTCTGGTATTTCTGATTCAGAAATTAATCAGTGGCTACTTGGCTACTTTTTTCCTAGTTCACTGGGAATTTCAGGGATCACTTTACAGTTTTTCCTTATTGTCCTCATTTACATGCACTCCTGAAGCTGAGAATTTCCATTTTCTCAGGCAGTGTTGCTTGTGTCCTGCAGAAAGATGCAAAGCCCCAAAGCCCACCTTAGCATGCATGGCCATCCTAGCAGCGGTCTGGGGCTGGATGCAGGGCTTCTTGGACCAGTTTACTGCACATCTCTGCTTTGCATGTAACAGGAATTGCGCAGGGATTCCGCGCTGGACTATGGATCCATAGCTTTTGGTGCATGTCAAAGTGCTTGTGACCACGCACCCTTCTGATGCCACCCCCCACCTCTTTCATGAACTTTCCCCCATCCCAATGTGTCAGAGCTTGTTCATCAGCCTTATAAAATGAGAGGTGTCACACTTGCCTTATACATTTTATGTATTTTCTTTCCATTCACATTAAAACTTTACTTAGTAATTTCATTAGCTGTTGCGAAAGGAGGTTTTGTACATTATATACCTACATTTTCAGGCACACGTGTTTTAATGTATGTAACTTCATGTGTATGTAATGTATTATATATGCACAAGTGAAGTGTACATATAAATAATATATATCTTTGTGCATTTATCTACACTCTTTTACGTTTAAACTTCTATAGAGAAATAAAAAAAATTAATTATAAATGTGCATTTTTCTCAATGTAGGCATTAGTGGTCCAGATAGGCAGCCAGTCATAGGTCATGACCTCTCCAGAAATGTCATCTCCTCGATGTAAAATATCAGCTGGAACATTCAGCCCAGTGTATTTAGTGAAAGGAGAATGGTGATGGCACAGCATCACTCCAGTGCAGACAAATAAGGAACCTTGTCCTGATGACCGGTCTCAGCACTGTCTGAGATCACAGGGGACATCCCACTGTCACAAAAAGCCATCAGCCAGTGGCAGGGCCATAGGAAGGCATTATGGGTTACAGCATCTTACAAAATGGCAGCTGAACAAAATGGTGGCCCCCAGTATGCTGTGGGAAGGGGCCCTGTTGTGAGGTACCTCTGGATGAACAGGACGGAGCAGCTTGTCCTACCAAGCATAGGGCACTGTGCCAGCCACTGGGCTGTGGGGTCAGAAAAAATGGAGACTCCTGGGTAGAAGGGCATGATGTAAAGGAAGCACATTGACCTGGTTTAGGACAAATTTGAGAGGAAA
>VWYI01027999.1:35410-48456 GCA_013399455.1 Anthoscopus minutus
ATCACTGGAAGAGGGGAGTGACTTTTTGTAGATCGTATGAGGGCCAGGAGGGGAGGGCTTCCAGGGGACATTTTTGGCAGAGACAAGTACATCTCTCACTTCTTCTGGACAGTCTATATGTTGGTTACTCAAGACAATCCATTCCTATTTCTCAGTCCTCAAACCAACAATAAAGTAGACCTGGGTGGGATACTTTAAGAATAGGAGAGGGGTAATGTTTAGGAAGTAGACCTCCAGATAGCACAGAGGCAGGAATGCAGGAAAGCACAAAACATGAATATTCTTCCTTGTTAAAGCTATGACGCAGTGAAGGACTTAGTTCAGGAAAAGTAAGGAACAGACTGAACTTTTCTTACCACAAGATTCAAAATTATCTTTCACCAAAGCATTAGTTTACCGTTAACATTATCTGGTCAAATGGGACATATATTACAAATGCCTTTCTTTGGAAGCTGGAATCCAATTCCTGAGATGGATCTATCACACCCTATTTTTTTATAACATATCTTAGCAAATTAGGGACATTGTGTTCTGTGGAGCTTCTTTTTTTACTCCAAGAAGAAAAAAGAATTATTTTCTGAAAAACAGAATAGACATTTTAACTTAACAGTAGTACCCTCCTTTTATTTTGCTTGCTAACCAGTGAAATGAGATTATATTAACATGTTAAATTAAATTCTTTGTTTCAGTGTACATATAGTTAAATTTGCTTCTATACATCAAAATTTTTTTCCTAACTTATCAGATTCTATCATATAATAAACTGAAATTTAGTTGTAATCCAAGCAATAGCTAACTTACTATAAGTGACAGAAAACGTTACAATAATCATGACAATTCATTATATTTATCTAGGAAAAAAAAATCTGTGTTAGCCTTTACTAATTTGTGTACATCTACTATTGTATTTCATATCCAGCTGCATTATCTAGTACCATCTGGAAAGTGAATTAATTCTTTGTACAGTGGTTTCAATATTATATAATTAAGAGTGAGATTTGGAATACAGCATACTCTGGCAAGCTGAAACCAAAATTATTTGCTATATTGAAACAAAGCCTGAAAATCTCTGGACAGGTTTTTAAATTTTATTATGTTCTGAAGTAACAGATCTTATGTCAGTTCAATTTGCTGCTGTATCAGGTCATATTGACACTGGACCAGCAGTTGTCTACCCAAGGAAAAGCCAACACTGATTTCTGTTTTGAAGCACTGTATTTTCACTCATTTACTTCCCGATTATGGCTGTGAAACTAAACACTTTTGCATATATTTTAATATACCAATACTCTATTCAGTGTAAAATCCTATATTCACATGGTTATCAATGAACAAAAGTGGCTTTATGTGTTTTTTTAACTGGTGCGTTTTCTACAGATTACCTAATTATAGGCCAAATTGTGTTTCCCTCACTTCAAAGACAGCCTGCAAAAATTATCCTTTGAAAACAATAGAAACTCTTTAGATTCATATAGCACTTGAGAAACTTTGACTTAATGCTATGACACAGCTGAGAGTCTTTGATCAAAGAATTTCACAACATAAGCTTGTAAAATATTCAAACCAATCTTTTTGTTTATCCAGTGTATTCATTGGTCTTTTTTGAAGCATCCTGTTGATTTAAAAAAAGTTTTTCTTTTCTTTAAGAAATCATATGTATCAAAACCACAAAGATATCAAATAGGAAAATTATAATATTGCCCATATTATAAGGTTTGTCAGTAGCTAATAATTCATTTAGGAGGTCTAAACTAACATTTTTCTATCACTCAATTTTCTGAAAATCTTTTAGCAGCAGATTTTCCAAGTCATTGGTCTTAGTATTTGGTCAAACTGATTTGGGTTTGAGAATTTTTCTATAAAACATATTGTCCTGGTTTAGGACAAATTTGAGAGGAAACCTTTAAATGGGGTCTCTCCAGGAAAAAAAGAAGAGATTCAAGCTGCTCCTCCCCCAACTGGTTCAGGAAAAAAAATTTCCTCGAAGGAAAGTGGAAAAAGCTGTTTATTTAACAAGCAAAATATCCACAAGCATAAAAATGGAATAATATTAAACAATGAAACCTCTCGCTGTTCAAAGAGATGGCAAATCCAGGAAAGTCCTCGCTGTGAGGTGCAGCTCGGCTCGCTCAGTCTCTTATCAATCTCTCAGGCGCCGGAGAGTGCCGAGGCCCAGGCCCCGGTGGGCCACAGGCGTGAGCTCCTGGGGTGTTCTGGGTTTCCAGTCCAGAGCAGGTTTGAACAGATCCAAGGAAAAAAGGAAAAAAACCACAGTCCAGGAAACTTCCCTGCCCCAGCTAGCTAAAAACTAACTAAAAGCAAAGGAGAGCTCTGTCCCGCTGTCTGTCCGTGCTGCAGACAACACAGTCCGCAGAGAGCTGTGGGGGAGTGAGAGTTGTTTCTGAAAACAAACTGCGGCTTCTTCTTTCTCCTCTTCGCTCTCAGAACCAGTCTTAAAGGTGCAGAACTTAATATGTAACATAAACAGAACACACGATTTGGGGATACAGGCATCATAAAGTCACCCCAGGACACATATTTTCCATTGTTTATATATACCACAAAAGATATATTTTTCCTTAGTATGTTTCTATTAAAGAGCTTAAACTTGAAGCTTCACAGCTAACAAAATTGTTAAAATACCCAACTTGAAATGAAGAAAACATATAGAGTATTTTTAACATTTTAAATTTGTCTGAGGTTAAGTTTTCACCAAAGGTCTTGCCAAGTGTATTGAAAAAATAATTAAATCTCTCCCAGATTAAATTAAGGAGCAATAATAATTAGCAGGAAATATATCTATGACAGAAAATTGGAATAAAGCTTCTGGCCACTAAGAAATTAATTTCTAGGACAGCTTCCAAGATAGATAGTAAGAGAAATGAAGCTAAAATGCTTTAGAATTATGCTTGGGTGGCATATAGAAATGATTATGTGACAAAATTGGAATTACAAGAAACAGAAAATTTAGCTAATTAGTTAAGTAATTATGTTTATAGGTTGGTTCAACATGACTAGGGTCCCCCATAACCCTTATCAAAACACATTATAGTAGGGTATACCAGTTTTTCTGTTTTCTGTTTTTCTTTCAATGGCAACACATGGTTATGGATTTTTTTGTTTTATTTTCAGCCATATGTTTGTTAAATATTGCTGGAAAGGATTGCATGGCCTTGGCTGGATAGCATGATGTAAAACAGGTGATCAGTATAATTTTATGAATCTGCATAATTGATTACTCAAGCAACATCCTAGACTCAAGCACCCAAGCAGACATGCCTTCCAGTTTTCAGTTCCATGGTCCTCAGCGTGGCCTGCATTAAGATTTCAGACACTGCACTGTCAAGTGAATGTCATCGGAGAAAGGATTCAGAAAGTTGAGGTGAAAAGAGAGAATATAACATTATGCCATTACCAACTTCACAGGGTACCCATATCTGTAATGTTGTGTGAAAATACCTCATAGCCAGATGGATTTAGTAGATCTGCAAAAATTTCAAGGGAAAAAAGATGATCCAAGGCCTAAAAAGTCTCCCATAAAGGCCTGTAAGTACTCAGACTACAAAAAAGACAAGAATTTTAATCAGTTCTTCACTCATTCTTCCCTTTTAAGAACCGGGGGGCAATAAATGATTCCATCAGACAGCAGGCTAAAGCAAACTAAAAAGTGTTATTTACTCAATGTACATGGTACATGTCGTGGTTAAACCCCAGTAGGCAGCTAAGCACCACACAGCTGCTCACTCACACCTCCACATTGGGATGGGGAAGAGTATCAGAAAGGTAAAAGTGATAAAATTAATGGATTGACATAAACACAGATTAATAAATAAAAGAAGTATGCATAAACAAGGAAAGAGGAAGAATTGTCTCCCTGTTTCCCATGGACAGGCAGGCAGGTGTTCAGCCATTTGTAGGGTTTCATCACACATAGCAGTTACTTGGAAAGACAAATGCCATAACTCCAAACATTCCCACTTCCTCTTTCTTCCTCCTCACAGCATTTAGTGCTAAGCACACCACAGTATGGTATGGCAACTTTGGTCAGTTGGGGTCAGCTACCCTGGCTATGTGTCCTCCCAACATGCTGCCCACTCCCACCCTACTCATTGATGAGGCAGTGTGAGAAGTAGAAAAGGCTTGACACTGATCAACGCTGCTTTGGTGACAAATCCAAAATAGAGCACCATAAGATCTCCTACAAAGAAAACGAACTGTATTCCAGCCAAAACCAATGCTGTATAATATGCAGAATCTATGTCGCAGTATGCTGAAAACGCTGGTATCATGGGCTGGACAAGTTCATGAGGGAGCCAGCAGAGGCTTTAAATATCTAGCAGCCATTTCTAGTGGTAGAAATTGCTGGACAATGAGCCAGAACTCCAAGAAATGATCAGATATGCTTTCCTTCTTCTCCCCTTGATGTGAACATCCACTGCTGACCATTGCTGGAGACAGGACAGCTGAGCATGACTAGCTTTCATCTGACACAAAGAGATCTCTGCTGTAGCAGACCTGCACAAAACATTTACAAGCAAATTGCAGTCTTAAACAATGACATAATATAATAATTATCTCTGCTTAGTTCTTTATTCCTAATAAATCCTAGCACAAATGACATCTCAATTACCACAGTTCATTATAACTCTTAGATAATTCTTCTCTTTTTCCCCAGCTGAGTTCAAAACAAGGCTTAAAACACTCTTCATAAAGAAATAAAGTTTTTTTCACAGTCGGATGACTCAAGGGATGATTTGAGATCCAGTTAAAAAAGGAACTAGTTACTAATAGCAAATACTTTAATGAAGCGAGATCTGTTTCTTTTGCTTCCTGATACTGTTATGTTCTTCAGTATTATAAACTTTTATTAGAACAAGCACACCTCTCTAATCCTTGCAGATGAAACAAGGTCAGAACATGGACAGTTGTAACATCTGCATGAGTTAGCACTCAGGGCTCTGGGATGTGTGAATTGTTTAATGGCTTGTTAACTCAGATGTGCATTGATAATAACTGAAAGATCAACTTGTCAACATTACTTATTTGGCCACAGATCAAAGCACTATAAGAGGATGAGGGAGATAATATGAAGGTCAGAATAATTTTCTGGGGAGATTTCACTTTGGCACATGAATATTGTTACTCCCTAAGAGGTAACTGAGTGGAACAAAAAAAAAAAGACAGAACTCAAGTTGAGTCAATATGTGGAGCACCATTCCAAGCAGGGAAGTAGTCTGATCCCATGCTGCATTTAAAACTCACTGGTGAGCCCAAGGAGTCAAAAGCACAAGATAAAATCTTGTTCAAGGCTCTGAACAGGTTCTCATTTTAGTGTCTCATATGTGTGAAACCTAATTTACAATTCCTAGAGTTTCTTTGAGTTCAAGACCTACTATCCTAGTAACATCACTAGAGACGTCCCTCTGGCCTAGATATGCAAGGAACTCTGATAGAATAAAACAATGTCTGCTTGGGAGAGTTTCATCTAATATCTAATGTTTTGAATGCAGGCATAGAGCACAGAAGAAAGAAGGTTTCATTTAGTTTCAGTATTCCAATGAAATGACTTAAATTATACCAGCTGAATGTTTTTGTTTCATTATATAGGTTCCTGTCTTCATTATATTTTCTTTTACTTTTAATCCGAATTTTGTTCTGAAAAGATCTTACTGAAACAAAAATTGAAGAAGGCAGACTATGAGGTCTCACTCTCATTGGGGCAAAATTATCCACAAAATCTATGAACTGAATGTGACAATGCATGAAACAGGCACAAAATTTGCATAAAATAGTTCTGTACCCTGCAAGCTTTTCATTATCATTCTGTTAACAGAACATCACGGGGTTTACAGTGAAAGAGTTTAAAAGTGCACAAGCTTTGCAGTAAATGTAGGACCCACCTAAGACCTCTAACGCCCTCTCTAATAAAAGGAAATAGAAAACTAAATCTGCTATATTGCAAATCACAAAACTTGACCCAAAAAAGAGAAAGTATATTCTTCTTCAGTGTCTCAGTGGGTTCCATGAGTTACTTTTAAAGAAAGAAAAAATTAAGGCACAGGCCAATAATAGCATCTTGTCTATAAATGAGGTGTTATATCTGTTAAGGAGATGTATTTATTCAGTTGCTCTAATTAGAAAACCATCTTAATTCTTCTGTATGAGTGGTTTGGCTACTCTTAGATGGCTTTGCCAGAAGTCACTGTAATTCTGCTCAAGTATACTATAGCAAATCTGGTTTTTTTGTGAAAGAAAAATTATAAATTCAATGTGTCAATACATACATAATTCACATAAATGAGCAGTTACAAGGTTTAGACATTTCTAGGAAGACTCAGGGTATGTGGTATTGAGTTGTATCTGTCACCTTGAATCCCTGCAGCACCAGGCTTGTCATAACAAAGCTCCTGTCCTGCCACACTGCAGTTTCAGATGCATCTTAACAAATAAATCAGTGTAATATACAAGCACACCTACAAAAAATGATTGTCACTTACTGACATTTATTACACAAAAAAATGGCAGCAAAAATACATGAAGCTAACGCCAGTCATTGTGAACATGCAAATATTTATATTTATAAAGACGTGTCAAAATAGAAAACACAATGTGGTCTGGAATCTCATTACTAGCTATAACTTAAGGAAAATGATGCAACATTACCCCCTAATGAGAAACAATAGTTTTAATCACAAGATGTGGTTTCATTATCAAAAGTTGTCTTTTAAGTTAAGCGTAAATTATTGAAATATGGGGGAAAATCTACTAAATGTCAGAAGACCAGATTATTCTTGCTGAAAAGCATGTTTCCAGAAAAAAATCCCACCTCAGTCTAAAGGTATTGGCTACCTACTCTTCCATTAGCCCATAGTACTCTCCTGTGCTACCACTGGAATAAAAATGAAGATCCCCAGAGTGCTCTTGGGTGCTCTTGCATCACTATTTTGGTTCAGAACATGAGTGTCTTTTATTGCCAGTTTTTGATCATCCTTACTTATGTTCATATTGTGGAGAAGTCTTGGAGCATAGAAATTGTATTGCTTTCCAGTGAAATTGAAACAGCAGCTGTGCCCCAAAGTGACAGACACAGTGCATTCAAACCAGGAACTGGTGTTCAGTGCAGTACAGAGATGGTCTGAAGTAACACAACAGCCTGCAGATGAATATGATGTGGGCATTGGGTCCTTATCTTTATCTGGTTTTCCTTCTGATCTGCTCCAATTACACCACTTGCTCATGTGGATGTACTCTCAGTCAGCCAAAATGGAAGTACACAGACTTACCTATTTCTTTTCTTATATGCTCGCATGGCCCTAAAACAATAATCTATATAACAATAAAATCACAAGTGGGACCTTGTACATGTACATTTAAGTAGTTCTGTAAGAAACACTGGTACACTGCAAATGTAACATTAGTAACATGATAGGATAGAAAGCCTATCTCTTTTTGTGCTCACTTTTGCAAATAATGTTAATGATACTTCTGGAATGACCCGTTTCATATAGTCATCTCCTTACAAAGTTGGAATTGCAGTATTTTTCATACCTTAGATTTGCTAAAGTGTTTTACAGACAGTTTTACAAACTGACAACCAATCAGTTTGCTTTCATACAACCAAATCTGGGGAAGATTTTTGTATACAGACGTCACTTGAATGCACACGGTCACAGAGGACATTCTGCAATGTTACCACCATGCTTCAGTTTCACTGCACGGTTCACTAGAAATAGGAATTATTCCTCCACTTTAGGTGTTACAGTGTTCTTCAGATTGACAGCGTACACTTGGTCCAAACTGAAGTCCTTGATTGAGACTTTGGCCCAGCAGAGATTTTAACCCACTCAGTAACTCAAAAAGCCAATTGCTATAGCCCACAGGTCCCCTATCCTGGAAGAGAACCGTAAGCAATTATCTAGGTCATATCTAATTCATCCTAGCAATTAGGCCAGCATTTCCCACATGCAAAATGCTTCCATTCAAAGACAGGTTACACAACATTTGGTAATCATGATTCCTTTCTTTTAAACCTATCACTCAGCCCAAATGTGCCTAATTTAATCTAGATGAATTCTACACTTCTAACTCGTTGAAAATTATTAAAGGTTTGAAAAAAGCCACAGAATGAGGCAGAAAAAGGCATCAGAGTGAAAGGATAATGGACTTCCAGATTACCGAGTTCTTCTAAATAATACCTTGAAATTATAAGCAGTAAGGAATTTGAGGACTATGAATAATATCTTCCCCCGAACCCAGTGTTTTACTTAATACAAAAGCCTTAAAAAACCTTAAAAATAGATGCCTGGGATTTAATTTAGTATGGATTTAGAAGTAAGAGTGCCACCTAGTGAGCCACTATTATCACACTGTAGCTCCCCCTTGAATTTATGGGAAATCCCCCACCAGTAACTTTGAAGTGGGGGGAAAATGTTTGGAAGGCATCTTATTTTTCCTTATGTTGTGTATGTAGCACAAACAGAAGTTAAGAGCTTGAGGCAGAGATCACTGTGAGAAGATTCCTTAGGTTATGTTATTCAGGAGAGCAGACCAGGTAATCACTAACCATCATGGTCATTAAAATCTATTGAGGTTATTCATTTCAGCTGGCAAGCTCTGACAGGCTGGAGAAAAAGGATATTCAGCACTGATGTTGGTATATATTCTGTTTCTCTTACATATGTGCGAGAATTAGTTCATAGAGAAATTCAAATAGTCCTTGAGGGCAGGCTCCACATTTCTCCATAGATGTAGCTAGCCCAGCTGGCAAGTCACTCACTCAGAGGACAGATGGGAACTGTGCAGATGCTCTCTGATCTAACTTAAATAATAAAATTCCTGTTGAATCTCATCAATGTGCAACACATAAAACAATGTGAATTACTGTTCATTATTCCTCAGACAACTGCAATCAATACTCCGAAGTCTGACTAATACTTATAAAGAAATTTCTACTGAGAAAACAGCAGTGTATATTCTACTCCTAAGGGACAATATAATCCTTGATTTTTCTTTTCCATGACTTGGTTCTCTAAAATGAATTCTTAAATTTTTTTATACTAATTACTAATGCCCACATTAACTACCCTGGAGATGTCTCAAGGATGTCTTTTTCAGCTAGTCACCAAGATCTTTCAATAACAGATTAGGTGACATGGGAGTAAACAGAAGAAATTAAGGAAAGAAAGAAAAGGCGAGTCAAGAACAACCCCTGCAGGATTCCCTTTCTTCCCCTGCTCCACTGACTTCATCTTCCCGGCTGTTCCCTTCCTCCTGCAGCCACTTCCCTCTGCCAATTTATATATATCACTTATATCACCCTGCTAAGGCTCCCATGAGAGCCATGCCAAAGGCTGTGGAATACACTGGAGGGAATGACTTTACCCATATCAAGGAGCAAAGCCATGTTACTGCTGAGGGAGGAGCAGTCCCTTCCCATACTTTTCAACTCCTCCCTTAGCAGGGTGCAGACTGTGACAGTAGCAGGTGGGGATGGACCAGCTCTTCCAATCCCCATCTGAAGGACAGGAAGTTCACTACTCTCTGGATATTGCTACCCTAGTCAGCAGCCCATATGCCTTGAGCTTTCAGTGAACTCTGATTTTTCCTCTCATAACTACACGCACTGTTCAGATCAGTTCCAATAAGCCTACATCACACTGATTTTTCTCCAAGAAATGGTTAGTTTCATTTCCTATGTGCTTATGTGCATTCATGTCTCTGTCATCCTTTTGGATTAATTCCCAAAACTGCTTTTCATTTGACAGCCATTGTTTTCTGTAATTTTTATACCTTGTACCCATGTTTATGGGAGTGCTATTTTGCTCTGTTGTATGCCCAGAAGGGTCATTTACAAAAGAAGAAAAATATCATTATCTTTGTTTAACAGCTAGTGAGACCCAGACACAGAGGTTAAGTGACTTACTAAGCAGAAGTTATTGGCAAAACTGAAAATAAGTCTGTTATCTACCCTCTACGAACATACTATCTTCTAGACTGAAGAAAAGCCACTGCTGATTGCAAAGGAAGAGATAAAATTATAAATATCACTGGCTCCAATTCTATCACACTATTAAGTAAATCTTCACTTGTCAGTTAAAGCCATTGGTAACTGACTGTCATTAGTTTCAGCTCAGTGATCACAGCCTGTAGGAACAAAGATACTACATTGAACATCCATTTAAAAAGCAATTCCATAACTTTGAAATGCCACTGGATTGCCATCACTGATTTTGTAATTATTTCAGATCATTTCATAATATTTAGGAAAAACTGTCTAAAAATAATTATATGGCATACAAGTTCATTTGAGAAAAAGAGCTACCTAACACTGAAGCTGTTTTTTCTTTATTAAGATAGCTCTTTTATGTGTAATTTTCATTAAATGGCAGTGGTCAGACAGATATTCAACATAATCTCAGAAGCAAAACAATAAAAAAAGGTACAGTACAGGCTGCAAATCTCAAAGCAATTCAAGCAGAGAATGATAAATGGCAGATCTGGTGGTTGCATTAGCTGCTTGTGCCATATATAAGTAATATTAACACAAGTATAAACTTTTAAATATGTTCACTGAGTAAAAAGCCCACTAAACAAACAGATAAAAACCTTACTCGTGCAATCTGATGAATCTGGCAACTTGTGAACCTGATGACTGCTTTTGGCCATAAGTAGCAGGTGCCCCCGGAAGGACATTTGGGCATTGGGAAGAGGACCCAGTAACCACAAATGTCCTTTGCAGCTGTTGTGCATTTTGGGCTTTTTTTTTCCCAGCACTCTACACATAAAAACTAGAGCTGTCCAACTTCTTTCAGCTAAATTCAAGTGGTCTCCTATTAGAGAGGATGCCTAGCAGTAATCAGGAGACAACAAACTATCATATTGATGCCTTAACTGCATCATATTACTGAAACATTACTCTGCAAAGAAGTTTGTTCCCACGTGTTTTCTTAAGTTATTGGTTAGATGACTGTTGAATTCCTCCTTACTCTACTGGACTTAATGTTTTCTATATTTTGAACTTCAAAGTTGTGGTAAATTCCCTAAATATGCCCCAGGAACACCTCCTTTAAGGTGAAATGGAGGGGAGCATGCCCTGGATGGGATATGTTACCACAAATTAATGATGTGTTTTCGTGGTCTCTCAAAAACACAGGATCTAGACAGGAAAGGGGAGATTAAATCAGGGAACATTAAAGGTTCACTATTTTAAGATTTTGAAGGAAGTCTTGGTCACAAGTGTAGACAGGATCAAAACAAAAATTACAAATCTTATTTTTGCAAGCTAAGCTTTTATTCTCAAAGGTGATCTTGTAGTGAAGAAATTGACATTTTTAGGGAAAAAAAAGCAAGTAAAATATTATTGACAGGTATAAAAATTGATTCAAAATGAAGTTTTATTTTCATTATTGTAATGGTGTTATATATTTTAATCAAATATTTCTTCAGATTGGACACCTATATTGAATAAGACAATTGCACTTTGTAGTTCCTAAAGGTAGTTAAATGAAGAAATAATTATTCTGCTCAGCTAGTTGATGAAAATCAAAACTTTCCTTCCCAGGTGGTAATCATAGCTCGATACCCTTACAAATGGACAATGCAAGCAAAAATGCAAGCATTCCTCCATAATAAACATGTCTGAGCCTTACTGTACGGTTTCTTCCCTCTGAAAAAAGTGATGTGTTTACTACTTCCCAGTAGGTTATTAGGGTTACTTACTAAGGCCATCACATAAGAAAGCTGACTTTTGCAAGAATACTGAGTAACTGACAAAAAAGTTTCAACTGCATATTCATATGATATAAATAGGCCTGGCAAACCTGGCGATGTGAAAAGTACTTGATTCAACTGAGCTGCTTCGAAAGTCAATTACTCAAAGTTACGCAATTATTACAAAATCACACAAGTTCTTTACAGATATTATACATGTAACTTCGTCTCTCAAATGTAGGTGTTGACTTGAGAAGGGTCTATGCCTCCATTATCTTGACTGTGGATCTACCCTGTGCAAACATTTGAGCATCAGGAGGACCCAGGGGCAGATACCAGATACATGATTAAGGAACACATGTGCCCATGGTCATCTGAAATGTTCTAGCAGACCCAAAGTACAATACGGGAAGATATTCATGGGACCTGGAGAGTAGTTGCATCTTTTGGTCTGGCAAGGCAGCTCTAGAACATCTGAAGGCATGCTGAGTGATACCAAAGTATGGGCTTAGAGGCAGTGTCCTGCCTGGATTCTCAGATGTGGGATATTCCTCCAGTACTATGTGCCTGGATCTGCAGGTAGTGTAGGCAGGTTTGTAAGGCACTGCTCAATCAAAAGTCCTGGGGAGCTTTAATAGAAGGTTCTTCACCTGATCACAAAAATTGTCCTGCTCCTTACTGACCCAGAGTATGTCACACAGAAAGAATCCAATGTCCTGTTTTTTTCCTGAAGGGTAGCCAGCTGGCACACCAGCTGTACTATTGCAAGTTCTGCTTCCACCCATACAGAGTTTTCCTGGTGAATGGAGTGTCTTTGGGTGGGAGAAGGCCAGAACCATGATCAGACATATATTGTCTCCCAGTGCCTTGCATGTACCCTACACCTTATGTATGGTCCAAGGTCAAGAGAAAACCATACAAAGAATGTGCTATTGTAGCAGAGTGGAAAGAAAAGACAGGGAGAGTCTGCAGCTGGTATTTTCCCAGCTTCATGCCATGCAAGGATGATAAACTGCAGGCTTGACAGAGCTGTTTGAGATAATACACAGGGTGTGGGATGCATCCATTGAATGCAGTGTATCATTTCCCTGCCAAAACTGTAGTTGGTTTCAACAGAGGGGAGGGAGGGGGAAGCCATGTGCATGCTCTGATAAAGATATCTAGGAAGGACAAACTTCATCATGTGGCACATGCTCATTTCTTTCTCAAAATTACAATCATTTATGTGGTGAATGGAGAGCAGTCTCATAATTCTTTTGCTAGCAGCAAAAACTTTTGGAAATTATTGCAGGAGCAGAGAACAGCCTGCTAACCAAAACTATAAGCATATTTGCTTG
>VWYI01028000.1:1043-14492 GCA_013399455.1 Anthoscopus minutus
TATAAGTGGCCCGCAGTACGAGGTCGTTCTCTTTCTCCTGGCTGGGTTTCCCATTCAGCGACTGCGATACCTTGCTGGAATAAAACCTTGCCAAAGAGCCTTTCTGTGCCTTTATCACTGAGCCAGCCCTGGTAGGTGTGGAGTGGAGGTTTGTCTGTGTTGCCTGAACTCTAACTCCACTTGCTTCTCCACAGCAAAGGCTTGTTGGGAACAGATATAAAGCAAGAAGCTCCTACCATTCCAACACTCACTTTTATACTTGTGGAAGTCAGGTCCAGGTGAGTTGAGTTTTTCTTCCATTTTCTGGGTTGTCCCACTCAAAGGCAAACAATTTCCTACTTTCTTTGTCAAGAGGAATGCAGAAAAAGGCATCCTTTAAGTCAATTACAGTAAACCACGTATATTCCTCTTTTATGGATGTTAACAATATATATGGATTGGCAACCACTGGGAAAACGTCTTTCGTTATCTAATTTATTGCTCTTAAATCTTGCACCATTCTATACTCACCATTTGGTTTCTTTACTGGAAATACTGGGATGTTATATTCTGATTCACATTCCTCTAGAATTTGATATTTTAAAAATTTATCAATGATTTTTACAATTCCTTGCTGTGCTTCCAGTTTTATGGGATACTGTTTAACTTGCACGTTTTTTGCTCTGTCTTTTAATTCTACATGTATTGGCTGTGCTAATTTAGATTTTCCTGGTATGTCTGTTTCCCATACAGAGGGAATAACTGCATTTTCTACTTCACTAGGGAGGGTAGAAATTGGTTTTTCCTTTATCATTAAAATTCGTCCTGTCTTTGATTCAGGAATGTTCATTAAAAGCTCCTCATTCTCAAAGGTTATTACTGCATCAAGTTTTGCCGATAAATCTCGCCCTAAAAGTGGAATAGGACATTCAGGTACATATAGAAATTCTTGTGTTAAGACTTTGTTACCAAAACACAAATCCAGAGGCTATAGGAATGGCCTGTTTTCCCCCTTCCCTGTGGCATAATTATGGTTGTTGTTTTGGTTTCTAATTTGTCCTTCCAAATTATTTAACACAGAATATGTGGCCCCTGTATCTACCAGGAATTTTACTTCCTTGTCCCTCAACTGTACGGTTACCAGGGGTTCCTGAGTAGTTTTATGTCCTGATTCTAGTCAGCTGGTATATTCTCCTAAAACCATCACCTTGGAAGCATCTTGGTCCTGGTTGAACTGATTATTCTGATTTAACTGGTTCGGGCATTCTCTCTTCCAATGCCCTTCCTGCCTACAGTAAGCGCAGTGATTCATGCCCAATCCTGGCATCCCTGTTGTCTCTCCGTGTCCTCTGCCAAATCCCCCTCTGCTCATTCCCTTTCCCCCTTTTTCACCCCTGCCACATCTCCTGTTTTCCTTGTATTACCACCAAGAGATTCTACTCTTGTCTCTTAAAGGACTCTTTTTCTGTATTATTATACACTTTCCAAGCAACTTCAAGTAATTTGCCCAAACTCCTGAACTACGCCTCTTCCAGTTTTTGCAATTTTTTCCTAATGTCTTCCTGTGACTGCCCAAGGAAAATTAAAGCAAGTTGAACCATTGCCTGCTCTGTATCTGTGTGGAGATCTGTGTGTTTTCTAGCTGCTTCTTTGAGCCTTTCCAGAAATGCTGTGGGGGATTCTTTCTTTTCTTGTCTGATCTCATACAATTTAGACTAATTAATAGTTTTAGGCATAGCATTCTGAACCCCTATCTGGACCTATTCTTGATATTCCTTTAGCTTTTGCATACCCTCATAGGAATTAGGATCCCATTCTGGATCCTCAGCTGGAAAATTCTGATCCAAAGTCCCCATCACTAGTCTGTTTCTGATATCTTCCCTTGCTCTTTCTCTGCCTGTCTTAAGTACCATTTCCTTCTCAGCAGAATCCATTAAAGTGTAGTATCACTTGCATATCATCCCAATCTGGGTTCTGAGTTTTCATAACCATTTTTACTACCCTTGCCACCTTATCAGGATTTTCCTGGTAAGCTCCAGCCGATTGTTTCCAAATTACTAAATCTCTGTGAGAAAAAGGTGCTTTACAAATACTGGCCCTTCCGCTCCCACTCCTTGTCTCAAGGGGTCAAACATAGTTCTCTTTTCCTTGCCTGTGTCTAATAAGGCTTTTCCTGTTTTAGACAGGACTGGAGCAACAAGTTTAGACCTAGTCCAATTGGATATTGGGGTTTTCAACCTGTGATCATCACCACTGCTGTCTTCCCTATCCACTTTTCTCCTCTTTTTCTGTGCTATAGTAAAATCCTGATCATTTCCTGGGGTAGAGGGAGCAGGCAAAAGCGGGAGAGGAGGAAAGGGGGGAACAGGTGAAACAAAGTTAGGTGAAGCAGGGTTAGGTGAGATAGATGGAATAGGATCAGGTGAAGTAAGGTTAGATTCTTGTGGCACTGTTGGGGCTACTAGTAAATCAGTATCCATATCATCCTTCCGACACAGACTTTCTTTCAATGTCAGGTGTTCTAAACAACGCTTCCCTGTTACATAAACTGCACACTTATCATCCGCAAATTTCTTAATCGCTATTAATCCACATTGAGTCTGCCATTCTGGCTTTTCCCGCAAATAGAAAAAAAAAAATCAACATACGGAATATCATCCCACTTCCCTTCTTGTTTACAAAACAACAACAACTGAAGAATCGTATTATACTGCAAAGATCCATCCACCAGCCACATTTCTTCACCTTCCAGAACATAATCTGGCCACCACTTGTTACAATAATCAATCAACTTCTCTTTACGCAAATCTTGCCCGAAGTTACCCATTTTCCATTGTGCCAACAAGCACCCCAAAGGAGAAGTGCACAGTATGGGGGCATTGCCATCCAGAATCCCTTTAAGCTTTTCCATATTATTACAGCTACAATACACCACAGATTGCCGAACCTGCAATGCTTTCGCAGTAGTTTGATGGACGGCACCTAGGCAATAACCCCAGGAATTCCTTTAGCCCAACTGAGCATAGCTTTCACTGCATCTTATCGGCAGGCACCTGACCAGACCCAGCCCAAAGCACCTTAACTTTCCAGTGGGAAGGTTGTTGTGAGTTGTGAGCAGCGGAGTTGATTGCAGCACCAATGGGCTTCCCAAGAAAATCCCTCAGTGCTGGCTGGAGCATGATCGGGTCGCAAACTCGCTCAGCAGCACCTACAGGGACCCATCTGGGTCACCAAAATGTTAGTATTCAGAAATACACAATCACTGATGGATTATATGCAGGCGCTTTTAATGAAAGCACGTGAGAGCCAGGGGTACAGCTACCCAAATCAAGGCTCTGTGCATTTGCTTGAAGTGTACATATTTATGCTATTTCAGCTGTTACTAAAAATAAGTTTTTGTTTAAGCAATGATTGCTATAACAACCATATTGCTTCATTAGAAGTTAGATCAGGCTTATACTAATACATACGAATCTTATCTAAAGGTACCATGGAAACGCCCTCCCTAACACTGATCCCCATTACTACAAATCTTCTTACTAAACTACTTTGAGTACCAAGCACTCCTTGGGCCTGGTAGCTCTTATGCTAACAAACACATTGGTGGTATCTCAAGACCCTCCTGCTGTAACTCTAACAATGATTTTGCTCTCTGACCCTTTCAAGGATTCAGAAACAGGCACCATACTGAGAGTATTCCCTTTGGAACCAGGATCATAAATCAAGACATAACCTGGATCACGTCATCTGAAAACGAAACAATGGGTTTCTGGATTCCTCCTATGCATAAGATCATCATAGAATTTTTTCTTCTTATTCTAGACTCCAGTGAGATGTGCTGCACTATTTAAACTCGGAATGCATCTCTTCACAACCACTTCAAAATGTCCTGTCTTTTTGAAGCAAAACAGTCAGAACAAAAACCAGCAAACTTTATGCAAATGTGGTCACCACAAATTTTTTACTGCCTAAAAGGGTAAAAAGAGAAATAAATCTTTTAAAATTTCTCTTGAACCATTAAAACTAGCACCTCAAGTGCTTTTTATTCAATGAAAAGCTTATGCAGTGTGAGCACCCAGAGGAGTTCACGTGTTTTACTTACTCATTAGGTGACGCAGCTGACTGGGAGCCTGGGCTAGCTCTTTACCCACACCAGCACCATGCCAGGTGTGGGAAACCTTCTGGGCACTGGATTGGCCAAAGGAGAAACCTTAGAGCCACATGCTTTACTTGCTATCAGGTTGTCAGAGGGTTTGGTGAAGGAGGAAGGAGAAGGCCTTTGGTATGAGGTTCCACAGGAGGTTAATTCCAGAGGAGGGTACAGAGACCAAAAAGCACCCGGCTAGGGCATACATCAACTTAAATACAGTCACAAATCAATGGGAGGGTACAAAGCTGGTTCCAATCAGGAGGAGTGGGGGGAGGTACAGAAGGTGGGACTTGCAATACTCTAACAAATGGGGAAAATATCAGGAGGAGACACAGGCTGACAGGCAGGGAAACAGGCCACTGGGACGTTGTGGATTAGGGGCATTCCAAAAGGAGCAGAGAGGTAGGGGTGGAGACAAGGGAGGATTGACAAGGAATTTATTGGAACAAGGGGCAGGGGTCAGGGTGGATTGACACTTAAAGGGGAAGGCATAATTCAGTATTGACACTCCAGGGAAGAGGGACAGGGAAGGTACTGGAATCAAGGCAGGCGTTGCAAAGATAGACAGGGAAGAAGGGTGGATACTGCTGGAGGGAAGAAACATTAACTAGGGGGATACATAACTTGGGACAAAACAACTTAGAAAATAACATTGGGGTACATAGAAATCATAAACTTTAACAGACTAACAAAATTAATACGCGCCACAACAATTAGACAGTGCTGAAGGGCGAGAAAAAGTGCCTTGAGGGGAAGCTAAAGCCATTCTATGATCATGTAATAATGTCAGAATGTCCACAATATCATTCTAAATTAACTAAATTAGATCAAATTGTGCTGTCAAAGTAAAATGAGACTCAATTATACCTTTTTTTCATCTTTTTTAAACTGTGTTCTTTATACAAAGTAATCATGACTTCAGAACATTTAGTTAAAATTTTGGATTTACCGGAAAATATAAATTACTGGAAAATATTTAAACTCTTCAAGGTTAGGAGAGGATGAGTTTTTGAGCATTTGTAACCTAATAATCGAAAAGGAGGAACCAAAAGGGAAATTGAAGCCAGTGAGTCTAAACTCCTGCTCATGATGCCTTGAGGAGATGGAACAGAATCTAGAAGAGTTGGGAGGAATAAAATGGATATTTATTTAGGGGCCTTCAAAGAACACACCCTGAAAGTATCAGTGCCACAGTCGTGGTCTGCCCAGATGGCTCCAAGATGGAAGCAAAAGAGGACTTGGTCACAAGATCTCACCTTTAGATGTTTTGGTGCATTTGCATACAGGAGTCAACTGTCCAATTAATAGCCTCAAATAATGACGTTTCATCCTCCTTGCTTGCTTGCCTGCCCTCCTTTTTTCACATTGTTTATGTTTTGGGTCTGAAGTTTGAAGAGATTGTCCTTGAATCCTCAGCTGGAATAGGATTATTTTGTCTTCCCTACTCTGTAAAAAGATTCTAGTAACCTTTAATATAAAGTTGCACACCAAAGCAGAATAGAAAAACTTAAGACATCACTAAAAGCTAGTGAACTTGGACCAGGTTGCTTAAGGCTTAAGGCTTTATTATTCCAAGGCCTAGACTTGGAAAATCTCCTGTTTATTTCTATAAATTTTGAAACTTGAAAATCAATCAGAATTTTAAAGACTTTACAACAAGTTATAGCGTCTTCTAGAGTAATCAAATTTACCTGGCAAACTAAACCTTTGGAGTCCCATCAATGAAGTTGAATGGTTTCTCTGCAGAATGGGAAGCTCTCTTCAACAGATGTTCTCTTCTAAAACGAACCCTACAGATAGCTGAGCTGTTCCATTTAAAATGCCACCAAAAAAATCCCCAAGCCAACTATAACCTCCTCCAAAAAAAGGAACCTCAAAACAAACAACCAACTAAACAAAAAATACAAAAACAAACCCTCAAAAAAGCAGGCAATAATAGTTTATTTGAAAGAAAAAAGAAACATAAAAACCTACTTAAAAATATGTATTTCTATAGAGAAAAAAGAATTAATTTCTTAGTTAGCATGCGAACACTTTTTTCTGCAGCAGTGCTGAATATGACTGAAAATCTACTATAGAGAAAAACATATAGTATTTAAAAAAATAAAACTTCTGGCATGCTGACACAGCTCTGTAGACTTACCTCTGACCAGCTAAAAATTTTTACATTTTGAAAACATACTGTAAATTTATTTAGAAAAAAACTAAATCAAAACCAAACAATGAGTGTAACAAAACCAAACGAACATAACAGAATGAATATAAACATGAATGCGGAATTAACTCAGTAGTGACCCATACTAAGAATCTATTTGGGCCATATAACTGAATCCCCTTTTAAGAGTTTCTTCTTTTTGGTCTAAACGGAAAAATATTTTTTTTTTTAATTTTTCCTGTCGGTCATGCCATAAATGATCTGCAAGGTACATGGTTTCTGCTAATGATATGTGTTTTCAGTTGACAATCAGAGAAGCTCTGTGTCATGTAGTGGTAGTTTGCCCAGTTGGCAAAAAGAGTGGCCACCATTTGGGGAAAATTATGATTGGGATATATGGTTGTATGATGTGTGAACAAATGGTAATTCTCAACAGACAACCTAAGACTTTGTTGATAGTGTATTTACTAAAGGTATTTAAAGCCATATGTCTTCTTGCTATATTTATTTATTTCATTATACATGTACTAAAAGAGAACAAGAATTCACTTAGTAGCTTGCTTGCTTTGATAGTTCATCAGTAAGAAATACATTAATTAAATGAACAGCAATCTTCATTGATATTAATTTAAACTATGGTGTGCAAAAATTAATCCAGCATTTCATTTGTCTTTTAACATTTCCCATTTTCTTTGATAGTTTCTGAAGTTCTTCCTGAATACTTGTAATAGAATCCTAAATATAATTTACATCTGTGTCAGATACTACTACTGTCAGTAATACGAGTTTATGTGAAAGGATTTTTTCTTTCATTTTTATTTAATATCCATTTCCAGGTATCAACTGTTAGAAAGAAAAAACCTTTGGAGAAATAAGAGTTCAAATTGCTATTTGGGTTGGTTTGACATTGGTTGATATTTTGGAAGAAAGAAGAAAACTACTCACAGAAATTATTTTCTTGAGAGAGGCTCTTGAGACCTTCTTCTGTGCCTAGAACAGATTAATAGCTGTCTAGTTCTGAGAATTGACAGCTTGTAAACCACTGAGAAGCTGGGTGCACTTCTATGAACAGCACATTTTAAAACCCGGGAATTTCCAAAAGCCTTTTTTGGGCTCTGCTGGGGCCTCACTCTGTTGCAGCCCACGTGGTCTGGCCAGGCTGGGCCAGACCCCAGTGGCTCCCAGGAGGGGAATGGGAGGCCAGGCGGACCCTAGCTGAAGCAGGACCAGTTCACAGCGTCTGAGAGGCTGAGAGGCCCTGCCTCCACCCCTCGGGCCCTTGCCAAGCCAGGATCTCCCTGGGCTCTGGGCCGGGCCAGGCCCCCTACCTCCACCATAGCCCCCCCCGCCCGGCGGCTGCTGGGCAGAGAGAGAGAGGAGTCCAGCATGGCAGCAAATCCATCACCGTGACTGCTTCAGCCACTGCTCACCAACACCTGCCGGCCTAGGTGAAATGTTAACCCTTTCAGGGCACAGATGAGACCTGCAGACCACGATCCTTCCCTTGGATGAGAGAAAAGCACAGAGTGATGACACCTAGAAAGACAACATGAAAACACCAGGGTCAGAAAAAAAAGAGTCTAAGTTCCAGAAGGAAGATTAAGAGATGCCTAGTATTGAGGCTGAAAGTTCTTTTGATAATGCCATAAAAATAGACTATGATTAACTACAGTAATTCCTTAAATTCATGAGAGAAAACCAAGTATGGAAGGACAGAGTGTTCAAATCGTAGACCTAAGCAGAGGCAGCCATAATTAAGCAAAGCAGATACTGAAGAAGCAGTGATGCCATGAGAAGCTTAAATAGAGAGAGAGAGACAGAGATGAGAGTGAAAAAGACCCTGTGCTCCCCAGGAGAGAAGAAAAAGACCTCTGTTACTGGAAATGAAAACGATTGCAGAAATAAAAAACTATAACCTTTTCTTTTAAACAGCTCATCTGTCCTAGGGTGATGTTACAGTGCTTGTATCCCCAATCATGTGTTCTGTTTAGGCTGGATATTATGTTCTGTGTCTTCAAGACTGGCTTTAAAGAGTGAGGTTTTGTTTTGGTTTTTGCTATCAGTCTGCTCACTCCCCCAGTGGCTGGCAGGACACAGAGACGCAGCAGTAGGTAGTGCAGCTTTTGCTTTTTGCTCTGCTCTTGCTTGGCTCTGGCTTNAACAGGTTCTTTCCACTTCTCTCCAAGGAGTCCTTTTCGAACTGATTGGGGGGAGGGGCTGTGTGGGTTTGCTGCCTGGAGAGGCCCCCTTTGGAGGTTTTCTCCCAAATTTGTCCTAAACCAGTACATCATCCTTAAAAAATAACACCCCATAAGCTGGCATGGTCCATTCACTCAGCTGTGAGGAGGCTGTGAAAATAAGAATAATTTCACAATAACAAAAATTTTCTAAACCAGAGAGCTGCTGCTTGTAAAAATGAAAAACCACGGGAAGACTGTGTTCTTGGAAAGACATCTCCATGGTGTAACAAGAGAAAACTCTTCACCCTATAAGAACTGAGAAAAAGATTATTGTAGAAGTGATAACTCATTTTAAATCCCAAGTTTTGTTTCTACGTTGTCAGTTGGGAAAAGAGAGAAAGTAGGCAGGGAGAGGGAAAGTGTTCTGGAAGTTTCATTCTGATTTTTTTTCTATTCTTTTAGTTCTGTTAATAAAACTTCCATAGTCTTACATTTAAAATCTGTTTTTACCCTTCTCCTAAATCCTATCTCTCAGCAAAAAATAAGTAAGGGCACTGGTGAGTTTAACTAGCTCTCTAAACTCAACACATTATTTAGTGCGTTAACCAAAAAATTCAAGTTAGCGAATCTAAACCACTACACAATTAGTGTTTCTGCCCAGTTTGAACTAAAACTACCACACCATTGTAGATAACCATATAAAAAATAAGACTTCTTTCCACCTAAAATACAAGTAACAATTTTTTTCTCTAAAGTTTCAATCACATCACCTTTGCTCCAGTCCTGAATTTCCTTGGGGGAAAAACATAATTTAACATTAACTTTTCCTATAGCTGTGATTCAAATATTTCCTAAGCCAGAGGGAGACCATTTATATCTGCCAACACAGAAGATGTTTGATTCTTATTTCAGATAGAGGATGAACCATTTAGAATACATGTATTTTTTTCTATATGGTAAATCTTTAAACACATTATAGTAGACTTTAAAATTACATATATTATGAGCTTGATAATGGATAGAAACACTTGAAAACTTTCACATCTTTAAATTTTTTCATGTAATTGATTTTTTTTAATTTTTAAATTCCATTAAATATACAGCTTTCTGGTCAGAGAAGTATTGTTGGTATCCGCAGGGAAAAGAGGAATGTCTGTTTATACCTTTTGCTTTTGTTTCCAACCAAAAGTTTTCTTCTTTGTGAATTTTAGTTAAGAAACTGTCCTAGGGTGACTTTATGATGCTTGTCTGTTCTGCTTATGCTGGATATTGAGTTCTCTGCTTTGAAGACTAGATCTGAGAGCAAAGGGTAGGGAGGAGAAGGAAAAGCAGTAGAATTTTTTCATGGCTGTATTCAAAAACAGAGGTAAGAGCTTCAGCTCTCTCTCCCTCGGTGTGCGTTTCAGTGTGTTTTTGTCCCTAATAGTCTGTTCTGTTTCCCGCCTGCTTTGTTGGTTTGGTCTAAATTATAAACCCCCCACACTTTAGCTGTCCATAATCCCTAAGGCCTATCCTTTGAGTTGTCAATCCCACTTTGTATTGACCCTTCAGTCCAGAATATTCCTGTCAGTCCACTGCTATTTGAAGCCCCATTGGTTTATGTAAGCTGTTCCCTCCCCCTGTTCCTCCTCATTGGTTCAAGGATTGTATACCCCGCCTTGTGCTCCTCCCCAATCTTCTCCCTATTGGTTAAGCATTTGTACACGCCCCTAGAACCTCCTCTATATAAACGTCCCTGCACCCCAAGAGAAGGTGTTTTTCATCCCTGACCCTTCTTGGGACTAAACCACACAGAAGACCTCTCCCTCATTCTTGCTCCTTCCATCGACGCTTGACATCCTGTGCCATAGAGCATAAGCCCTACAACTGTACCCTAGACTGCTTTGCTTTCTGGGAACAGCCGACCCTCGGCCCGGTGCCAGGAGCTGGCTGGGGAAAATCCAGCACCGCATCAGATCTGTGTTGTCTACAGCATGGACAGGGAGCAGGATAGAGATCATCTCCTTTGCTTTTAATTTTTTTTTTAGCTAGCTGAGGCAGAGAAGTTCTCCAGACTACGGCTTTTTCTTTTCCTGGAACTGTTCAAACCTGCTCTGAATGGAAAATGCAGAAAAAAACACCAGGACCTCACACCTGTGGCCCACCAGGGTCCAGGATGCTGCATTCCAGTGCCATTGGGACTGAGAAACACTCAGTGAGCCAAGAAACACCCACAGAGGACTCTCTCTGAACTACAGAAGTACTTTCTGAATTTGCCATCTTTTCAGAACAGTGAAAAGTTCTATTGTTTAATAGTATTATTTTTTTTATACTTGTGAATACTTTGCTTGTTAAATAAACAGGTTTTTTCCCAATTTTCTCAGAGGAGATTTATGTCTCCCAAACTGGTGAGGGAGGGGGTCACATGAATTTGCTTTCTAGAGGGACCCCTTTGGAGGTTTCCTCCCAAATTCTTCCCAAACCAGGACAGAAACTCACCAAATTATTTATCTCTCAATGAAATAATACAAAACAATACCAAACTAACTAACTGCAATAATTTCAGAGAACATAACAGGCATCTCTCTGTTATGCCTCTTCATAAAAACCACAATGTCAAGTAATACATTTGTGTTAATGATAAGTTTATTGGAAAGAGGCAAGGCCAAAGATGAGGATGATTATTTTTCTGTGACATTAGTTTTCCACATGGTTCTCCACATGTAACTATGACCACAAATAACAGAACGTCACTTTCATTCCTGTTTGTGCCTGAAATAATATATCCATTCTGATGATAATTGTATACACAAACTATCAAATACAAGACATAAACATCAGGTAGCTGAATTCTGTGTGGCTTATCTTCTACAGCACCAAGGAGGGTACAACAAATCATAAAAAATAGCAATAATTCCAAATAATGTAAAACTACTAGAAACTGGATAATGTACAATTGTTTTAGAAGGAATATCCAGCTCAACAACATGAGTCAGTCTCCTTACATCAAGGGCAGACTTTTCATTTATATTGACAGCAGTTGAGTAAAGTCTATATAGAATGGTTTACTTGCTGGTAGAAGTATGATACATAGAAACATAAATGGTAAAAGCAAGGAAAAAAGAAGTCATGCCCATAGCAGAAAAATAAGTGTCTCACTGAAACAGAACACCGTATTATATGATGTTAAAATTTTCTCACTTAGTTAAAAGCCACAATAGTTAGGAAATTAAGCCTTTGCTGCCCTTTCAGTTGAGTAGGAAATGCTGGATGCAGTACTTTAGAGAAAATAATTGGCATAATTGTTAAATTAATGATTGTAAGCCAACATCTTTTAAATTAATGAATGGAATTTGACAGGTCTTACTAACTGTGCTCTGTATATGAGTGTGTGTATTGCATTACAGAGAAGTTCAGGGAGTTAATCTTCTGGGAGAGCTGAGTCTTCCTTTTACATGTATGTGAGGACATTAGCACTAAATAGAAAACTACTTTGACATTAATTTTTAGATAAGCCATTTTTATGTATTTTAATATGCTTATCATAGTTTTATGGGCAAGTCAGACTGGATAGTACTAACATTATCTAACTTTAAAAATTATATTCAGTGAAGAAGGAAGCATGCAGATAATTTTAAAGTATCCTCTGTGTAGAACAAAAAACCCCAAGACATATGGATTACAAATAGAAGTGATTAAAAAATGGTTATTTTTTTAGTTAGACAAATTCAAGTTTTGAAACTTGTAATTCTGAATTCAATTTAAAATGTACCTGTAGTAATGTTGGTTAACTAAAATCCTTGCAAAAACACTTCTTTATTTACTTCGATTGCATCAATAGCAATGAGCATGTTTCTTCAAATGCCATCAGCATTTATCTATTTAATAGATATTATCAAAGAACTGCGGGCACTGATAAATGAAAGATAGGATTATTCTGACGTTTATGGGACTTTTAATTATGTTTCTGAATAATTACGGGAGTTTAACTAAGTACAAAGATAGCTAAATATAGGGTTCATTTCCGTATTGGGATATATACTTTTACCATGCAGCTTTGAAGTGATTTTGTTACCTAGAATTTCTTTTAAAAGCAATCCAAGTCATTAATGACTAAAATTATCTTCTGTCTGTGATCAGACTTTAGTGAAAGGACTTGAGTCTGTTTCCAGATCCTGACATTTCCAGACATTAAATAATACTAAGCTAGTATGATCACTTGCTCCTTAAATACGATCCCCCTAATATCTCTGATGAATTGGCAAGACTTACAATGTTCCACCATTCCTTTTATCTCTTCTGTGAAAAAATGTATAATTTCTTGCCTATGAGACAAGTGTGCAATTTGTCAAGACCACTGGATTCAGCTGAAATAGAGAAACAGGGAAGCAAAACCAAGGATTTTAACATCAAATATATTTTAAGTGTAGTGTGTTTTCCTACCATTTTAAGAGAAGCATGGTAACATGGAAATTATAGAAATAAATAATAGAAGAAACATTAATTCATAAGCATAACAATTCATAATGTAGTAATTAACATCTTTTGAAACTGATCAGTAATATGTGTTTTCTGTGTAAAAATTTTGATACTCCAAAGAAAATAGATAATATCAGTATAATGTTAACGTATGGAATATCCATTATAAATGCATTGCAGTGGTAGTTCAATGTGAGGATGGTTGCATGTGAAACTGTTATTCTTGAAATAAATTTTTGAATCCCCAACACTGGTAGTGTTAAAAGTCAGACTGGATAAATCCTGGAGCAACTTTGTCTAGTAAGAGGTGTCCCTGCATATGGCAACAGGGATTGGGAGTAGATCATCTTTAAGATCCATTCCAGACCCCAGATATTCTATTGTGCTAGTTTAATATTAGTTAATATTAAAAAAGAAAGAAGGGAAGCATTTACAAAAATAGTTTTCTGGAGAGAGGCTCTTGAGAGCTTCTCTCTGTTCAGAAAAAGCCAATAGCTGGTGTAATGAGTATTTGAGAAGTTTGTTCA
>VWYI01028002.1:0-33776 GCA_013399455.1 Anthoscopus minutus
TATTAACTAATGTCAAACCAGCACAGACTTAAAGGCTGGAGACTTTGTTCTGACAGCACAGGGTCTCAGGAATTGCTTGGGTTTACCCCAGTGTAAGCTTATTTTAGGATGTTCTAGCAACAAGGAAACCAATTTTCACTTAACTTTGGCTTATTTTCACTTCAGAGTAGTAACAAAGAGCTCTTTGCATGTGTTGTTTGCATTCTTACCCACCTCTGTGCTATCAGTAACCTGCTCCCCAAATCCTGCACACACAGGGCTGGCTTCCAGCGCAGGCCTTGTCAATCTGGCCAGAGGCACTGCACTGTCACTCACCACCCTGTTCTGCAGCATGCAAGTAGCTAGACACAAAGCAGGGAAAGCAGAGAGCCTTGCTGGTGTAGACACTCTCAGAGATGAGTGCAGAGCCTCTGAGGGTTCCTCTTTGCTCTGAACAGCAGCACAGCTCTGCTGCCCTTGCCCCTCCTGCCAGCAGCCATGGCAGCTGCACTTTGCTGCCTGCAACACACAATACTCAGTAAGTTCATACTGCTAACATATTGGGTGAGCAGCTCAATCCTCTGGCTGCCTGGTTCACCTCCTTTAATCCAAACACTTCAATGCTCATTTTATTTAATTCAGACCCCTCCAAATATCTCCTGGCCTGCAAGCCATTTTCAGGTAACAGCAGAGCTGAAATACAGTGCTGGTAGAACTTGGGCTGTCATCTTGCTTTGACATCAAAAGGCTTTTGCAACTTGAATCTTACTGCTTAGGCATCAAGACTACGAGGCAAGACACATGACTCTACTTGAACAAGCAAGAACAAGCCAAATAACTGCACGTGGCTGCCTGTGACCAACAACCTCAGGGCTTCTGCTAAACCCAGAGCTTGGTTTCCTTGTGAAGAGCCACTGGCAGTGCAGGATGTTCCTCAGCTTTTCCTCACTCAGTCCCCAGAGAACTGAACATTCAGCGAATGAACATTGCATGGCTACTATGGAAGTGCAAGTTCCCATTGTTCAGGTAAGGGAAGTTTTAGAAATAATTATTAAAAGAGAGCGTGGAAATAGAATTATTATAAAATAGACCAAACAGGAGCCCAAGACTAAGGAAGAAATAGCTGTGAACACCAGGCACTAGAGAGGAGTAAATAGCCACTATAAGCAGCACAGCCCTCCTGGAGAAAGCCAGCTCCTGGCAGCTGATTACATCCTTCTTCCCTCACACACAATTTTCTGTATAGCATTTTAAAACTGTGTTAATGAGGCTTTTCTGTACTAGTCTGGACGATGAAAGTATAGTAATGTAGAAAAGCCAACAGGTAAGATCAGACAGCAGTTAGAAAAAATGCCACTGCCATACTTGTCTGCAACTTTTCTAGTGTGGAGTCTGGAGGCAGTAGCAAGGTTTGTTCCCATGACAGGGCTGCAGCACACTGACCAGCTCAGGCTTGCCAGGATACAAGGGTCAGATTTTCACCGCTGCATCTGTTTCCTTGCCTGACATCTTCCACAACTAACTTGGACTTACACTACAGGATCTGGCAGTTTCCTATCTCATTCCAGGAAGAGATCCCTGTCCCTATTTGTAAACAAGGCAGGCATTTTCATGAACGTCAGATAATCTTCAGCTTGTTGTTGGTATCCTAGCTCTGGGGCTTTAATGAACTCTCAAAACCACACTTCAGCCCTAAAAAAGAAGAATGGTAACCCCTGAAATGATCTAACAAGTTTTCCCAATCAGATATTATTAGCTCCAGAGGGGCAATTCTGGAGGAATGTGGTTAGAAATGAAACTGTGAAAACAGTTAACCTGGAATTTAATCCACAGTGAATCTCTAATTGTCTCACTATAATTATGATTAAGGCACATTAAAAAAAATCCTCTTGTTCCCCAAATCCACTTCATAGAGCATAAACCTAAAAAACCCCACCTGTACCAGAAAAACCATAGAATCACAGAATAATTTGGGCTGGAAGGGAGCTTTAAAGGCTTTCTGCTTCTTCCTGGCAGCAGTCTTAATTTTGATCCTAAATGGTTTCTGAATTTTCACATGTGTTAAAACATTAGGAACTTGGGGATTTTTAACAACTGAAATTTAGGTTGAAGCCTTGATAGAAGCAAAAGTCTTACATTAACAGTACAGAAAATTCTCAGAAGAGTTTGAAAGTAAAATTTTTAGTCTTGTATATAGGAAGACTTGAAGTGACAACTCTTTAATTTTCCTTTGTCAGAATGAAAGATACAATTTCTGATCAAAAGAATTCAGCATCTCTAATTTGAAGACTTTCAGAAAGTGTTTTCTCTCAGTTCATTTCTGCCTCTGTGGACCAAGGGAGAGGCTAATTTTTAAATGTTTAAGCTTTCCAGGATTGGAAGCTATTTCTGGACCAGCTCTAGTGAATATGTTGTGTGCCACTTGATCTTTGTGCCAAAAAAAAGCTTTCAAATAACCTTTCAGATACACAGAAAAAAAGCCAGCCTAATTTTGCTCTTTGGTCGTGGAGTTCAACACCACACAGAGCTGCCACCAAACTGAGAGGGTTTACATCAGAAATGACAGATGGCAAGATGGTTGCCACCTCTATCAACCCTCTCCTGTCACCGGTTCTTGAGTCTGAATGTGCCTGACACAAGGACAGCCCCAGTTCATAGCTGTTCGAGCTGAAAGGATGTATTTTTCATGTCAACAGAGTGGAACAGTTGGTAATTTTTCCAGAGGAGAGATTGCAGCAGGCTGCCAGGCAGCCATCAATTCTGACACACTATTCTGAGAGTCCCTGTTGCTGCACACTGAATGTCTAATCCACAGCTCAGGAAAGAGCTGGGAGGGGAACGAGCAGCTGACATGCACAGAATAAGCTGGCATTCCCACAGCATGGCCATTTTTCTAACAGTCCTTTAAAGATCATAAAATATGCCTAGCCATTAGCTGAAAATGCTGAGGTTCATCCAAGAGTTGGTCTCACATATACACTGATGTGAAGTAAGAATTCATGTATGTACATTGAACAACAAATACTATGGATACTTTGATTAATCTGAAATGTTTAACACATTTAGGTTTGGCGATTGAAGGGCAATCTCATGAAAAAGGAGCACAGTAATTTTCTGCCCTTTCCCCCCTTTGCAGGTGGGGAAACAGTGAAGGAGGTTTTTTGTTAAAGGGCAAATTGGGCAGGAGGACTTAAGATAAATCTATAGGTTTGTGTAGGGGCTACTGAATGTTAAATCAAAGCCTCCTCACCATGTCTAAAGTGAAGACTTATTTCAGTCCTGTTGATGAAGTGCTCTGGTATACTCCAACACTTGGTGAGCAGGTTGCAGCTAATGGAGAAGGCAACCTGCCTAAATATCAATTGCCCCTTCCCTGACCATCCTGTTCACTCATGAAGGCAGCACTGCCCTTAATAGGTCACTGGATCCCTCTCCCATGGAGAAAAAACATCCCTCAGGAAGCAATATGTTGGCTGTTTGTTGTTTGGGCATGTGTACAGATAACTCTTCTGCTCCAACTCTCAGAAAGTCTCCGCGAGGCTGATCCCTACTGTTCTGAGCCATCTGGATATATCAGCTCCAAAGTACTGCAACAGAAAAGCAGTCCATAATGTACTAGAAGAAAATATTCAGTGTTAGCTGGGCATGAGAGATGGGGTGGATTAAGTATTCTTCAACAGCTGTCCTGTGCCTGTAGGACGTGTGGGTATTTAACAGACATGGCTCTCACTTGAAACA
Source organism: Anthoscopus minutus (assembly GCA_013399455.1). Classification (NCBI taxonomy): domain Eukaryota; kingdom Metazoa; phylum Chordata; class Aves; order Passeriformes; family Paridae; genus Anthoscopus; species Anthoscopus minutus. The sequence continues at coordinate 3,718 of VWYI01028002.1, forward strand.
AGACCTGATTGACCAGAACGTTTTACAGTTAATTAAAAACCCAATTTCATATAAGCCCATGTAGTTCCCTGCTGTGAGAAAAATATTAAGTTGAATAGATCACTTGCTACACCTTAAAGGCCTTCTAGCAAAACTAGACTGCAGGGCTCCCGTGGCCTTGGTTCAAGCCTTGCCACTGGCAAGGCAGTCATTATAACACTAGGAAGGATAAAATTTCAGCAGCTATTATTTTTTATTTTCACTTAAGAAAATGACCCACCACCTAAAACTAGGCTAAGATAGCTTCCCTCGAAGTACAGTGCATTAAATAAACCAAGTAAATTGCATGCCTGTCTTTGAGGAATTCACATCTCGTAACCAAGAAAGAAGGGCAAGGCAGTTCCTGCAGGAAGTTAGCTCTTATTCTGTTACATGTCTGAGGCAATTCCTTACCTCTCTTACAGAAAGAAGCATGAACATACCCCAGGCCAACACTCTTTGTGATAGAATTCCAACCAACAAAAGAGAATTGTGAGATTACGCTAGTGCAACTGCATCAGTAGGAAAAAGGGTCATCGGCTGACTTGCCTACCATTTTCCTCACAGCATTTCTGTCACTCTGATTTGCTGCTCTTCTGTCTACAGAAGCAAAGGGTGATCTTGTTGTACAACTACCTTCTTCTCCTGTAATTAATTTGTTGCTGGAAGGAACAAAGCTAAATGATTTTAATTTTATTTTGGAATAAACTCTGCTTTGCAACTTCTTTTGCAGAAACAAGAAAAGAGCTGATTTTCTTCTGGATTGTAACATTCTTCCTTAGAATTGTGTGCTTGGTAAATTATATTAGCACAGCATGAAGCTGGCACAAGATACGTGATGCAGTCTCAACTGTAAAATCAAAACTGCTTGGCTAGAAGAATAAAGGATATTTCCTCCGCCCCCTCTAACCACAATATTCAGGGAAGAGGAGAAGCCTAGCTTGGCTACGTTTCTTAAATTGTCATTAAAACATATAGATATGTTCTACAGCAAATTCCTTTTGACTGATGCTAAATGCCTGACTAATTCTGTGGGCTGAGATAAGAAGTGACAAATCTACAAAATTTTTATTAAGTCAGTTTTAACATGACATATATTATACTTTCTTTTCCTGGACCAGAAGCAGCTCACAGATATAATTATAAAGAGTTTTCCTCAACCACTGCAAAGAGTTCTGCCAATTGTATAGACTGGATGGCCAATAAAGAAATCCAAGATCATTGATCCAGGATCTATTCTCTATATATTCCCTGTCAAAATGAACAGTTTCAACATTTCTTAAGGGGAAGGACCTCTTTTGTGTGTCTCACTGAATAAGTTTGGCCAAGACACTCAATCCACTCAAGAGGCATGTTGCCATGAAACACCTCTTTAGCTGCTCCCATAAGGCATGTCTGGATTTCAGATAAGTTCAGAAGCCCCAAAGAAAAAGATTTTCTCTTAAATAGCCAGAATTTTCTTTTGGACCTAGTTTATGTTGAATAAGTGTTTTTCCTGTTCAAGTTTTCAATGGTCAAGATGATTGGATATAATGAAATATCAAGCAAAAAGCATTAAAGGAGCTTTATATAATTTTTAATGAAGTTGTCTTTGAAATCCTTTACTCCATGTTTAACTCCAACTTTGAAACTTAAATGCTGATTGTTTCACATGGCGGGCTTCATTCATGTTGAAGATCATAAAAATGCAGTTATCTTAAAGGGACTCTCTACCTTATCTTTCTTGCCCTAGCAATAAGCAAACTCTAGAAAACTATTAGCTGAAGTTACCTATGGCACTGAACCTCAAACTCACCTGCTGTAGCCCTGAAATAAACTCATGCTAAAGAAAACTGCAATTTTTGGACTTGGATGAAGACCTTTGATACCTTTCTGTTTATACCTTCAACGCTCATGGATAATGTAAAAATAGAGCAGGGCAGAAGACTCCCGAATTTGATGGAAAGAAGTGAGGGGTTTGCCTTCACTTCAGGTAGCATCCCACAAAGAAGCTTCCCCACTTTGGGTGGGGGAACAAAGGTGAGTCAGTGAAAGGTCCTCAACAAGCAGCTTCCCTCCCACAGATGAGCATGCACATGAACCCGGTGGTGCCTCTTCCTAAAAGACAGCAACCTGTGAGGGTTTTATTGGCCAGGAAGACTCCAAGAAGTCCTACAGTTTTGACACTAGTAATAAGGATATTAGGGAATAAGCATGGAGAGAAAAAGTGGACAAAATATGAACACAGCTGCCAGGGTTAATAAGACACTTCAACAACTACAATGTAGAGGCAGTGAGGTGAAGAATACTTCTTAACCACCACAGCTGTAAAAAGTTGCAAGAGTTTTAAGTCAGCTCAAAGGTAAGCAAAATAGAAGAGGAAAAATAATTAAGGTATGTGTAGTCACAGAGTTACTGCTTTTACTACATGACAGCACATGGTGATACAGTGAGCTTAAAAAAAAGGAAAGCAGCTAATATGATAAACTCAGTCGATGGGTGATGTCTGAGTCATAAAAGGCCTTCAGGACCAATGAGTTCCCAGGAAAATAGTTAAAGAGTACACTGAAGTGCTCTAGAATTCTTTCTATTTTTGCCAGCATTCTTCAAGGAAAAAAAAAGCCTCACTTGTTTTGGCAGCCTGGCCCTTAATTTAAACCTCAGCTTATTCACTAGAGAGCAGCAATTAACCTTCCAGCGTAAGTACCAATTCATATACTCAAGAAACTGCATCAAATGAGTGATGTGCAGTCTGAAATTAGACCACACAAATGTTTTAAGCTCTTGAACAGACTAATGAAGGTAATTATTAGGACAGAAAGACATTCTCTGAGGGAGCCTGCTGAACTGAAGGCACCAGTCTAATCTCCTCATTATGTGCCACAACATGGCACAATAAGCTGGCATCCACTGAGGTAGAGAACTTCAGCCCAAAATACCTCCAAAATATGTAGCTTTTCTGAATAAATACTTTCATACTATGTACCTTTCTATTAACCTGTGAAACAGTACAGTAGTGTAATTGAGCAAATGGGATGAGAGATCTGACAAAACCCTCAATCCCACAGCAGTTTACCATAACTTGCTTGGCAAGAAGTACAGGGAGCTTAGCCACTATCTGGAGTGCAGGTCTGAGTCTCATCAGCACAACCAGTCAGGGCATTTCCAGAAAAATTTTGTGGTACTTGACAAGAGCTACATGCACTGCAGGGACCACCAGCAGTGAAGACATTTTTGTCCTTCAGGAAATCATTCATGCTGCTGATGTTCATGCCTTTTAAGAAGGCCCAGGCTGATTCCTTATTTCTGTCTTTTTTGTTGTTGTTGTTTGGTTGGTTGTTTTTTTTTGTTTTCTTTTGGGTTTTTTTTGGTTTTTTTTGGTCCAGTCTTAGAGCAACACTTGCCCAACAGTGTTATGCCACAGTCAGGGTGGGGTTTGAAAATAAAAAAAAGAAATTCCATATCTGTTTATTTGCAAGACTTTTACAGAAAATTACCAACAGTTGCATACAAGACCCAGAGGAATTTTGTGTCAGAAGGAGATCTAATAAAATACACAATGAATTTTGAATTCAGGCAAGTGCATTTCTTACCTTCCCCAAGAGGGGAAACAAAGCTGCTATTGCAGCAGAATGTGTTAGTGTTCCATTTCAGAGCTATATGCAGAGAGAATAATGTTATTTTTGCAGAAGCATCATTAGGAAGCTGCCCTAGAAGACAGAAAAACAGAGCTTGTGTGTGGCTAGACATATACACATAAAACTTTAAATTGCAAAAAGCCTGAAGAAAACTGGCTATATTCCAATTTTAAGTAGAAAAATAAATGCCACAGACTAGACAATTATTCTCACAGGCTAAAGGCTGGAAAACTTTCTGTATTTTCATGCAGTATTTTCCAAACTTCTTTTGTCGTTCTGAAAGATGACAGAGGGCAGAAATGTTTCAGCAAATGTTTCAGTATTGTTATTAAAGATGAAGAAACTGAAGAAAATACTATATTAGTGTATTCTGATGGACTATGTGGGCATGGTTAGGGTACCAATTCGATTAAAAGACTGAATCCTGGCCTAATTCAATTACTAGAAGGAATTTAATTACTCTCGCTAGCTAGAGAGAGTATGCAAAATTGTGCATCAGACTGAGCTTGCCACACTCAGATCCCATAGCTAGGTGGGAAAACATTGCCTAAAGTACGCTCTACCTGAATCTATATATTAATCAAAACTTAAAAATCTAGAGCAAGGACTAAAAGATATTGAACCAAGGATATTTTTACATGAGTTACTGAAACTCCAGATCAGTCACATCAGCTAGATAACCCATGTCAGTTGGACTTGATTTAAGATACAACAGCAAGGTGTGAACTATATGCAGCCTATTTAATGTGAGTGCAGAATTTGCTGTAATAAGAAGAAGCAGAAAGTTCTTCAGGGCAGTAGAAAGTTTTAAGACAGTGATTAACTTTTTTCCTACTGCTGCTTTTACAAATCAAAATAATATGCTGTACCTTTTTCTTTAATTAAAGCTTCCCCAGAAGATGTTGTTTAGAAACTCCCTTTTCAGAGGGAGCTACTGAGCGTTTCAATGCCAGGTACCTCCTCTTCTCTGAGCTTTAGGTACTTTTTATAAATCTTCAGATCAAGTTACTTGAAAGAGATGTGACAGATAAACAGAATAGGTTAAAAAGAAAAAGGAAAATATATTTCTCAAAGTTTTCAAAGTTGTTTCATAATCTTACTCTCCAAGTATTGGACACTAAGTTACATTTTCATGGCTCTCAAATTAGACACATTAACTAAATTCTGAATTTCACTTTAGTTAGACTCATTTTGTGCTGATGCTTCTAAGTCACTCTGTGCTTCTGAGAGTCTGACTCCTTGTTTGCAGGGTACAGTGTCCTTCCCTCTTTCTCCTCCTCAGTTCTCACACTGAATCCCTGGAGGAGAAATCAAACACCAGCAGGCTCACCTGGAGTACACGTCCAGGCAGTGAGACCCTCTCAGCACAGCAAGACAGCAGCACACGGAGCTGAGTGCAAAGGAGTTTGCTACAGCAAAATTGGGATACACTTCGGTTTCTGCAGCCACCTAAAGCTTCACCCTTGGAGGCCAGAGGTGCATCAGCTCTTCCTCCCAGCTTGTGCTGCCCTGTTACATTGACTGCATGTTTCCAATTCTGGGTGGGAATTTAGTACTACAGGAATGCAAATATAAACTGGTGGTGACAGGGATTGCTGTCACATGTCACACAGTCCCATACTTTTAGACACTCTTTGCAGTTAGAGTGTATTTTTCTGACCACTGGTGGGACAAGCCAGGATGGGACAGCCCAGCAAACATGCCAGGATTAGCAGAATAGACAGAGCTGCTGCCTATCTCATGTACACCGGAGTTAAGTTAGCTAGGAGGAACAGGGTGTGTGGAGGACTAGGTCTTGTTGGGAAGGGGAAGAAAAGAGCATGCTTGCATCCAGAGATGCCACAAGAGCTGAAAGAGAGAGAGATTTGTGTTCAACACATGCAGAGCAGCTAAAAATGGACAGCCTACATACTTCAAAATAACTGTGTAAGTATCACTGTCAAGGTCTACTTGTGCCTAACTTTTCCAATGAATGCCAAGAAGGAAATTGATGACTCCTCAATCCCACTGGCACCACTGATGTGAAAAGGGGAGCAGGGTGGAAAACAGATTCTAGTGTCTCTCTCATTGGGTTTGCAATGGAAATTACAACTATTGATAAATGTGTTGTCAAACAGGTAATATATATTTACTCATTTTGGTTCATTTGTCTTCCTGGAACCCATCAGAGAAAATTAATCTCCTAGCTGCAAGCATGCTGCTGCCAGAGCCAAGCTCCTCCAGCTTGCCTTCAGGGGATTCCTCACCTTTCACTATGATTGAAGGCCTGTACTGCACAACTGAGATGCACCTCATTAAATTAGCACTGAGCAGACTTCACAGAGCTGCTTCCTTTCTAAGACCATGAGAGTCAGAGCTTGCTGCTGCCGTGAGGAATGAGCTGCTGAATGTCATGAAAACATTAACATTTAGCTGTAATGAGGAGACATACAGGTAAATAATTTCTGTGCCTTCCTCCCCTAATGAATTGGAAAGAGTTAATGTTCAAATTTTGATTGCAGCAGCCTGGCTTGCTTCTGCTGGTTCTAGATTACTTCTATGAACTTTGAGAAAAGCCAGGCACAAGGAAAATTTTTGACTCAGGTCAGTGTCAAAGGCTTCATTAGCAAAGCCTACCTCTTGCCCAGAGTGTTCATACACTTTGCACTAAGGCACATATTTAAATACTTCTGCAGACTTTATTCCACCAATTTTCCAGAGCATGGTGGAAGGAAAGAAATGATATATTGGGAGTCACAGCCTTTAAAAAGATTCTTATCTTTGGATGCTTCTCCTTTACAAATAAAAGGAAAACAGCCTCATGAACAGCTGCTGAGAGCAATGATAAGGCAAAGTAATTGGTAATCCTGTTTCCAAATCCAAGTTTATGAGGCTGAGTAGCTGAAAGTAGCAGATAAAAACTGTTTTCACCAGTAGCTATTCAATGTTTTGTCTAAACTTAGAGAAGTGAAGCTGGACAGACTGTAAGGAAAAGGCTTTCAGACCAAGGATGCGAGGATTATTGCTGGCCTTGGGACTTTAAGGTGAGCTCCTATACACTCTTCCTAGACAAATGCCCACACTTCAAATGGTGGTGCAAGCAGTATGAGGGTGAGGTGTTGACTATCATCATCATTCACTCCTGAGATCGAGCCTGCCATGGGAGATTCAGATGAGTCTGTCAGAGCTCTGCAAGCTGGTACCAAGCAGTTTGGCGCAGCTCTCAGTGCAGCCGATCTGGAGGCCATGCTGTTCACTTTGTATCCTCTTCCAAGCATACCAGAGTACACCACAGAGAGCTTTAAAAGGCAGTTCTGGAGACAGAAAGCCTGTTCATGTTATATCCCATGTTAGTGCCCAGTTTGCTTTCTGCTTTGACCTTTGGAGCCCCTTCTAGGTATCTGACAGGGCTGCAAAATGAGATTCTCTGTCACTGCAGTCATGGGGCTCAGCAGGACTTTCTTCTGAAGGAATCAGCTCAGCTGCAAACAGATGTTTTCACTTGACCTACATAGCATTAGCATGTCTCACTGCATATTGCTGCCTCCCTGCTAGAGCACAACTCAACCTAGAAGCTTTGTCATAAGAAATGCCAAAGTTTTCTTGCTGTTAAACATTGTCCTCATCCAATCAGAAAGATTAGAGGTGCCTTGAATACCTTCAGAATATCCAGAGATTTATCCTTTCAAGTTGTGACATCTCCTTGCAGTTAAGCTGCTGTGTATTAGCCCTAGTCACACCAGATATTGCTGTACAGCCAAGGACAGACAACCAAACACTGAGTCACGTGCAGGCTGTGAAAAATGAATATCCTGTTTCTACTTCTACTTTGTCTGAAAGGCCACATCCACAATTCAAAAACTTCTCTTGCTGAATGGCCCAGCTGTTACCTCTGATCCTTTTATCTAACCAGGCTTTCTGATATTTTTCCCATGTATTGGAAAAGAGATGGACTGTGAAGAGCACCCTGCCTCATCCACCCTCCAGCAGCAGCGCCTTCAGGTGTCTTCCCCCAGCTGAACTGAACTGAGCCTGTTAAACATAAATGGAAGCTGAGGAGTAGAAGCAGACATTATCCATTAAAAAAGCAAAACCTCGCATTTAAAGAGAGAGCAAAGAAACAGCCATGCGAAGAACTTTGCTCATATCCTGACTTGTGGCAAGTACTGCCTCTCTAATGCTTTGGAAGCCCATCTTTTTATATTACTTGAGGTGACTTCTGCTGTTTCATTCCCTTTTCACCAATTTACTGACTAGCAAGTAGCAACTTGAGCACTTTTTGAAGATCAGCAAAAGCACATTTTTGCATTGACTACTACTGCTTAAAAAAATAAAAAGCAAAGAAAAGAAATAAGAGGGACCTTTCAGCAAGAGTTAGAGAGACAGCTCAGCCAGTGTGAGAGCCAGTGTGCCGCCAGTGTGGGCAGCAAATCACTGCAACAAATCCAGCTGAATTACATTTATCTCTGTCTCACTGCTGAAGAGGGAAATTACCCTGCTGTCATTGGGGCTGTTTACTAGTCGGAAGATAGGACTAAAGAACTTATATTTAAGTTTCATCTTTCTCAGTAAATTCTTAAGTACCTTTGCTCAGCTAGTTCACTGCTTTCAGTGAACGGGCTACTTGGAACTAGCTGAAACTTAAGTCAGGATAAGGCTAAGGCATCTGCACAGAAAAGGCTTTGGGCAGACATCTTTTTTTTTTAAAGCTTTAAACCAGTGTGTTAAATTAATGGTTCAATCAGTTTTCAAGGTTTTTGTGATGCTTCCTCACTGGGGGAAAAGAAAAATCTTTCAGTGGGAAAGTGAGCCTTTTCTAGACTCCTTTCAAAAATGTTGTGATAGGAGCCACAGCTCTTCAGAGTCTCCTGGACGGGAAGTTGTGAGCTTGGCTCTTGTCACCAGAGCCCCGTTCAGTATAAAGTGAACATCACACACAGCATCTTTCCTGCATCGCTGTAGTCAGCCTTGGTAACTCAGGGTACATCAGCAGTTACCCCCATGCACCATGGCCAGGCCATCAGCAAGGCACGGGTCAAATGCAGGAGGTTGAATACCCAGCCATTTTGGTGCAGTAACAGGTACTGGGTCCCAGATCATCCCAGATCCTCTTCTCCCATCTCCTAGTTCTTATCCTGAAGCACATTAGTTCAGCAATTCACTATTTTTTTTTTAAAGCAGAAATCTCATGCTGTACTAATAATTTCACAGGGTCAAAACACAACACCACTAAAACACATCCAATCTGGAAGCTGGAAGGCGAAAGCCAACTTCACAGCTGCAGAGAAAGGAACAATTGCCAAGGGACTCTGCAGTTTTGAAGAACGCTATGGGACACAAGGAGCAGGCAGGTTGAGAGACATTACAGCTTTCCTCCAACAACCAGTCCACAGCCAGTAGCACAGAGCTCTTTCTGCTTCCTGTAACACCACACAGCAGTCTGCATCCTGCCATGGTATATGCCAATAGTTCCACAGAATCCATACAACCTATGGTACCTAAAATATAAAACATTTAATTTCTAGAAGTATATTTCTTTAAGGATGAAGACCCTCCCACACCCACCTTCCCTGGTTTCTTTCAGGCAATGTATTTCAGAGGCATCTTAAATACCTGTAATTAACTACTTTCTTATCAAACTCCATTGCTCGAAGTACGTGAAAAATAGGGTATGATTTAGTCAGCACATGTAACATACAGAACAACTCCCTCACTAACACTAGGTAAAACTTATAATGCAAATCACAGTTTTATGAATTTAATTGCCCATTCATACCATAGTACGTTTCTTGCTGCACAAAGCCTCTGTGATGGAACAAAATACATTGGAAGCAGAAAAAAAAAATCTGTGCAGACTTTTAAAAAATATAGAGAAAATTTGCACTGAAATAAACACTTCATAAACGTGTTAAGAGGGATTTACTAAACAGGAAGAAAAAGATTTCTGAGGAAAAATTAAGAAATATGAACATGTCTTAATATATGCTTATTATAATGCATAGTACACTCCCAAGGTTATAGACATTTTTAATATATAGCATTTGCAATTATCTAGAAGAAATTACTATATCAAAAGGAATATAATTGGGCAATTACAAAGCATTTTGAAAGACAGAAGTTTTATGACACAGGTACTCAGAATGCTTTTGCACTCTTCTTAGAATGAACATTTTACAGGTCCTTTTTGAATTCCTAATGCTCCCATATCAGGCTTCAGAAAAAAAATCCTTCAGATTTTCCCATCTAATTAGAATATCACACTCTCTGTGCATAAACAATTTTATTTAAGAACAGATAACTACAAACACTGAATTTCTCAATGAACAGACAAGGCCAGTTTGACAGGCCAGTTCCCATGGGTTCAAATGGACAAGTTCCATTTAAAAAAAAACAATACACAGAGGCTTCCTTCCTTCACCTAATGGGACCATGATGCCTGTGATCCATGGGGAAGTCTGTAATAGCTTTGAAGGCTTAACTGACAGGCTATTAATTCCATATTTTCCACATCAGCTGCTTAAATATTTAATCTGTTGACACTTCTTAATGATATTGCTGACTGCTGAAGGTTTAGCTTTCTGCTGCCCAGTACCCTGCTGTAGAAGTCCAAGTAGAGTCCTGTGGGAAGCCAGCAACCAACGGGTTAAAGCTCGAGATGAGGGGTGTACACACACAATAATTGTAACCATCCCTCATTTAGGCCTGCTTAACGAGCATAGCAGATCATCTGTGACACAACCTCAAGCAAGTAAAAAAACCCAAATGAATTTGATGCATTCCTATATGCCATGGCTAAGCAGAGGGGCTTTAGCAAGTTTAAGGAGAAATGTGAGAAGGCATTAACATACATGTGAGAAGGTGCTGTAAATTCTCCCTGGAGCCTTCTCCTCTCCAGGCTAATAATTGCAATTCTCTCAGCCTTTCCTCCTAAGAGAGGCATTCCATCTCCCTGATCATCTTCACGGCCTTTGGGCTTATTTCAGCAGGTCCTTCTAATGTTGGGTGCAGCACTCTAAGGTGTCACCAGTGAAAAGCAGAGGGGCAGAATCTCCTCCCTCAACCTGCCAGCTGCACTTCTTCTAATTAAGCCCAGAATACTCTTGGCAAGTATTGTCAGGAGGAAGCAATTAAGTTCACATCTCAGGTGTCTGGTCATTGTATCTGTTATTCTGCAGGACACACCAGAGAAAAATCAATATGATGGAGTGGTTATTGCATCCCAATAGGTCTTTTGTGGTCACTTATGTTTAACTGAAGGGCAAGAGATTCTCAGTTTCTCCAAAGACCTCAGCTAGCCTTCAGACCAGCTTCAGCAGACAGCTGCATGTCAACAGCTGGAGAAACTGCTCAGGTCTCTGGAAATTACATGAGGGGGCAGTCAAGGTAGTACACTTGTAAAGGAAATTCTTCAGAGGTTATTTTGTAAGTAGGAATTTTAAAGAAGTCTGGAAGTATCACATCACTTGCTCGTGACCACAGAGTGGAGCCATCCTGCAGCAATCACAGGGTCCTGTTTGATGGGAGCACCACACAGTCCTGAGGGCTTCATCACTCCATCACTCAAAGCAGGACCTGCACCTATCACAGTCATCCCCCCTCTATTCCCCTCTGAACTTGTTCTTCTGTGTAACACCCTACATGGATGCATTCATAGACCTTAAAGTTCCCTACAAAAGTTGTGTGGTTTAGCCACAGAGTGTAACAGAGAATGGGCTGGAGAAACACAGGATGACGCTGAGCAAGCCAAACTGAGCTCTGCTCTGCAGGCAAATGCTTAGAAGTCCTGTCAACAGAGCTATGAAGACAGTTTTTCAGGGAACCTCAGATGATATCCCTCCATGTGGTGTAGACTGAGATGGCTTCCTTTCATGCCATCTGATTTTTCCAAACACCACCATAACTCTGCATGAGAAACCCTGCCTCCATTTCTAGTCTGATGAAAGCAGAAATATAACAAAATCTGATCAGTAAATCCCACCACTCTTTGCAAGAAAATACAGCCTCTCTGGGATATGCCATTCCATTTATTTATAACCATGAGTGTGCAAACTCAGCTACAGATCTGAGGCAAGCAAGGAACTCTGAACTCTAGAAAGGAAAGGAATATAGATGAAAACAGATCACTGACCACAGTCATGGGGAACTGAGCATCAACAGAGACCTCAAGATGCCTGGAGAAACATGTCCTACCATAAATGGGTATCCAAACCAGTGAGCCCACAAACTCTTATTTGCCACAGCAATGGAGAGAGAATAGCGATGAGATGAGACCACAGATGAGAGCAACTTCCTTTGGTACTTCATATTCTGTGAAAGACCAGAACCAGAGATTGTGCAGGCTTGTAATTCAGAGTGGAGATTTCAAGCTGACCTCCTGAAGTCAGTGGATGCCAGTGCATAGCCAACAAGGCACAGCAGAAACCTTGCACTGCCTCCTCTGCAGTACTCAGTTCCAGGGAACACCCCTGTGCACATGTCTTAGTGACTGGTGTCACCATGCAAAGCTCATTTATCCTATCTCAGCCTCATCCACGTCACATAATCCCTTATTCCTACTCAGCTCCTACACAACCACACTTCCTACTAAGTCTGGAGTTGTTCTTCTAGAATTGCTTTATTTCAGAGGCTGAAGTTCGCCCTCTGCAGAGCAGACCTAAAATGTCTGTGGAAATGTCTGCATTCAGTCCAAGCCCAGTCTTTGGGATGCAAAGCATTTTGAGAGGGAGAGCCAGGATTTTAATCAAGATTTAAGTCACTGACCTCATGTCCTTCATGCAATTAGTAACCCCATTAACAAATTATCCTCACTGCTGGGAGCTGGATCTTGATTTTTAGCCAGACTTTGTCTCACTTCAGGTGCCAACCACTGTGCATCGTAATTTTCTCATGGGTTAGAGAGCCATCTAGCATTGGCTCATCACTTTGCAGATTCCAATAGCACATTAATCCTTTCTCATATAAGCATACTAAGCATAGATTTTGCTACATACATTTTCCTGAATTAACATCAAACATTTTCTAAACCTTTCCAGACCTCCTCCACGACCAGTTATCCTTTTGGAAATGTAGGCAACATAGACTGATGAAATAAAAGCATTCAGGGGCTTAATAAGAGGTGATAGCATTACTGTTTTACAGGCTATAATTTTTCTGACTTGTTAAGTGCAGGATTGCCACTTACTACTCAAGCCAATTGCTTTTCAGAGCTTTATGCATTCTTACATCCTATGTTCCCAGCATGCTACACAGGAGATTGATCTTTCACTATGTTTTTTATTGGAATCACAGTATCGTGGAGAGGTTTTCAACATTCCACCTAAAGTTTGTATAAGATATTTTACTGAAAATGTTTTATTGCTGAGAGGAACCCAAGCTAAACATAGCAACATCCTGTCTTTGCATGTGTACTGCAGGAAAGAGCACACCCTTTCCTCAAGAGCTTCTAGACTGGCTTCTCCTCCCCACCAGCTTTGGCATAAATCACAGCACCAAAACACAGTGGCAGAGCATGACATGTCTGGAACAGAGGCTTTACTCCCCCAGCAGAACACACACTTGTTTTAGCAGCATGATTACAATAGCAGGTGAATAAGCACCAGAGAAGGAGGAAAAGGAGAAGGAAAATAAGATCAAGAACAGAGGTGAGCCCTGGTGCAGTGAAAATATGGTCAAATACATATCTGTTTTGCAGATGTATTTGTCAGACAAGTGACAGGCCCCAGTCTGGCTTTGTTCCTAATCTTTGAACATACTGTTTGATGTAGCTAACCCCAGAGTTACATGAGCCAGAATCTGTCCTTGAGCATTTAAGAGGTATTTCTGATAATACACCAGTCCTCAGGCAGGCACAGACTTGATATGAACAGCAAAGCAGAGGGCAATGCAGCTCTTCCCCTCCGGGCCCTCATCCACTTCCACACTCTTCTACATCCCTGCTTCCTCCACCACTGAAGGCAACACGAGCTGGCAACACTGCCACAGAGGAGAAGGGGACAGTGACTGCAGAAAAGTAAACTCATTATGGCCCCACAGTCAGAAAGTCAGACTTGTGACAGGCATCCAAGACACAAGTCTGGGCTACTCTGACCTCAATTTTATTATTTATTTTAACCAAGAAAGATTCTACACCTTGAATTTTTAAGGACCAAACAGATAGCATGACAGAAGATTATGGGTGCAGGAAATAAAAGCATTATTTTAAAATTAAAAAATGTGTAGGGTGATGTTTAAGCTACTCAGAAGTAATTTTTTTTTCCTGACGGAGGTGATGCTCCTAAATTTTTTTTTGCTTTCTTTTTTTAGCTAATATTGTTACTACAAACATATCTGTATCCCAGCTCTTTTGGATATGCTTCTCCCTACACTTGGCTTATTAATGGAATAATTTAAGTCCTTCAGATCACTAACAGGCCACAGGATCTAGGGATTCTTCTGCACCGGTGATTCACCTATTTTCATGGTCTTTTGCAAGTATGAGGTACTGAATTTCCTACTATGCTGAAAGGATAAAATCTCACACACAGAATCAAAACTTCTCTCTTCTCTCTAAAGCATCTTTTCTCCTTTGGCGGAGCTCACATAACAGGTTTAATACTTCAGCATCTTTTAAAGAAGAAAACAAAGCATTTTTCACTGGCCTTGCCAAGGCACAGCTCTGCCTGTCCAGGCGCACACTCACTGTCTGCTGTGCAGCCTAGGCAGGGTCCTGCCATCATCTGTGCAGTTCACCCCACTCACCTCCATGGAATCATAGAAGAGTTTGGGTTGGAAGGGACCTTCAAAAGTATATCTAGCCCAGCCCTGCCCTGCAGTGTACAGGGACATCAACAAGCTTGAATGCTCAGAGCCCCATCGAACCTGGCCTTGAATATTTTCAGGGATGGGGCATCCATCCACCTTACTACCTTAATTGTAAAAAATAGTATTCCTTTTATAAATTTACCTTCTTTTAGTTTCAAACTATAGTCTCTTGTCTTGTTGCAACAGGTCCTCCCAAAACATTTGTCTCCATCTTTTTTACCTGTCCCTTGTCTGAAATGCTGCTATAATATCTCCCCGAATCCTACTCTTCTCAGTCTGAACAATCCCAGCTCCAAGCCTTTCCTCACAGAAGTTCTCCAGCCCTCTCATTATCCTCATTGCCCTCCTCTGGACCAGCTCCCACAGGACCATGTCCTCCTTACGCTGGGGGCCCCAGAGCTGGGTGCAGCACCACAGGTGGGGTTTCACTAAAGCAGAATAAAGGGGGAATGCCCTCTCTCACCCTGCTGGCCACGCAACCATTTGTTTTCCTGAATTAGCATCACTGTTTTCCCAGTATTAGTGATCCGGGGGCACCATCTAGTGGTGTCTAGAAAACGCAGTCTCTCATTTGCAGGTTCTGAGACCTACAGAAAAAATTTGTGTCATCTGCTAAGTGTGCACCCTCCACCTCCTTCCGGACAGGGAAGGAAACCTAACACAGGATAGACAGGAAGCCCTGAAGAATGAGGTTTGACAAGCAATTACTCACCAGAGTCAGAGGGAGGCTCTAGACTAAAGTAAGCTTCATAAAAAGCTGAATAAAAAGTCTCAACTGGATGTTCAGTTGAGAGAGCACAGTGCACGGGTGTTACTCCTGGACCCTGACCTGGCTCCAGAGCCACAAATGGTGCTTCTAGACCCGTTGTCAAGACGAGGGCTTGCAAATAAAGTGGGATTTTCATACCAGATCCCGACATCAAAAAACCCAGGTGGTTTTGTCAAAAGGAACAACTACATTTGATAATGTATTCAATGCAGAACTCAGGATGAAGATCATATGACTCCTACAGTTTTTGCTTTTAACAGATTTCCCCTTGAACAGTTACTTGTGTTCCTCATCCTATGCATCTTCAGGAAAGCCAAAAAAGCAGATGCTCATAGAAAGCAAGAAACTGCACCTCTCCTAATTCTTAGTATTTACAATTTACATTCGGTTATAGGCACTCGGACAATTTACCTTTTTCTTGCATCCAAAGCACTCTACACAACAGGTTCTTTTAGTCACCATTGCATTTGCCTCTTATAGCTGTATTTCACAAGGAGCTGAAGAAAACATACTACTCAACAATTACATGACCCTGCACAGTAGTGGGAAAAAAGTTTTCACACACATTTGTTTACATATGGTATTCTCATGTCACCCAGGGACAATAATGCCCAGCTTCTTTCAGTAATGCTTGAGCAGAAAAGGGTGAAGAGTTTTCTTGCAGGCATCTGCTTCACTTTGTGTCTCTCTTTGTGCCAGAGTTGAGCTGGTGTTGTGTATCTACATCTCTGAGTTCTCCATCATTTTTCCCTCCTCAATGGTTTAATTTTTTCTGGCACTGACATTTTGTACAGGCAGCTGCCAGCACTGTACTCTGGCCCATACTCTCCATACAAAGAAGAAAGCAGCTTCTTTACTTTTTACACTGTCTCTCCAAAGACATTTTCATCCTGTAGACATATTTATTTAAGGAATATAAAATAAACAGCATTTCCTCCCCTGTAACAATGGATATACATATTTCATTTCATTTCAGTATCCTCTGCAGATTCTGCACTAGAAGCACTCTCCCAGGTTCATCACACTTTTGTCAAGAAACCTTCCAAAATTATTGAACTATTGGGGTACCACTGCAGCCACCCTTTGAACTGTCTGGAGTCAGACTGGCTTCCCTACCAGAGCCTGCAAGGAGCCCTCTCTTGGTATTAAACTGTAGTCAAAAGCAGGACTACTTAAGTAACTGTGGGTGTCAAAAATAATAAACAGCTTTACAGGGCTATATATTTAAGTTCAGATTGAAAATAACCCAAATACCAAAACTGAAACGAAATCCCCAAATCCTGCAGATCTTTAAGATGGCAAGGTACAGATCCAGGATTGCTTCCCTTATTCTCCTGCAAAGGAGTTGAAAGAGTTTGGCTTATTCTCTCTGGAGTATATTCAGCCAGAGGTAGGTACTCACCACAGAAAACTGCAGCTTAAACAACTTATTGATGCTGAAAGCAACAGAAGACATACAGATGGGAATGTCAAGAAAACTTTAACAATAGCTGTTATTTCCTTCACAGTCTATAATTAGATACTAGGGTAGTACCTTATACATACTTAAGATCCAAGCCAGAATACATTTTGATTATTTTTCCATCTCTGCATTCCCACCTGGGCTCCTTCTGTTGATGCTTGCCAGCTTTCTGACAAAGCAATATATCTGTGGCTGATAGTGGATAGGAACCATTGTGAAATATGTTTGCTTCAAAACCAAAATGCTATTAATTTCTTTTCTCTAAATAAGTGCTGAGAATGGTAAGGTTTAATTTCCTGCCTCCTCTCTTTGCTGACTTCTCTTGTTAACCTCAATTTATTCACCTCAGCCTGTAAGAGAGCTTTACAAACCATGGTGTTATTTCAACACTTATTTTTCATTCTGGTGCCTGGCTTGGGAAGACATCAAACTGAGTATTATACATTTGTTTTTTTTTTTTTTAAAAAAGACCCTTTTTTGATGGCAAAGCACACCCTGAGAATCTTGACTTTAGACAGACATTTTTGGATACCATCCCTTAGAAAAGTGCTGCTCAGACTCTTATGTCTAAGGGATGACTATGGCCCTTTTTGGCTG
The DNA here is from genome assembly GCA_013399455.1 of Anthoscopus minutus. NCBI lineage: Eukaryota > Metazoa > Chordata > Aves > Passeriformes > Paridae > Anthoscopus > Anthoscopus minutus. Next base: position 20,960 of record VWYI01028002.1, read on the forward strand.
CCAAGAAGCATAGCCCCTGTTTCAGGACACACATGCAGTCCTGCTCTCCAGCCCTTCAGTAGGGAAGCCCCAGGTGTGTGTGGGCACCTGTGCTCCTGGGACCCACAGTGTCCCTGGCCTGCATTTGCAGAGGAGGGCAAAGGGAGAACCTAGCTGGAACATGCTTGTTGTACCTGCCTGACCTCAGCTGGGATGCTGGCCTGAAAGTGCCTTGGGGAGTCCATGCAACATCATTTTGTCAAGTTAGTGACAGCAAAATGGCATCAACACTCACAGGCCAATGCTTGGGAAAGTGGGTGGTGGCCAGACTGGGAGGAAACCCACCCTACACCCCTTCCAAAACAGCAGGTTACAGGTATCAGGCTGTCTCTTATTTCTTCTTCTCTCTTTTAACAACTTACTTTGGGTAGTGCAGGCTTGAAAGGGAGAATTTAATGAGCTGATCAAGTGGTATTACTTGTTGGCTGAAGGCTATCAGATGAGACAAGATTATACAGTCCTGTGGTATACGGTACAAACACTTATTTTTCAAGTGTCTGAGTCATGAAACCATTTTACCTCTCTTGGGTCTCTCAGAAAGTTGGTACAGTAGAAAAATGCTAAAAGGCATCTGAAAAAGTCACTGCACCTAGAGAAAACTGCGGTGCTGTTTTGGGGTAGTAGCAGAGAGTGCAGCAGGAGCTAACTTGATATTCAGCTGACAATCTGCTAAAAAGCCAGTGAGCACATGGAAGATCTGACAGAATTTTCCCTCTTCAGGTGACCTAGTGTCAGGTACAAAGTTCAGAGAAGCACACCATGGCAGTGAGGACAGATATTTCCACACCAGCCATGAGAGTACAGAAAAACCCCTCAGTGCCTTCACTAAAAATCAGGATCTGTGCCTATGCTGGGCCATAATATTTCATCTAACATTAAAAACCCAGAACTACCTAAAGCAAGTGAAGTCTGTGTTGAAGGATAACACTACTCTCTCCCATTTCTAAGAAAATTAAAGTGGTTTTAAGGTTGCTTCACGCTTGATGGAAGAAATCTGGGGCCAGACGCCAGTCCAAGAGCTCTGTGCAACAGAGGCACATAATGACAGAGATGCTGAGTTTGGAAGATGCCTCTGCAGACAGTTTCCAGCCTTCCTGCCCAGGCCAGAGCAGAAAAGTTTCTCAGGGTCATGCTTCCTGGGATTTTGAAGATCTCAAAGGGTAGAGACTCTACAACCTGTCTGGGCAATCTGCTCGAGTGGCCAACCACCCTCACAACAAAAGAATAGGGTTGAGTGGAGTCTGGAAGGGACTCACAACATTAATCTAGTCCACTGGCATGGTGTGGGCCACGTGTCTCACCTGACAGATGCTGATCTCTGCTGTGATGAAGCAGATTGTAGGGCTGCCTGCAGGAAAGGCTGGGTACAGCCAGAGTAAATTCTGATGACACCTCCTGGCAGGCTTTATCTGTGTGACACAACTTCTGTTGTAGCACCATCACCAGGCTCTGGATATGATTATTTTGATGAATAACATTCATACATCACCTTCCTGCTGGAATTTAATTGACATAAGGAACAGAACATGGAAGAAATCTGTGCTGCGCAGTGACGCAGATATATGGGGGCCTACTTACAAGCTCAGGTGAAAAATGGGAGAAAAATAAGATCCATTTCGCAAGGTACTTGACTTACAGGCCTATAACTCTTAAATCTTGGCAAACATGCTCCAGAACGAGTTGGAAATATGAGCAATTTACTGTACACTAAGCATTCTCCCCCTAATGAAAGCAGTAGGGCTTCCTACATCTCCTATTACTTTCTTCTGCCATTCATTACCAAGCAGAGAAAAGACAGAAGCTCCAAAGCACATAGGTAGAAATACAATCTTCACACCTCAATGTACCTCTTATTTCATCTAAGGCTGCTTTACACTATCAGCCTGTCCATCAGTCCAGTTCACATGATAGAGGATGCAAAGAAGAGGGAAGAGATGGGATGTCAAGAAAGGTCTGTTTCTGGGGAAGTGTGAGGGAGGAGTAATTGGGCAAAGCAGTTTGTAACTGTGGTGCAGGGCTGCTGTTAATTGGGGGCTGAGGTGACACACACCCCAATTACTCATTCTAGCCAAAAGCACAGGACATGAAGCTCCTTTTGCTGCTGCTGCTACCACCACTGGCTCCTCAAAGGAGCTTCAAACACTGCCCTGTGTTTCAGGAATGGTGCCCTATCGACAATGAAGAGAGATGGGGAGACTGACTGGTCATCAGAATCTGATTTTATTGGGAACTTACAAGGACTTATATACTGTTTCAGGAGACTAACCATGTTTACTACAAAGATTGGGTTGATCATCAAATACACAAACTTATGCATATCATAACATTCCTTGTCTTGCAGAGCCAAATGGGATTTCCTTTTCCCGGAAAACTGCAATCTGGGTTTAATCTCAGGGTTCCATTTGCATATGCCAAGGCATCTCGCTTATCAAATCTTTTATGCTAATAAGGTCTAAAGCACTCTCTGTCTTGTGTATTCCCACAGTGCCCAACCAAGCCAGCTGGGTCTAGAGAGGAGAATGATCTATGCTGGGAGATAGCCAAGGAAAGTGGTCTGAAACAGCTGTGTGAAGCCATTTAGAGATGGAAAAACTGTAGATACCTCTTCAGAAACTGGAACCAGTAAATGTGAGATGTGAGGACATAGAGAAAGAAACAGAGAGGAAAGGTGAGTGAGTGCGGGCAGAATGAAGATTTGTTTGCACTCAATTAATGAAGTATTTTGTCTGCACAGAGCCAAAGGACTATAAAAAGTTTCAGTCTGCACTTGTTTTTAATGCTTATTATTTCTTGCCTTTATAGCAAGAGGCCTTTATAGCTTGACAGCAGAAATAAAGCAGTCTACCAGAAAACAAGCGAGGAGTGAACTGCAATGAGAACAACAGGAGATCTGTTTACCAGGTAGGATGATAACCTAAGTAATTAGCTTACCAACAGGCAGAGACTGCTCAACCAAAATGGCACACAGAAGACCTTTACTGATGGACACATAAGAAACTATTTAAAGGAGATCAAATTTAAACTCAGCTAACGAGAATTTAATGATGCTGTCATTAGTAATTCAGATACCTCTTACAAAAGACATCACTTGCATTATTCAAACTTTTCCAAACCATTTTATTATTCATAAACTATTCATCTGGCCCTTTGCAGTGAACCCCTGGCTGACTGGAGATGCTACTGGTTAATGAACATCCTGTTCAGACTTACTGTGGATGAGACACTGCCTTAGGCAGAGTCACAAAAGCAATGCTGTGACCTTAAAAATGATTTTTTCATTTGAAAAAGAAGTGTGGATGAAGATCAAAACACAGGTCAGGATGTAGAAGTTAAGAGACTCTTTTCTGATCTACCAACATTCTGTTTGATGCTCACTAAAATATGATCTCCACACGTATTCATTTCAAAAGCTGAAATAATAGTAATAGTTACTTAATTCAAAAGGCCACTGTCATGACTAATCACAAAAAATGTTTATAGAATGCTACCAAATTCTTGGCCATAACACATCAGAGAAATGTAAAGTATTGTTCAGAGAAAAGACTTAAAAATATCAAGGTTGCAAATACAAGCATTTGAAAGCTGGAGATTTTCAAAAGTAAGGGCATAGCTAAAATCTTAGTTTAACTTCTCTATTTGCAGGTACAATCACAGAATCATTAAGACCAGAAAAAAACCTCCAAAATCATGAAGTTCAACTTTTGACAGAATACCACCATGCCAACAAAAGCATATGGTGAGCACTTCCAGGGATGGTGACCCTACCACTTCCCTAGAAAGCATATTCCAATGTTTAATCACTCTTTCAGTACAGAACTTTTCCTGATTTTCCTAAACTTGAACCTCCTCAGTGCAACCTGAAGCCAGTTCCCCTTGTCCTGTCACTACCTGCCTGGGAGAAGAGGCTGGCCCCCACCTGGCTACAGCCTTCTTGCAGGGAGTTGTGGGCAGTGATCAGGTCCCCCCGAGTGTCCTTTTTTCAAACTAAACACCCCCATATCACTCAGCTGCTCCTCCCAGAACTTGTGCTTCAGACCCTTCACCATCTCTATTGTCCTTCTCTGGACACCCTCCAGCACCTCAATGTCCTTGCAGTGAGTGGCTCAGAACTGGACACAGGATTTGAGGTGTGGCCTCAGCATTGCTAAGCACAATGGGACAATCCCTTTCCCAGCCCTGCTGGCCACACTATTCCTGATACAAGCCAGGATGTTATTGGCCCTCTTGGCCACCTGGGCACACCTGGCTCATGTCCAGCCACTGTCAACCAGCACCTCCAGGTCCTTTCCTGCTGGGCAGCTTTCCAGACACTCTTCCCATAACTTGTAGCAGCGCATGAGGTTGTTGTGACCTAAGGGCAGGATCTGGCACTTCGCCTTGATGAACTGTATACAGGTGGCCTCGTCCCATCAATCCAATCTGTCCAGATCCCTCTGCAACACTTTTTCCTACCCTCCAGCAGTCAACATTCCCACCAACCTAACGTCTTCTTCAAACTGACTGAGGGTATGCTTGATCCCCTGCCTGGGACATTGATGAAGGTATTAAACTGGACTGGCCCCATATCAGCCCTGGGGAATACTCCTAATCACTGGCTGCTATCTGGATTACACCACAACTCTCTGGGTTGGAGCAGTGTGTTACAAAGTACTCTGCAAACACAACAAATCATTTCAGGACAGTATAGGGCAGCAGCAGAGCAAATGCTCTCCCTCTATCAACACACACACACGAGCCATCACATCCATAAAATAGGGACAGACTCCCTCATGGGGATGTGAGCAGAGCTGGCCAAAAGCCTGCATAGCCACAACCCCCAAAGTTTTCTACAGACAAAGAATGAAGTATTTAAGGATGTGTGATAAAAAATGGAGAAGTATCCACCCTGGAGAGGGTATATTACATCTATGGAAAGCAATACAACACTCAGTAGCGTCACGTACAGTGACTGGTAACATTTTGACATTCAACTTTTTTAGAATTTGGTTTTTACCACCTCATCCTGATGTTGCTTTTCTTTCTATTGGATCACGTCTTTTCCTGTGTTTGTGGCATCCCATACTGCTGCTTTTTGATTTCAATATTTCTGCTTCTACCCCTCTCCTTTCATTCCTTCTGGTTGCCTTCCTCCTTTTTCTCTTTGATTTTTCCTCACACACACTTCCAGTTTTTCCTCAAAAAACTTTCTCCTCTCTTTTCCTCACATGAGTTTAATCTTTACTATGTTATCTGACTGTTGTCTCTGCAAGAGCTCCATGAATGCCCTTCCACTTCCACAGCCCAATACCTTCAGTTAAAAACTAATTTACTGGCAAGAACTGAGGCAACAGATTAGCATAACTTTGATTACAAACTGCACTATGAAACCAAGAAAAAATCCAAACTAAGAGAGGAAAACACAACAAATAGCAGAGGCCAAGAGGGTTTGTGATTACCACGAAGCTCAGTGAAGCATCTGCCCACAGCCCTGGCAGTTGCGCAGCCTGAATGGCTCTGTGGCAGCCTGTGCAAACTACAAGGAGGCTGCCCAGAGCTCCATCTCTTCTTCCTCCTTAATAAGACTTCTGTATGGAATTACCCAGAGAAAAGTTAGGCTCCTTGAGAAGAAATACAACTCAAAATCAGGCATGTAGTGTGCTAACTTGATAAGAAATATTGCAGGGGAAATGAAATTTCAAAGAGAAAAATGGGTTAGTGATAAACCTCTCACACCTGAGCAAATTTTTCATGCCAGTTAAGCTTGGGATAGGTACATGAGATCTGAATTGTCCAATGGTATTTTAAATATTATCCCCCCTTCCCTGCCCCATTCTCCCTACAGCATGGAAGTTTCTGTCTAAAGGACATGAGTCACATTTGCATGACCCAAGTTAGAGGATTCAGAGTGTGTTAATGATCCAAGCTATTGCATTTGGCATTTTGAAAGGGCAGTGGTAGGATCTTATGATATTATGGGCACAAAGACAGATTTAAGCAAATCAAATTCTCACAACTATTCCCATACAGCCCACTAACTTGAATTACAATGTTTCCAGAGGTGATATTTCACTATAGCATTTGGAGCAAAAGGACATGCCTTCCTAAGACAACTTCTTCTTTTCCTTCCTGAAATGATGAGCATGCCCAGGACAGAGGGATAGAGAGCCCACTGTGATAAATAAGTGGAAACCTCAGTTAAAAACATCAGGCTATTTCACATAGAATTAAACATTCATTTTTTGAGAAGAGTACTGACTTTTGTGCAGGCGGAGAAATCAAACTGGATCTGAGATAAAACATTGATTACACTGGCCCACCTGCATAATTACCCAGGTAAAACAACCACAGTTTGGATTCACAGCCTGTCTTACCTCAGCTTACTTACTCTAGGAATGCAAGTCACTAGGAATGCATCACAAAGCATATTTACATTCCCAGTCTTACATGCCTTTCAGCCAAGCCATTGCAGAACTCTTATCTTTCAATCATGAATAAAGTTTCTGTCAATTGTACAAGCTAACCCAGCTGTGCTATATACAGTTTTATTTGGTCTGGCTGTGAAGATAGGAATTAGCTCATTTGGCTGGTTGAAAATCCTGATTGGCCCAGTTTCCCCCAGAGCATTTCCACAATAACCTGTGTAAAACATGTGGCAATCACTGCTTAAAGTACCTGTGGCTTTCTGGTGTCTGCAGATAACCCAACGAAGACGTAAATGTTATAAAGAGCTTAGGACACCTGATATGGAAAGGTATGCTGTCCCTGTGCCACCATGTATGTAAGACAGACTGACAGACAGAAGGACTGAACCTGAAAAAAATGACTCCAGGCTAGTGGTTCTCAAAGGACTTGGCTGACAAAACTTAAGTCTTCTCCCTTTGCTCCACCACAAGAAGCAGCAACACAAATTCCCCTGGTTACTTCATCCCAGAAACATCCTCCTTATCTTGACACAGAACTTTCCAAAGATAACAGATATGGCACTGCCATCTCATTGTGGGTACAGCTCCCAAAAAACTCTTCTTAATGTCAGAACTTCTGTCCTCTGGCCTGAGTAAGCAGGAAGGGAAGGAAGCATTATGCTCTGTGAACTGTCCTGCACAAGCACAAAAGCTCTGAAGTTCATTTCCCACAACAGTGGTCCAGGCTGGGCTTCCCAAGCTAGTTGTTTGACAAAAAGCAGACCTACACTCCCAGAGGAACAGATATTCAGTGTTTGGGTCCTTTTCTAAGGATGCCTCTTGGTTATCTCCAGCCATAAGCTCAGTCTGACATATTATTGACCCTCTTCCAAGTGTTCCCAATGAGTCCTCAGAGATTTCGCTACCTGTTACAGACTTTCACTTTGTTTGAGTTGTTAGACCAGTTGTAACTGCTAGGAAGTACTCGGGAAGGTGACTGATACTTTCTAGGAGTCTCTAGTGGCAGAACAGTGGCTATAATTAACCATAACTTGTTTTTCCTCCTTCTGCCTCTTGCTCTCAGAGTCCATGCAGCAATGCATATTGTAAGTGTGCACTGAACTGTGACTTCAGATGAAATTGCTGTCTCTGCTGAAAACAAAAACCAACCTTAAATGTAAAACAGGCAAAAAAAGTTTCAGATAAAACAAAAAAAAACCCCATCATACTCATGATTTCCTCAACAGCATTATTTTCTGTTCCCCAAGAAGCAGCTATTTTCAGACTAGATTAGCATCACTCTACTGATGATCCTTCAGAGTAAAGTTTCAAGGCAGCAGCTTCTCAAGTTCTACACGATTTACCATCTATATTTTTGTTGTTGTTGCCAAGCTTCTTTGCAAGTGCAAAATAACACTGCTCATTCCTACTCAGCAGAGTGGAATTCCCCATCTCCAAGCATCCCTGTCACACAGGCAGCCATGGAAGGGAAGCTAAACTAAAAGTAATGCAGAAACAGCAAAATGCAATGCCTGAAATGTAATATGAAGAGAGCACTAAAGACTCTTCTTAGGGTTGTTGGGTATGTGACCTTTGTTCTTATTTAATGTGATACCTCTAAAGGTAATGGGCCTGTGCTCATCAAGGAATAGTGTCCCAGGAACATAGGCAAGAGCAGAAAGAGTCATTAATCAGTACACTGTAAGTAAAACAGGAAAAGCTTTCAGCTTCCTGATTCTTTCCCTCCGAAGGGCTCCTGCCCTATTCATCCAGCCTTTTACACTGCAATGGTTAAGATTTGCTAGATGACTTGTTAGAAACGCTTGCTAGCATTTCCAAACAGTTTCTATCACAGTACCAATGATGTCCCTTACACAGAGGGGCAATAACTTTTGCACTGAGAGAAGGAAAAGGAAGACAAGGCCACAACTACCTCCACAGGACAAAAGTAGGTGGGAAAAGGTCTTATATACAGAGGGGTGAAGTTGAACCCTGCCCAGCTGCCACCAGAGGAGCAGGAAAGCACAACAGCTCTTAGGCTATTGATACCTTAAGTTTTAGCTCTCATATTTTTCATATTCTGTGCTGCCTAGTTTTGAGCTTCATATTAAGTGTTAGTGAGCTTTCTTCACAGAGTAGGCAGACAGAACAACTCCTTTTCTACCTTGATACCAAGGACAATTGTTACAAGTTTCAGGCCCAAAAGCTTAAACAATGGTGGACTAAAGAGAGAAAACAAGAAGGGTGGGACTTCATAATCTGAAGCTGTAATTGGACAATTAACCTCAATATGCAGATGGACAAAAACTCACAAAAATGTGAGACCTCGTGACCAGTCGTCCATTTTTGTGACCATTTTTAGGTCCATCTTAGGTGTAGCCCTGGCCAGGCTCTTGTACTGCCCAAGGTGTGTCCTTAAAGACCTTTCAAACAATACCTACATTATTCCTAACTCTGTCTAGCCTCTGTTCTAGGTCAGCCTTCTCAAGGCATCACTGTGTATCATAAAGAGGGAAGGAGAGTCTGAAGAGCAGGACAAGAAAGCTGGCAAAGTCTCCCCGTATGCCCATCACCACTCACTTGGAGCAGCAGCCAGCAGAGGGCAATGCCAGCCCACGTATGCATCACTCCAAAAGCAGAGTGGTCCTGTCTGCCAGCCAGTGTCCCAACATTGTCTGAAAACTGTGAATTAAATAGCATATTTCCTCTTTGCAGACCTGTGGAACTCTAGCAGTGATTGTGTTTGCTCTTTTACTGATACAGCCCTGAGCAGCTCTGTGTGCTAGGGCATGGGGAAACAGGGACCTGAAAGCGCGTGTCTGGTTTCTTCAATATAAAACCTTTTTATTTTTCATCAGCCTCACAGCTGCGCAATTGGCTTTCCTGAATCACTTGTTATGCAGTGGTCTGAGCTGTCATCCGCTGCCTTTCAGCTGTGAGGTAGGTAAATGATAAGCAATTTTATGCTGAATGATTTCTCTGTACTTTAAAGTATGCCTGGTTGAGCCCTTGACACTGGACTGTGCAGCTTGACATCCTTAATGCCTTCCAGAAAGGTGCCAAGCAGAATTGCAGTCCCAACAAACAGAATAGAGATGGGTGTGAACTCACTCACCTAGGAGCTACAGCCATGGTCATTCTGTCAGGCTAATGCCTCTCCTGGCAGCTGCCCTCCAAAGTAAAGCAGTCAAGTTTTGTACTGTTGCAAGGGTTTTCAGGCATTACATAATAAAATATTGTCTGTGCATGTTCAGGTCATGGCAATATGGACTGCTTTATGTAGTGGTAGGAACAGAGCACAGCTAAGAGAGACAAGGGCAGGAGAGCTGATGTGCAGGGAGAACACTTGAAAGAACAGGGGTGTGCCTGGGCTTGCTGGACTCCCAGAAGGAGTTGGGACTGAGGTGCCAACTGAGAAGCAATTCAGGCATGTGCTTGGGCACAGCAGGTGATGACAGGCGAGATGCAGGAATTTCTCTATGGGCTGGATGAATTTAAATGCATCAAATAATTGTTTGGGTAGGAAAGGAGCTTGAAAGGTGTTTAGATCTAGTTAAAACTCCCCTGCCATAGTTTGGGACACCTTCCACTAGACCAGGTTGCTCAAAACCCCATCCATACTGGTGCTGAACACTTCCAGTGAAGTATCCACAGCTTCTCTGTGCAGCCTGTCCCAGTGTCTCACCACCCTCACAGTTTGCATAGCTTTAACAGAGGCTATGCACTAGTGAGAAGAGCTAGGCTTCTTCTTTATAAGCTTCTCCTAGACACAAGGGGGCTGAAATTAAGATGAATACGCACTTTGTCACCTCCTCCAAGTCACTGATAAAACTCTTAAACAGGACAGTGTTAGGAAAGACCCCTGCACAACTCCACGTGTCTCCAGGTGAACTACAATCCATTAACCACCTCAAGGCACAACCTCTCAGCAGAGGCTGGCCACTGTGTGGAGACCCAAGGGCCTATGACTAAAATACCCATACTCCAATCTTGGAAAGGAGGCAACAAGTAACACCTGCAGAGGCTGGAATGAGAGAGGGCCTCTCTCCCACACATCTATCTTCACAGTTATATGTTAATGTATTGTTAAGTTTGTTCCCCCATTGGTTTGCTAAGTTTGTCACCCTGTTCAGCTGCTGTTTACTTTGTAAGTTCTCCAGACTCTTCTCCCTTCCCTCAATCCCCATTGGCCCTAGTTTGGTGTACTCCTCCATCCCTGTTTTACTATTGGTTGTTCCCATCTCTAAACCCGGTTTGGCACAATTTTCCCCCATTCCCATTGGACCCTGACCCTCTGATCGGCCCCTTCTTAGTCACATATAAGTCTGGACCCCCCACCCAGTTTTGTCTTTGTGCCTTGACCCTCTTCAGTAAATAAACCTTTCCTGGAGCACCATATAAAGATCTGTCCCTTGACTCTGCTGTCTGCCTAAGGATTTTGTTGTGCACTCCGGGCTGAAGAAGTGCTGGTCACTCTCAGACCATGCTGTTGCACAACACAGCACCACAGGAAAAGGGACTTCACACCCTCAGGTGTCTGGTGAGAATGCTGGACAAGCCACTTACCCATTTCCTTCCTCTCATTTCCTTATGTTTCTTGCCAGTCTTTTCTGGAGAGGGAAGAGAAAGCAACCAGGCTGGAGAAACTCAGTAGCCCATTGGCAAAGACTGCTTTTGCTAGAATGTAGAACAGCCTGGAGATAACATTTAGGAACACTTCACCCGTGTCAAATGTGGATTTTTAGTATAACTTAGGCACAGCTAGTTAGACTTTTTTCTAGTTCCTGAGACATTTACAAGCCACAACTTCAACTTGCTTCAGATACCTCAGCTCTAAAATGGGCTAAGCCCTCTTTCCTAGACAAGGACTCTATAGAGAGGATCAATGTTCAGAGGACACCAAATATTACAGCCTTTAGCATAGGGTTTCAGCATTTGCTTCTTGTCTTGATCTCATCTCCTGAACTCTGCAGTTGGGATAGGTGCAGGAATGATTGTAACTACAAAGTTCTCCTCCACAATACCTCCATCTTGGCACTTAGCAGACCACTGCTTCTTGGAAAATTTGGCATGGCATTTCTTCCCCAAAAGGAGAGACCCAGTCATGCATTTCTCATCTTGTCACAACACATGAAAATACACAGCCCTACACCTCTCCCTTCTAGTCAAAGTCAAGCAGAGATGTGACTCAGGCTGAAGTATTTTCTCTGTCAGTAACCAAATGCTCCAATTTCTGTGCCTTCAGCTTTGCGACAGCTTGTAAAGCAAACTGCACTGACTGCTGGAATCTGCAGTAGCATCCTATTTGATTTTTTTTTCCACAGAACAGCTGGATTAAAAATCTTTGAGTAACATGGCTTCACTGCCATACTAACCACTTTTCTTAATCAAATCAATGAACCATCTGATTTAAATCTGTTTCTCATGTAACAGACATTTCGCAAATTTCAGGTGTAACCTGAAATAACCACAAAACTTGAGACACTGAGCTGAAAGGGGCCTCCAGCTCCCAGTTCCTGCCTCTCCTGACAGCCAGAGATATGAAGAAAGCAGTCATCCAGCTCAGGGTCAGGGCTGTGACTGCTCCTCAGTGTTCTGAGAAAGGGCAGATAAACTACCGGGTCTCTCCTGTGTCATGTAGCTGAGGGGAATAGCTATAGCACTGCAGCAAAAGAACTTTTAAAGGCTCCAGCTGAAAATTAAGCATTTTGTTATTTTAAAGGATGTTTGAAGGTAAGGTCCTATGTCTCACACTCAGCTGCAATGAACAGAACAGGTGGACCGTTTCTAAAAAACTTGCTCTTGCTGCAGGGGGAATACAGTAAAATTAAGCCAGCCCACACATAAGCAGACATTCCTACAGCAAGGCAATTCCTAGAGAAGGAAGTTCTGACCCATGAACTGCTTCAATGTATGGTACCAAACCCACCATCTGTGCTGGAGAAAAAAGCATGATGCTTCTGTGTGGATGAGTTCACTCTATGGGAACACAGTGACACATGCTAGAGCCTCTGCTATCTTCCTAGTAATCCTAAGGAAACCGTGGAGACTCACTGAAACAACTCAAGGTTTCCCACACTCTCTGCCAGTCAGCAGCACATCAGAGGGACATTGTGCAAAAAACCCCTCTGTCAGTGCAGCAGCACACAGAGCAAGGAGGAATTTGCCATGGCAGTTGTTCCCAGCCTGAAATGTCCTGCAGTTTGTAGGCTTGCAGCTTACCCATATGAGAGCACACAGCCTCACAACCTGAAGGGCCACTGCATAATGACAAAATACAAAGAGAAGTGAAGAAAGGCTGAAGACAGCATCACTAAAACAAGAAATGAGCTCCAAGGAAGAATGTTACTTAAGGCTTGAGAATAGGCAATGTCCTAGTTTAGGACAAATTTGAGAGG
>VWYI01028003.1:0-30636 GCA_013399455.1 Anthoscopus minutus
TCTCCAGGCGACAGCTGACAGAACCAGAGCTGACAGAACCTCAAGCTGTGCCAAGGGAAGTATGGGTTGGATATTAGGAAAAAGTTTTTTACAGAAAGAGTGATAAAGTACTGGAGTGGCCTGCCCAGGGAGGTGGTGGAGTCACCATCCCTGGATGTATTTGAAAAAAGATTGGATGTGGCACTCAGTGCCATGGTTTAGCTGAGGTGGTAGGGCATGGGTTGGGCTCAAAAATCGTGAAGGTCTCTTCCAACCTAATGATTCTGTGATTTTGTGAAATTTGCAAATTGTCTGAATAATGTCAACTCAAACATTGATATTTGTTCACTTAAATATTTACATATAAGAGTTTTTCTTGATTTAATGGTCAAAGATGATATTCATTGTTGTAACACTGTCTTCATCTTGGGATGTGAAAATCTGATTCTCATTTCTTTTTCATTCATTATATAGACTACCATGGCATTGATTGGTCGTTAAGTGACACTAGCAGTAGACATGGGTTTATAAACTATGAAGAAGTATGAACTAGTATGTGCTATAATCTTTTGTTTTAAGACCATCAGAAATAGATTTTGTTCATCATTGTCAATATATAACCCAGGTGAATGTTTTCCATTTTTTTATATCTCTGTTGACTAAAGAATAGCTACAGAAAGAAAATAAAAAAGACTAAGCTGTCTTTAGTAGTTTGAAGGAGACTCAGCAAAAATCTTTGAAAAATTATGTGGCTAGTTCTACTGCAAGACTTTGAAGCAGAGAATATTTCAAACTTATAATTATTTGTTGCTCTAGTTTTGATTGCTATTTTGTGGTATTCTGCAGACTCAGCTCTAGAAAACAGTTATCCATTTTCTTGATAATTTCCTCTTCCAACCTAATTTGCAAATGCTTTACTGCCAAATTATTTCGTTCTATAGCCCCTGAAAAAATTTTGTAGTATGAGTCACTGTGTTATGGGATATTATTTATTGATTTAGTATGATAAATGGAATTAAATATTGGCTAAATAGGAGAGATAATAAAAATGTTACTTTAAACCAGATACATTATTTCTGGGTTTGCACTGGGTTTATGGCTTTTTTTTCATGACTAGTTACTGCCTCTTAAGTTTTCCAAGTCATTGAGCAGAGTGTGTCCTTTGTGTGTTGTGGACTAGATGAAATGTCCATCAAAACAAGAAAATTTGGGCTTAAAATAATGATGAGGATATTTTGTTGCATTATTGGTACCTCTTTAGTAGCATACAATTGTTATATTGTTATATTGTTATACTGTCTTTCCCTCAATGATTAGAATTCAGTGGTTTTCTTTTCAGTTGGATTGTAAATATCCAATAATTTGGTTAATATTTCTGTACTTGAAAAGGGATTTGTGCCATTGTCTTCTTTAGCTCTATCATTTTATTAATGAGAAAAATAACACACGGATTAGTAAATTTGTAAATACTTTATTTCAGGCCAGAAGTTCAACTGGAATACTTTATTCTTACATCCTGCAGAATGAACACATGCAAAGAATGTTGCCCAGAGTTTTTTGGGTATAGTCATAACTTAGGTTTGAGCTAGTCTATCTCTTATAAAGATGCAGAGTTTTCATTTAAAGACTTCCAGATACTGGTGCTGGACACTGTATTCCTAAAACAGAGGCCCTCAAATGAAGGTTACATTCTTTCCCCTATGAGAGAACATAGTTTATGTCCTGTTCAGATTAGTTTCTCTTTCATTCACCTCAGTTAACATACACAGAATTAAATTTGCCTGTGTATTGTTATTGTCAGTGATATTTTGGCAGCTGTGAATATGATTGTGTATTGCACAAAAATAATATTTAGCTTAAACTGTTTGAGAGAAAGAAAGTATTATTCGTTTGTAAAATATGTATTTGAGAAAGTTCTGAGGTTCAAAAAAGAGGTCTCAAAATATGACCTGCTTTCCATAAAAAAAAATTAAACCAATAATATTCAGATGTGTCATTTTGCGTGTTTCCTTTTGGCAAATGCTGATATGTGGAAGATGTTTGCACCAATTAGTGGGAAGGAAAAATCCATTCATTCTTACTCAAAATAAATTGTGTAGTGAATCATTTCCTCCTTTTACACCTTGACTACAGTTAAAATAAACTCTTAAAATCTTCAGTAGCAGAGTGTCCTGGGTTCAGCTAGGGTGGAGTTAATTTCTACTCAGTACCTGTTGCAGTGCCATGTTTTTGATTGGGAATGAGAATGGTGTTGATAACACACTGATATTTTGAGGTATTGCTAAGCTGTGTTTATCAAAGGACTTTTTCCTTGTCTCATGCTCTGCCAGTGAGTAGGTACACAAAAGAAACTGGGAGGGAGCATAGCCAGGACTGATCAAAGGGGTATTCCACACCACAGAATGTCATGCCCAGTATATAAACTGGGGGGAGTTACCTGGAGTCGGGTGGCCGATCTGGGCTTGGGAAAGGACTGGCATTAGTCTTTTATTATCATTACTATCAATAGCCATTATTCACTTAAGAAACTGTTCTTAGCTTACAAGTTTTACTTTGATTCTCTTCCCCATTCCACCGGGAGGGAGAGGGAGAGGGGGAGGGAGAGGGAGCAGGTTGAGTGAGTGTTTGAGTGATTCTTAGCTTCCAGTTGGGCTTAAACCTCAACAGAGAGGGATTCAGGTGTGCAAAAGTCAGCAGTGAGCTGAAGTCTGCCTTATGTCTGCCCTCTCGTGTATATTCTTCATAGTGCAGCCTTTCAGTGCGTGAAAACATGAAGATTTTAAAGTACAATACTAATTACTATATTTTTTTACAGCTCCAGTAAGGATGAGATTCTTTTTTTTTTCCATGAATGCTTTTACTGCTTGATTTTATACTCAGTTGCTGTGAATACAGTTTTTTTCATTTATGTAAACAATATATACTTTAGAGTATATGATGTGCATTTCTGACCTTTAGGATAAAAGGTGAACATTATAATCTTCTTTTTGAAATACCTGAGTTGCATGCAAACATTTTGTAAACATCTGGGAATGAAAGCAAATATAAGTTCTTCCAGAACTGTGCATATCCGAGAGTGTAAATGTTTCATTTGCTTATTCACTTACTAGGACATCCCCAGGTCATAGTAAGTGAGTAGAAAAACAGTCTAAAAGATGTAAAAGCAGCCAGGTACACATACAGTCACTACTGTTGTGACAGAAAGGGATAAACACCTGCCAAGAGGGAAGGAGGAGGGTTGAAGAATGAGGATATAAAACTGATAACAAATGAAGGTGAATGTAAAATTACATCAAGGTCAAAATGAGCCTGGAAATTTGAGCAGGAAAATAAACTAAGGTGGTCAAAAGCTTTCAACCTTATTGGCTCTCTTAGCATCTAATAGGTGCTAATTAAGACTAGTGCTTAAATGTTTGACATTGCTTTGATCCGGGTTGTCAGCTGACTTTCTTTTCTGCAGGTGTTACTGTGTTTTTCCCGAGATACATCTGTATTGGAGCACTTTACCTACAGTAGTGCCACCCCACCCAAATCATACATACAAGGTAAAAAGAG
This sequence comes from Anthoscopus minutus, assembly GCA_013399455.1. Lineage (NCBI taxonomy): Eukaryota > Metazoa > Chordata > Aves > Passeriformes > Paridae > Anthoscopus > Anthoscopus minutus. The sequence continues at coordinate 3,535 of VWYI01028003.1, forward strand.
TTGTTTTTAAAAAGATCATGTAGATTTTTGTTGACTGATGCACTAATACAGTATGTGAATTTGCTTTGTATTGATTACACCTAGTAGACTACACCTTGAAGAATTTTAATAAAAATGACTTCTGCACAGGTTCTATTATGAAAATTTTGAAGTTGATCACAGATTGCAAAGTTGTTCTTTTACTCCAGTTTTCTGTGTATAATTCTGGAATGTTCTACCAGAAGAAATGAAGCACAGCTATGACAGTATGGTAAAATCATGACAATGCCTGTCTTCATCGGAGCTAAATATTTAAATAGACAATATTGTCCTCCGCAACTCCAACAAATTTAGCGACTGGAAGTTGTTGTAGAATGTAGTCTTTGCAAAGCTGTGAGTTTTGCAAATATTTATAGACAGGAGCAGAACATGTTGATAAAGAATTGGGGGCTCTGTTCAAAAATGTGGGAGAACAGAGCTTTACCAAGCATACTTAGCACTGATTTTTTAAAACAAGCATGGCGTCTTCAGAGTATTACCTTATTTTTGGATGTTCTTTGACTGGAGGTCTCATTATTTTTCTTTATTTAGATTTCTTGATTCAGTCCACTTGCCTGCTTCTCATGCCATTCTTCTGGATGTTTTCATGCATCTTAGAACCTCACCTGCCTTGATTTTACCTGGGGGTTCCTAATTTTGCCTACCTTCTTGAGTCATTCAGTAATCCAATCACTTTTTTGCCCATGTACCTTCATCTTCTACATTCCTGTTTATTTCTTTGTTCCTGGTGCCTGTGTATTTTGCCAAATATTATCCCTAAATACTTTTTTTGTGCAGGACCTCTGTTGTCAGTTTTCATCTTGCTGCTTCTTATGTCACTAAAAGTAATGCTTATTTTCTAATTTTTAAATTCCTTTTTTATTGCTTTTTTTTACTGACTTCCAGTGAATTACAGAGTTTTCTTTACCTTCTCCTTGAAATAAGCAAAGGGCTCACCAGAAAGCAGAACTACAGTGGGATCCCCCGGTCTCACTTCGGACACAGAACCATGACAGCCCAGAAACACAGCTATGGAGAGCATCCTGCATATTCCTAGACAAATCTGGGGAATGATGTTGCTGATACCTAAATCTGTGCAGTGTAAATCCGAAGGGCTTGTGTGTCCTATTTTTAGCCGATTTTCCAAGAGATGTGCTTTATGCTAAAAATACTCATCCTCCCAGATTATAATTCCTGGCTGCACAACAAAGTATTGAAAGGAAAAGGAGAAAATAATTTTTAGTTTAATGAAACAACTTATTTGTATAATTGGAAAATACTGGATTTTGTTTCCGTGGAGTAGTTGGCAGGAGTTTTGCAGGTTAATTTTTATTTTATTTTAGTCAGTTCATGCTATAGGAAAATATCAAGGTCCAGGTTCCATTGAACCTACAAAAGTTCCATGTGCTAAATTCTGTTGTGAAGAGGAAATAGAGTATGCAGAATATTCTATAAATGTTCGTGTAATTGATTAAATTTTTAGTTGGATGTTCTCATTTTAGAACTAAAATAATTGCGAGTTTTAATTAGTTGTAATTATGTTTACTAACACCTTTATATTTCTAAATAAATTCTTAAATTTTATTAATGGATTATTGAGTATTAGTTTCTATAATTAAAATATGGTTTAATAATTAAATTATGGTTTAATAATGTGTTCATTTTGCAGGGAAAATAAAAAAATTATATGATCAGTGATTTTCTTGACTTAATTAAGTCTTTTGTATCCAGTGGATTGCTTAAATATTTGTTTGTTATATCAGAACATCCATCTTCCTCTGTTGCAGACCTAATGAAGCTTTGAATATTTTTTATCTCTGGTTGTACCTGTTTAAAGGCCTTTCCTGTCCCTAGGTCAGTCTACCCTTATTCCCTCCTAGAGCTTCATTGTCTTCGAGGTCTGCAGCAAACACCTTTAGAAGCTCCTAAGATTCACCCAAATAGAATCTCAATGGAACAGCATTGCTGAAATTTTCCTCTTTTTTGTTGTTTGTCATCTTTCTGTATTGGTGCTGCATTTCAGTTTTGTCCCATTGCATTGCTTGCCACAGTTTAGACAATATCAGATGGTCAATAATGTAATCAGCTATGATTTTGTAATTGTAACTTAAAATCTAGTTTTAATTTAAATTATTCAAATCTTTATACCTTTTTGCAGCTTAATGACATTTTTTTGTGGTTTGATGGTTCACAGGAAAACTCGGAATGGAAGAATATGCTGTTTTCTATCCTCCAAATGGTATGACTTATACTATTGCCTCCTCTAGTGGTAGTTTGGATTTTTTTTTTTCTCAAATACATGATATTTTCTTTTTCTATTGCAAGTTATGTTTTGCTGTTACTTTGTGAAATTCATTAATTTAAAAGAGCAATCTGGATGGAAGCTACTTCAAACTCACATTCAGCCTGGTGTTTGATCACAAACGGACTTTGTCTATGTTTGTGGGAAGAAGAAGGAGAACAACTTGTGGTGCAGCTGCTTGTATTCAGTCTTAAATCAGCACTTAGAGGATTTGAATGATAAATGCTGAAACTGGCTGACCTCCCAGCTTTTCAGTACTTAACAAACCACACCCTAAAGTCTTCTTTCAAAATGTGTGTTGACACAACAGTTCTATGTAATTTTAATATCATTGCTGTTGGTTTAACTTCAGTTACTAAAATTGGTTTTTTCAGCTCTTACCTTGACCATTTTAATTCCTTATTGAATCCTATCCCTCCGTTTTTTACTTCAAGTTTAAGCTCTTTTCTCTTGCTTTCAAGGCCTTATGTCACTAATGTTAAATCTGTGTCTCTGGCCTTGTCTTTTATGTCTAATGTATTTCGGTGTAGTCAGTTGCAGTACATACTTCTGTTTCACTTTTTTCCATGTTTGCCTCTGCAATTCTTGCAGCTTTGTAGCCATGAAGCATTGTTCTTATGATCTTTTGCCAAAGCAGCCACCTTTCACCAGTCTTACATAAAATCTAGTGAATGGGAGCTTCCCTTCAGCAGGGAACGAGGAGCGAGCTATCGTGCTACAACAGCCAAGTACTGTGAATGAATCTGAGTACTACATGAATTACTAGAGGTCTTGGCCTCCTTTTTTTCCTACTCCATTCTTGTCAGTGCATGACATTTATGGGCTGTCATTTGTCTGAAATTAAGTTCTGATTCCAGCAAAGCTTCTGTGTAACAACTTCACAGAAATGTTCTCAGCTTTACTTGGCTTTCTAGGAACTGTAGCTTGAGTTTAAGCATGTAAGGGGTTGTACTGACATAGGTGATACTGTTCTTACATATGTACAGGATGGAGATTCATTAACAAGGAAATACTTTATTCCTGAAGTAGGCAGAATGCAATTTGATAATGTGAAGATGAATAATATTTTTGCATGCATAAAGAAGATTATTAAAGAACAAAAAAATACATATTTTTGCGTTGCAGGTGTAATTCCTTTTCATGGCTTTTCTATGTATGGTAAGTGTAACTCTCATAAGCTAAACTTCAGGATTGCTTTTCCTCATATTGTAGTTTAAAGCTATATATACTTTTCTGCAATTTTTAAATTTGTGTTTATGTGCTTTTACGGGGTTTTTTGTGTATGAAGATTGTTAAATATAATTTTTAAAATTTCAGGCTGTTTTATTTACTTATATTACAGCTTATTCCCATGTGAGAATTCCTTCTTTGAGAGCTAATAGCTGAGCTAAGCTATGCCTCTTAATGTATATGAATAGAGGGACAAAGTTTACCAATGAAGTGCTCTTTTCCTGTATTTCACTTCTGGGTAGACCAAGTTACCCATGAAAAAAGTTCTTAAAAATATGGATAATGTGAAAATCCTGTTGCTCTCTACATTTACCTACAAGAGGTGTTAAAAGAGCATTGCATAATGTAATGGTTGCTAATTTACTGCACAGAGGAAAATGCAAATATCAACAAGATTTTTAGGAAAAAAAGCAGAAAAATCTCCTCGGGTTACAGACGTATTGCAGCTATTGCAGATGTGAGATTAGATGTTTTGTCTTCTCAGGTTTTTCTTTTGATTTATTAGAGATGTTTGTAGCATCACAGGACAAGCAGATTGTAAGAGTAAACTTAAAATGCTATGTTTTGTTAATAATGTTAATGATCACACACAATCATTAAAATAATGGAATTGAAATATGAAATGCAAACTTGAACCTGAGTAGGGAATCTAAAGTCTTTGGCATAATGAGTGCTTAAGTTAAAAACTCTTCCTTAAGGACTCTTCCATGTCAGTTCACTTATTCTGTGTGAACTGCTTTTCAAAATGTTTGTATTTGGCTCTGCCCTTGAGAACGGTGTCTCCCAAACTCGGGTGTGAGTTTCCCTCCCACCCTCCCTCCTGTACTTGCTCTTTGCACAGGCTCAGAATATGCTGGCTCTGAGAAGGAGGAAGGGTGAAAAGCAAGGCAGCAGAAACATGGTAATGTGGCTCAAGGCTGTGGGTACAGTGGCTGGGACCAAGCAGAGCATCCTCTGTATTCCATGCTATGCTGCTATATGAGGAACTGTCTGAGTCCTTATGAAAATCCTATACCCTGTTTCCTGTTTGCATGTATACACTATCAGGGTGCCAGCTGGCAGAAGCTGTTCTGTTACTCTCCTGGCCTTTATGTACATGTGCACACTGACAAGTTTTCCACCTCCATCTTCAAGCATTATAAACATGAACACGAGTAACACCCTTTGCTTTTCTTACCCCTATGGAAATACATGTTTCTGTGAACATCTCACCCTACCTTAGCACCCCACCTCCCATACACAGACACCATTTTTGTTATTAAGCCACCTTCTCTGATATTTAGATATGAAAATAAATTTGCATGTGCATATGTCCATATATATATATGAAAATGTACATGTATGTACATGTGTGTATGTATACAGATAAATATATCCTTATCCCTAGCTTAGTGTAAATAAAATGGAAGTTGAGTATAGCGATAGAAACATCTCTATATATTCTATATATAGAGATATACTATTCTATAATTCTCTATGGTTGAATATAGAGATATGAGTGTGTTAAAATGTAAACTGTCAGCTAAAATGAATGCACCTCTAAAATGAAGCAGTCAGCATGATGACTGGACAGATCAAAAGGCTGTTCCCAAAAAGGTATGACAGCTGTCTGTGAGAATGCATTGAGTGGATGGACTATCAGTCTCAAGGAATGATGGTTATATTTTAGCAGAACATACATATAACAGATTTATCTATATGCTAGACTTTTACGAAACAGACAAAGTTTCAGAGCTGCTGTTTTACAAATGTACTAAGTTATTATTTTTAAGCAAGTATACTAGAAGACTTCTAAACAGTAAATTACCAAATGTCCATGGTTTACAGATCTTGTAAGAAATAAACATGTCTCTATGAATTTGTCATACTTAGTGATGTTATTGTGGCAACCAAAAGCTGTTCTTTTAATGTTTTCATTTCCACAATATCCATCTTGAAGCAGTCTTACAAATAGGGCATCAGTTTGGAGCTGGTCACTGGCCCCATGGCACTGGAAAGTTACAGACAGTTGAATCAGACTTGCACTGTTCTCATTACCCGACACCCCAGGGGTGGTCTCATTACAGTACATTTACTATGGTTCAGAAGCCAGCACTGTACTGAGCAGGTTGTAATCGGTTTAGCTTCCTGAAATAGGGATAATATCTAGAATGCATCATATTCCCTTTTTTGACTTTTTACATTAAATGATAGACTGTGATTGAATACTTCTTTCTCAGTAATTGGTTTAGTACTGTTTTTGTTAATTGTGGTACAAAAAATTATTTGGCTTTTCCTCATACTTCATGCACTTAATCATTGAACTCTTTTAGCAGTTTACAGTGTTGAGTCAATTATAATTCTTTTATCCTTTCAGTTGCTCCACTTTGTTTTCTGTACCATGAACCTTCCAAATTGTATCAGATATTCCGTGAGATGTATGTGCGTTTTTTCTTCAGACTCCATTCCATCTCTTCTCATCCCTCTGTAAGTTCATTAGGAATTAAATCCACTCACTTGATATCCTGTTTGCTACAGAACAATAATATACAGTAGCATAGTTTTCTATGTGGTTGAAATGTATCCCTTTAAATAAAATATTTCAGGCAAGCTTGGGAAAATTATTAGGTAATTCCAGTCTGGATATTGTTTTCCATGTCAGTGTTAGTTTTTGCTATCATGTACCTTATTAAAATACTAAGTTTTCATTTTATGAAGGTATGGAGTCTTTTATAAGAGTCAAGTTTTTTAATCTAATAGATTTCTCAGTTCAAAGAGTCACGGAGATTCTGTTTATTAAAGATAAGTAAATGGACTCTGAAATACTGTCTGGGGTAAAGGGTCTGAAATATATGTATAGAGATATTGTTTCAGTGATACCAAGTTAGCGTCTGTTTCTTTAAATGAAGTATCTTGGTATGACAACACATGTTTTTTAGTACTACTAGATGAGTTTAAATAATTTGTTTGTTTGTGACAAAGCTGGATCAGCTGTCTTGAACATACAAGAGTTGTAAAAATTGGTTTGTCTTCTATTTGTGAAGAATAAAACAGAGTAAACATTTCTGCTTTCCTTCCAAAAAGTGCTGAAGAATTATATTGATTTTTGAAAGTATTTCCTGGTTAAAAGAAAATCCTTTCCGTGGTATACCATTTCAAGGCTATGTACTGTGCTTTCCATCTTAAATAGCAGAGAAAACCAAACTTATCAGAGAGATACTTTTTCTCACATCCTTTATTTTTTAGTGTAACTGAGGTGTATTCCATCAAAGTAGAAATATTTCATGTAGGTGAACCCATTAAGTGCTTCAGCCCTCACATACAAACAGCATAAGTAACTCAGACTTGAAAGGGTCTATCAGAACATATTATGTTGCTAATGCACATACAGAATTGCAGGAGCAAGGCTTTAGTGACTGAAGGTATTAGAACTGCTTGTGCCTTTCCCACCTGAGTTGAATATTCTATCATTAATAGTGTTTTACTGCTTGAATTAAAAATCAGTGCAAACTTACATGCTGATACTGTTTTCTCAGATTTGACAGGATGAGTGTTAGTATTCACTATATGATGTTGTTTCTTTAGGGCATTGTATCATTGTGTTTGCTTTTTGAGACTCTTCTACAAACCCATCTGCCCCAGCTCTTCTATCACCTCCGAGAAATTGGAGCTCAGCCGTAAGTACTTCTTTCTTACATGTTACAGGTGTTGCACATTCGTTGTTCTGAAAATGCTGTTCTGTAGTATTTTAATTTAAGATCTATGGTTAAATTACACAAAAGTATGACCATTAGTGTACCGTTTTTCCTTGAGAGTCAGATGGAGTGCTTTGTCTAACGTGTATTTGTACTTTGTGCATTTCTTCTGTATGCTGTGTGAAAGAGAGAGAATTGCTCTGTGAGAAATGCTCTATGCTGCATTATTCAGCCAAGTTTCAGTAATTTATGTTGGATCTGATGGAACTAAGTGATATATTTCCTAGGAAACAGAAGACACAGAGCTGTGTTAGTTGTAGCAGAATACTGGAAGGGGCAAGAGAGCAACAGTCATTCGATAGTGAACTCATGGCGCCAGGCACAACAGAACCTGAAAATCCTTTTGTCTTAATTAGTATCCATCTTAATAGCATAATAGCAGAATGAATGAAACATTGAGGGTGATAATAGCTGAGGATCACTCTAATGTGATTGTTTGATCAGAATGATCATGAGAATGATATTAGTACTTTATCAAATGAGATGCAAAATAACTTTATGATGGCTGTTGCAAATTAAAATATTGATTATTACTGCAGCAAGAGAAAATGCTTATTCTTCCCAGAAGAGAAATGCAGAAGGATAATGTAATATTTTCAGTTTATAGACAATCTAGTCATTATGGGAGGCAGAAATATGGTAACTGTTGTCTGTCACTTCTTTGCAGGCTACGAATTTCATTTAAATGGATGGTACGAGCATTTTCTGGTTATTTAGCTACAGACCAGCTCTTGCTTCTGTGGGACAGAATCCTGGGCTACAATTCTCTAGAAATTCTTGCTGGTAATAGAATAATTTCTTCAAAATGTGTGAAGTCTATGTGAATGTAAGGCAGATATTGTTAGCTTCGATGTATTTTGTGATGAGAGGAAAATAGTTTCTCTTTGAAAGCAGGCAGCAGGTTACATACATGTCAAAGCATGTATCATCTAGAAAAATGGAATTGCATGGGTACTGCATCTTTAATAAAAAATATGTCAGGTAATTTTTTTTTATGGCAATACTCAAAAAATGGTAAATGCTCTCTGAACAGAACATAGGATGTTCTCCCAGGTTCAGTTGTAGTGGTAAATGAATTCATTACCATTCACAAAATAAAAAGATGAATGTTCTTTAAGGCAGCTGCCTCTACTGTACTTAAAGCAACTGAGAGTCACCCTGATTTTGAAGTGGCATCTTTTAAGACACTTTGAAAGTTTTGTAGCTAAATAATGTCCTCTTATTTAGGAAGGTTTAAGATGGAGGTTTTAAATAAAACGTATCTTTAGTTGAGTCAGTTTTTAAATACAAAGTAGAAGAGTAGAAGAGAAAAGGTTTTGGTTCCATTTGTACATGTAAAACAGCTTGTCCCTTTTAATTAAAAGCTAGTCCTCTTAAACTCAGGCATTTTCACTCAGACTTTCTGGAAAGAATGTTGTGTTTTTCCTGTCTGTTTGAGAGAGTGGTCAAAGAAACTCAGACACAGCCGCCTGTTGTATATTATTCTTCAGAATCAAAATAATTAAACTATGTGAAAATGGGTATTTTATGTCAAGACTATTTCTAACCACTACTTTATCAGGTCAGCAACTTAAATATTGGACATTTTCTTTCAGTCCTGGCAGCTGCTGTGTTTGCTTTCCGAGCAGTCAACCTGATGGAGGTGACATCACTGGCTGCAGCTGAAGTAAGGATAAGTTTCACTTAGAGGAGATTGAAATAGTTTCTGATGCTTTGCCAGTAAGAGTAACTTAAGCTTCACATGGCACATGGTGCATAGTGCAAATCTTTCTGTCTAAATTCTTACCTTAGGTAAAAAAATAAGGAAATTGTGAACATGCAGTACATAATGCTGCTCCTCTTGAGTAAAAGGAAATAAAGTATATTTGCTATAAAAATGCAGTGTTATAAAATCATTTTGTACAGTTAAGTGGTTTTTTTTAAATATATAATCTGTGTTAATGGGATATATTGTTTTTTAAATATTGCAGAAATTTGTACCTTTTTCCTCAGAACATTTTAGTTGCTTTTCTTCTACAAATGACAAAAATTTTACAAGATTACTTTGTCAATGTGAATCTGAAATTTCACTGTGCATAAATTAAGAAAATTAAGTTATTAGCATGAAGATTATTATTATTTATATCTAGTAACCTGTTAAATTTTTTCTTTTTTATTTGAAAAATACAGTGATAGATTTTTCCAGACTGTGAGAGTTTGTGATCACTTTCTTTGGCTTTCTTGAAAACATGCTTTCATGAGAAGACATTGATTTTTGAGGCATTACATTGGACTTACTTCACAAGTACTAGCCAAGCCACAGGATAAGGATTCTTAATTCCCAATTATTTTTAGAAGCAAGTTGAAATGTTAGACTCCTTATTCACCCATGATGCTGTGTATATTTGAAGTAAGGCTAAAGGCTAAAATAAAGTTACTTGGGTGCTATACATTGAGTAAATGTGTTTTTGGTTTGAAATGTTAGAATAAAAAATTATACAATATGGTACTAACATAAACCAATATAATTTATTTCTGGCTATGTCCAAATTTTATTATTGGCAGTATAGTCAGTATTTGAATATTTTCTTGACATCTTAACTTGTTTTAAGGAAATTTGATTCAAATGTCATGTTTAACAAGATTTTTTGATTTTCATCCTAGGCTGTACTTGCTGACCTTTCAACCCTGAAAGTTATGCCTCTTCTTCAAATCTTCTTGTTTGCTACTGTCACTTGATCTGCTTCAACAATACTGGTACCACATTCCAGTCTTTCTGGGGAAGCTAAACATCAACTATGCAATGTCTGCATAAAACCAAAATTAAACTCCATGTATAAAATCAATTTAGAAATAATTACCTTAATATTTTCTAACTGGAAAAAATAACTTTGCACACAATTTTGTGAAGTGCATGCTAATGACTTTCACTGTAAAAGCAATGGTTATTACTTGTACAGTGAGAATGACTGCTTGTGCAAGTAAATCATATGAATCAGTCTAAAATGCATGTAATATTAAATAAAGTAAATGTAATTCATTGTCTGAGTTTTGTGATGTTATTGTCAGAGTTGTAAAAGCTCTTATTCTTTTCATATGAAATTACTTTTTCAAGCTTACAGCTTAGAGGATATAATCTCCCATACTCTCAAGTGAGAAGATGAAGATACTTTTACTTGCAGATTATTTTTTCCAGTTTTCTAAGGAAAAGATGGGACCATGCATCAGTTTTTCTATCCCTGTCTTATTTATTCTTTTCACAGAAATTTTATCTGTGTTCTTTCTCATGTTAACTGCTCCTGGTTTTTTTTTTCATACATAGAGATGTTGTCACACATTCCCTGTTCATCTTTGGTTAGGTATAGAGCTATCTTAGGTGTCTGCTGAACTCCTCCCCAGAGTCTCATCAAATGCATAAAATATGTTCCCCTCCAGAGAAGGCCTAAGCATTGCTTTCTTCAGAACTTATTAAAGCTGGTCTTTGCATGAGACACAATATTGCCCTGAGAACAATGCCAAGAGTCCTTTTGCTGTGCCCCACACCCTCTCTGGGAGAGCAGTACTACACCTTGGACCATTTTCCAGCCTCTGGGATTTAACAGCTCAGGCTTCAGTGCAAGAGCCCTGCTCATATCCATGTGTGATGGATTGTCACTACAGTCAGGCTGGCATCATCTGTTAGCTGTTATACCTTTTTGGGAGGTCTTCCTTGATTTGTTTAATACCAAAGTTGGGATCAGTAATCTGATTTGATTGAGTGTATTTTAACACCTGAGAAAGGCTCTGAGTCAAAAAATGATAATGGGTTATGTAGCCACTGCATTTACAATAGGACTTTTGGTTTTGCCTGGTTTATGAACATGTACATGCTTATGTACATGTAGTTATCATTATTTGCCATACTGAATGTAAATCAGTGAAACATGAATCCTTCATACTTAGCTTAAAATTTAACAAGTGATCTAAGCTGTACTCACGTAGGGGTGTGAGCTGTATGTCTGTGATCTTGTCTGTGTCAGGATAATGTAGCAGAAACTTACTGAAGTAGTAAATTTATAAGGCTAATTAAAAAAAAAGGTAAAGTTGTCAACTTGGTGGTATCACTTCCTATATAAAGAACCAAACTGCTTAGCAAATATAATGTGTGAGAATATTTGGGGAAATTTGGCTCTGGATAACAGAGAAAATTGATGTTTTCCTTAATATTTGCAAGAAGTTGTCTTAATTGTTTAACCAGAAGTTTTTCTGTGACATTTAGTTTTTAAAAAGATACATGATAGCTTTTATCTTTTACAGCAAGTATTGCCCTGTTTTATATATGGGAAATGAAGACATAGAAAGATTAAGTGATTTGCTAAAGATTACAGAGTAAATTCCTAAAGGAGGTGAACAGTCTCTCCTCTCTTGAATTTCTGCTTGAATTTCTGGATACTCTGTTTGTGTATAAATCACAAGCTCTTATTTCATCCTCAGAACAACACATAATATACATCTGCCTGTAAAAATGCAGCGTTTTGCAGTTTTTAAAATCCATAAATTGGGTAGCAGTTTAGAAATTATGTTACAAAGCAGTCACAAGGATTGTGGCTCAATAAGGTCATGACAAGGTTACCATGGTGTTTTAAAGAATTAAAAGTATTTACTAAATAGCAAGGGAAATTCCCTACAGGCCTGCTGACCCTCTAATTCCCTTTGCTTTGTGCTAGTACATGGCACAGAATCTGAACAGTACCTTAACCTTTTCCAGATTTGAATTTTTCAGCAGTATCTTCTTTTTAATTTTCAATAAATTTGGAAATGCTTGAATTAGGCAGGGATTGGATTGGAGACTGTTGGATTCTTGTTGAACAAGCTGTTCCATGAGTAATGGAGTATGGTCTGTTTTTAACTCCCATATCCCTTGCATCCCTTCCATCTTCCCTGCGCTGGAAGCACTTAAACTGTTCCTGACCTGCACCAGTTTCTCCAGATGACTGGACAGGGAACCTTTTGCTCTGCAGCTCATGAAGGTCCCCACACACCTTCTTGTATACAGGAATACAGAGCATAAGTGCTTTAAAAAAGAGATTAAGATGAGATTAAAAAATTAACTAGATCCTCACCTTAAGCTTCAACTATGCTGTTAGATTTTTATAGCTTTTTAAAAATCTATTTTAAAATGTTGCTTTTGCTGAAGTGGTGTTGTTTTCGTGTTTCCCTCAGTTACTCATTTAGTTCCAGCAAAATACTCTGTTTCAGATTCTGGCTGATACTTGTATTTTTAATCCCCTTTGCTTAAATAATACTAATTTAATCTTTTTAATACTAAAATGACTGGTTTCTATCTTGCAGCTAGATACTTCTTTTGTACACATAGGTAGTATCAATTATTTAAGTTTTAATTCTTTAACTTTAGAGATCAGTTCAAACTTCTTGACATCTATAGTTTGTCATTTGACTTGCAAATTACTAAAACTTCTTTTTTATTTTTGCTGGTTTAAGTAATGGCCACATATGATTGTGGAATCATATTTAACTTGATAATTACATTGGTTTAAGCAGGCTCAGTTTAATGTCCAATGGCTCAATTTAGTCAAATTGTTTTGGTCTGTTCCACCCTATCTGAAATCAATATAAACAGACAATTTAGTACAAGAACGAGTTGTCTTCATACTTATAGATAATGATCAAATTTTTTGCTGCTTACCTTAGGATTCTGGCTATGGTCTGTCAAGGGTTTCTTGTAATGTCAAATAGAGTGTTGTAAAAATGCAAAAGTAAATAGGCTTATCTAAAAATGTACCCAAATTATCTTCCTTCAGTACTTGGAGAAATATATTGAAGCTCACATCTTGATGGCTGGGTCATGGAACAACTGAATAACTAAAACAGTTTATAATTTTAGTTGATTTTTTTTGTCATAGTAACAAATTTTATTATGAGAAATAATGAGAGTATAAAGACTGTAAAACAATTAGATATCCCAGTAAAGGGGAAAGGCTGCAAGGAGCCTCCAGTTTAAGACACATTTCTACTTGTTGCCATAAAACAGCAAAAAAAACCTCAACCCCCCAAAAAAACCCAAAACCAAACAGAAAACCCAAGCTGAACCTTGCACCTATTTTACTATCTTCTAATGAATTTTATTAAATGCTTCCAACAAGACTGAAGGGATTCCTGGAAAAATAATTGCTCTATAAAGATCAGTTTGGGGAAAGCAATACAGTGTTAATTAACCATAAAATAAGCATTTTATAAAATATATCGAAATACATTGCAAAACTGAAGGGCTGTATCTTCAGTGAGGAAGGGGAAGAGCCTTTCAACATATTTTAACAAATCAGTAAAATATTCTGTCCAGTGTTTTATGTGAGGAAATGGGGGAGCCAGGGGACGGATGCAGCTGGGGCGGTGGGAGCTGCTGGGCGCTTCCTTTTCCCTCTTTTCCTCCAGGCCGCTTCTGTCCATGCCTGGCAGCTTGCCTGTGCTGGACCAGCGGCTTCCATCCCCACAGCCCGCACAGAAAGGGCAATTAGCTGCAGGACATGTTTGTGTTGCCCGGCCAGCCCCGGGGGGTTTCCGGCAGCCCAGGAGGCTGAGCTGCGGCGCAGGGAGCGCAGCAGGGCCGGGGCGAGGGAGAGGCGGCAGAGGGCATTAGCCAGCCTTGCCTCGGGCTGGGCAGCGGAAACAGCCCCTGGGAATGATTCCTGCTCCAGCAGCCGTGGCAATGGTACTGGGTGTCATTCTTGTGGGCACTTCCAGAAGTGCTGAAGGAGAACTCCAGCATTTGGGATTCAGGATTTATTTACAGCTCGAGTAATCAGTAGCGAAGGCAAAAAGTGACCTTCTGGAGACTTCAGCACAAAGTCATGCGTGAAGTGAGGGCTGCACCTCTGTGATTTGAACCACTTATTGCAGCAAAGAGCCATGGAATAATCGGAAATCTCTAGGACCCAGAGACGGTGTGCTGATACTTGAAATCACAGAAAGAATTTTTTCTGCCTGTACACTTTATGCTCGGCTTTTCCCATACCTTAACAAAATTGTTAATGCAGGGAAGATCGTTTTGATCCAGCAGTGTGGCAGTTGTGCTCTGCTTTAAAACATTGTTAAAATGTCTCAGCTTAGTGTTTTTTAATTAGTCAATTAATAGTATACCTGCCAAATAATGGCATTACTGGCCAATTATGCTTTGGAGAGGCATCTCAGGATACTTGTCTTTTCTGCGGTGGACAGTGCAGCACAAGTCCGCAGTTATTAATGGGGACAGAATGAGTCTGTAGTTAAGGTAAGATGTTTGTCTTGGGTTCATCACCGTGCCTTCTAAGACTGCAGCACAGTAACAGTGGTACTGCCATCTGACTGTGCTAAGTACTAACCAGGGATCAGCCTTAAAATTAATACAAAAGGAGAAATACTGCTTTTTTGGCAATTTTTTGAGTCTTTGCTTAAGCCCAGGGAGTTTCACTTGATTCAGTGTCTTGTCAGACATGACATTGGTGGTTATAGGAAGTGAACCTGAGGTTCTCTAAAGAAAGTTGTGGAGAGGCCTCTCTGTGCCCACATTTTAAAATCAGCGTGTTGTAGATGTTGGACTACTGATATGTGCAAACAATTATCTCTACAGAATTTGCTTTATGGAGGAGCATAGTGCTTTTCCAAATGACATTGTGTTTGGCTGAACAGTTTGAACAAATTGTTTCTTCTGGAATTATGACCAAAATAAATGGAATATTTAACAAAAGAGTTAAAGACAATTTGTGCAAGACAAAGCATGTGACCAATTTCTGTGCTTTGCTTTAAACAAAAATGTCTGTATCAGGTTGCTAAGAGACAAGCTGGAATCTGATAGTCAATGGTAAAATATTATATTTCATTCACAAATATGTTTTAGTAGGTATCTGATAATTTTATTCAAGAATCATGTTCTCTGAGTGTTATATGCATGGGTTTTGTTTTTTTTTTGAGAAGCTCTATTTAGGATAGTTATACCCTAATAAGTCTGATTGTAAATAGTAAATCAGCAGAAAATATGTTATAAAAAGCAATATTTAATTTTCTATGTGTTCAGTACTATTTCTTATCTAAATTTTTTTTATAATAAGTCTAGTGTCACAACATTTTCCCTTTTCTCCCTTTTTTTCCAGCTGCATCTGGGTTACAAAAACAAGCATTTCTTTGAAGCCTAATCATGGTTCATTAATGTTAACCTCAAGTTCTGACTGTGGAAAACTGGCATAGTTACAGCTTGTGAAGTTCCAGTTGCTAGCAGCACTCACATTACTGGTGAAGTTCTCTCCATCATTTCTGACCTTAAGACATAACTAGATGTTTTGTTTTAGTTTGTAATACATTCTAACCTGTGCCCAGTTTTGGAAGGCATTACAGCTAACTGATAGACATGGGAAAGGGATGTTAGGAGTATTAATGCACCTCATTTCTGTTAACAAAGAAGCAGGAGAGCCCGTTCACCACCTCAACCTCACTCAATGCACTTCCACTGTGGGGAAAGCAATGCTTGAAAGAAAGGGAAAAGGATGTGTGGAAAAAAAGTGTGTGGAAAAAAGGTGTTCAAACGCTGTAGACTGTGACCTCTGCAACACAAAAAGCAATCATTTGCTACTTGTATGTTTAACAAACACTTTCTTCTACTGACATTATAGTGCATTTTTGTTCAACAATTAATTTCTTTTTACATTTTAAAAGCTTGAGTAAGTTTTGTTAATCATACAAAAGATAAAGTGTCTTTTTGATATGTTTGTATGTATTTTTGAATTCAGACTTGTACCACTAGATTTTTCTGTTCCAGCGCTTTATCTTCTGCCTTCTCTTTTTGCAATCTACAGCAAATATCCTTACATAGTGTTGTCTAATCTGGGCTTCCTGTCTATGGGAATTACACTTTACAGTTTACAGAAAATAGGAACCTTTCTAATTAGGGTTGTTCTCTTCCCCTGAGGATTGTTTCTATTATGGTACAAAGAAATCATGGAAAAAATTTAAATTTGGTATCTGTCCATTCCTGTATGTCTCGGTTTGGAAGACAGGTGTGTTAAAAATAAATTAGAAACTGTTGTAAAATAATTGTTAAGCATATACTGTTAGTTTGGTTATTATATTGTAAAAGGGATAAAAGGGGTAGTTATAAGAAATACTGAACACATAAGAAAAATCACCACATCCCAGCCAAACAAGCCAGCCTAAACAAAAGCTATAATGGGCCAATCGAGCGCCTTAAACCTTCATACAAATGAAAGGATCCAAACAGAAAACAATCCAGGACAAAAAACAGGATAAAAAGGGGCGTCTGAACCGAGGAAGGTATACGGCTCCATCTGGAACATCGGGGACAAGACATCGCGGCTCGAGTGGAGCCAAGCGCAGCATCCTCGACGGGACCACCCCTGCCTGGCCCATAGGCCCCCAGGCTTTAGGCCTTTCCTTTTTACAATAAATGCTGAAATCACTCTTAGCACCGGGAGTCTGGTCCCGTTTTTAAGAGGTGTTTGCTAGGGAGGGCAGGAACCTCCCTTGTAATGAAAAGTGTAAACCCCCTCCCTCCAAATTTTTAAAATTTTGAAATCAAGGGGCTCTCAGGCAGAGATATGGGGATATCAGTTCTTTACTGGTATGTAGAACAAGACAAACAAGCAGCAATAACCACAGCATTAACACCAAAACAGGACCAGGGGCCCCGTGTCAGCCTTCTGGGCCGAGGCAGAAAGGATGGAGGAGAGGCGGTGCCTCGCAAACCCCTGCGGGCACTCGGTGCCGGGGCTCCTGCAGGGCTCTGAGGAACGCCCCGCTGGAACGGCAGGGATGGGCAGAGATCCCGGGTGTGTGGATGGGATGGAGCAGCAGNAACACTGTATTAGGTGGTAATATGAATAAGGGTAAGAATTATAGTAGAGAGTTGCTTTATGGCAAGTGTTATTTATTTAGGCATCTAATCAATATTCTGCCTTGAAAACACACAATTAAAAGGTAGAAGTGGTAGATGCTTGGATTTGCAACAGTCTAGGTTAAAAAGACCTAAATAGAGGTCTGCAATCTTAGAAAGCCAAATATATGAAAGACCTTCCTGTCAGTGCAATCCTCCATAAACAGCAGGAAGTGATGCCCAGAGTGTTTTCCTGAGCATCCTAGGTAATCATTCTAACTGCATACACTGGAGAGCTCTGTGGACAAAAGGGAGTGCTGCATTGCCTGCTAGGATTTCAGTTGGAAGGGAGTAGTGAGAGAGAAGCAGGGAAGTTGCAGAAACCATAGTGAGTGCAGATTTCTTCAGGCTGGATGATAACCTATGTATTCACTTAAAGTTGGAAAAAACCTAAGACTTTGGCCACCTTGGCTTTGAAAGAAATCGCATGCACAGGAGTGTTAGGCACTAACTTGGAAGCCAGAAAACTCATCCCTACTATTAGACTTTGGATGAGGGAAGGGCCAAGATGATAGATTGTACAGATAAACTTCTTTGTTTTGTTTACACTAAATCTTTACACAGGATTCTAGAACATGAGATTAGGACAAAGTGAAAATACTGCTTCCAGAGAAAAGACAGAGAATGTTAAGGTTAGGGTTAGACTCAAGTTAACCCAGTAATCCGGGCAAAGAAAAAGCCAAATATCATCTTATATGGTATCTACAATAATAATTCATAATTTTAGCGGCTTGATACTTTTTTCCAGTTTGTGAGATTTTTCCTGGTCTGCAAAATGATCAAATTCTGCCCCTGAGGTTTGTAATGTTTTGTTTTGTTTTTTTATTTAATTTCTTTTTTTTTTTCTTAAAGTAAACTGTGGAGAGTTTTTTTAATATAAGGTCTGTTTTGGCCCATTCAGATGAGATTTTCTTTGTCTTTATTGAATAATAAATTTTGTATTTGTATAGTATTATACGTGTTTGTATTTTCCTAGTTTAAAAGCTTGAACAGTAATTCTCACAGTTATTCTGTGTTTTCAAGGCTACTATTCTTCTTACTAGGCAGTTCTGAACATTATTATAAAATCTCAGTTCAGTTTGTTTTATTTTATAAAGGAAAATATCACCTTTTTTTCAGCAGCACAAACACATGCAATGTAAAATGTTATAGAAGAAATAGCCTTCATAGGTAGACACTTTTTGTTCACAAATCCAATAGAGTTTACTAAAAAAAGTATTCTGAGCTGAACTGGCTTTTTTAGTACACTTTTTGCAGAATTTACTGTAGATCTTTCAGAAAACTGGGCACAACCCAATGAAATGAGTGTGTTCTTGATGCAAATGTAAGCTATTTTTCAGTTTTATCTAGGTGGAAATTTTGTTGCTTCTCAGAAAACACCATGGTGAGATTTTTAAATGACAAGTGAAGGATAAATTACTCTCTCCTGTCTTCAGTCCAGACATTCAAACAGAGATGGTTACTGATACTCTTCAAGAAATTGTTCCAATGCAAACAGGTCAGTGCTGTGCACTCTGCTGTTGGTGGGACCAGGCCATTCAGAGGCAGGGCTATTATGGAACAGAAATGTTCTGTCAAGACTCAGTGCTTTATTTAGATTTCAGTGAGGATTAATGCTAGGCCTTTAACCTTTTTGTTTCCTCCATATATTTTAAATTTTCACTTGCCCACTTAATTTCACTGTGAGTTTTCAGGCTGTGGAGATCAGTTAGATATAAAAAGGGAAGTTGATAGCATTTAAGAAGTACCACTCATTCTTTTCAGCTTAAAACTTTCAGGAAAAGGTAACTGCCTTTCCTTAAGGAACAGCACCCACTGCCATAGTTTGTGTTTTATTGCAATCTCTCTCCAGTAACTCTCTAGAGGTGTCACATCTGCCTCAAACCTTTATAGTTCAGAAGCCATTAGCAACATACAAGGTGATCTGCAAGGTCCTTGCCAACCCAATCCATTCTATTAACCCAGTTTTCTGGATCACATAGGTAACTGTTTCTTGAGCTTGTCTCTTTTTACAGATTTTACAGAGATGTCAAGATTGTGTAGGAGAGACTTGCTCTGCAATGATACCGAAACTTTCAGTACTGAATGATCACAGATACTAACTCCAGGGGAAGTGGAACACTGCTGGTGTTGGCACAGAAAATCCCACTGGGAGCACATCTTAGGAACCAAATACTCATCTGAGTCTCTCTTTAGTCATTTTAGTTCTGAAGATATTCTCTGAAATTACTGCAGCATAAACATGAAAGCAGGTGCTAAAACATTAGGAAAAGTTTACCCATTGTTATAGGATGTGCATTCCAATGCCTTCATGCAGTAAGTTTCAAGCAGTAAACTTCATGCAGTAAACTTCAAGCAGTTTCCTTTATGGTTGTTTTCTAGTTATATCAATACCTAAAAGGCATTTTGATTCCTGTGTCCTAAGAACATGAAATAAAGAAAGGCATCAGAGGCACTGTTAGTTGGTCATTTCCTAATGGATATAAGACAAAAGATACTCACATTCTTTTTCCTGAAAGTTGATTTGCCTCTCCTCTCCATGTTTAAAAATCTTCAGATCTTAGATGCTTATTTCAGTAAGAAATGAACGACTTGAAGTTCCCATTACTCTCTGTTGATTCTAAAGGGGTTAAGAGTTGACTGTCTCTGATTTAGACTTAGTTGAGTCCTTCCCTGCATTTCCTATTAACTGCGATGTACATTATAGAAGGAACTGCTCAAACTCATTAAGTAGAAGATAAAAAATATACAAATCTTCTGATATGATACAAATCATATCAGAAAGCTGAAAAACTTCACTGAATACAGAAGCTTTTTGTCCCACCCTAACCAAAACTGTCACAATTTCATAGTGGGCAGATGAAGGAATAAAAAAGTCCAGATCCAAGGAAAAATCAGAAAGCTTCTTCAATGCTCAAGGAAGCTTGGCACATTGCACACAATCTTGCAAGTACCACAACCTGCAAAGTAAGCAGGAACAAAAATTAATTATGTGTACTTTTTCTGAAAATGTAAGCAATGGATGAAATTTTATTATCTTTTTTTTTTGTGAGGAATACAGCTGTTTGTACCAAGTCATAACACCAAATGCCCACGGTTGTGTTCTGACAGTAGGAAAATGGTCTGTATCTAATGACCTTGTAACTGAGGATGCAGTCTCCAATGTTTTCTCTCTATTACCCAACTCAAAACATACAAAAATTGAGGCAAAGAAAAAATATCTGTTATTCGATTTTCTCAGCAGTGGTCTCCATATGCCTTCAACCTTCTGGGTAATTTGAGACCAGCTTTCTCTGCCTCTGCAGAATGATCTTCTTTATTAAAGTCTGTGTCACTCACAGTACCTGGCAGTGCAATGCCACCGATCTAGAGAGCTCCTGTTTACAGGATGTGCAACTTGCCTGCAGAAATTCCAGGAAACAGTCTGCTTGCTGTGACCTCAGCAGCCATTTCAATTTACCACAAACCTTCTGACAATAGAATTGTATTTACATGATACACATGTTCACTAGGCTTTTTATTACTCTCTATTTGTCACAGATCATGAGAATATATTTCCTGCTCACTGAAGTTTTGACCTCTGATTGAGTGATTGCTCATTCCACTTGTCAATCAACAGCTTCTAAAAGTATCAAAACCACACTTGAAGTAAAAGCTTTTGCCACTTTCTTCTTGCTTCTTCAAGAGGTCATAAATAGTCTTTGTTCTTATCCCAACTATTGTCTTAAACGGACAAATTATTTCCATTGTAAATAATTAATCTGACAGCATTTATCTGATCATGCTCATCCAGGTGAAGAACAGCTCTATATATTATGAACTAAGCCTTTTATTTAGATTAAAAAAAAATCTGAAACTTACTCCTCACATTATTTGTAATGCATCAGTTACTTTATAGACACTGAGAAAATTAAAACTGACCCCTAGAATGCCTCTACCAGCCTAAATAAGCTGATTGCATCCTGACACTTCATGTTACATGTGAGTAGGAACTATTTTCTCTGAGCAAAAACATTTCCAAACATGTCCCAGGAGGCACTCTTTAATACTTGATGCACACACCAGAATGTGCTAAATTACTGTGTCCAAATGATATTCTTTTTAAATTGAGATTTTTATTCTATTTTTTTTTCACACAGTTGGCCAATATGCTTGTTATAAGATAAAAAGTAGTCATGTGAAGTAGTGACTCTCATCACCTCCTGACTGTGCTTTTCCTTTTTTCCTGTCTAGCAGGAAGGGAGGGACTAAGACACAAAACACTGTCTCTGCTTTGGTAAAGGCAGATTTAGAGATTTGCTGAGATTCCGGGGAAGTGAAAGAAACATTAGGTACATACTGGGAGGGGTTTTTTCTTTTTATTTGGTGATGAAATGTTCTGTTCTCCATTGCCTCTAAGATAGCCTTTCTTGGTGAGTCATGTCTATAGCTCTCACTTCTGTGTTGAAATTGGTTATGTTCTCACATTACTTGAAAAGTGAAAAAGCCAGGAAATTATTTTTAATGTATAGATTTGTTGTGTTAATATTGCTGCTCATTAAACATGAGAAATGGTTACACTAGTCATTTAAAGACAGTTTGAACTACAAATGAACCCATTATGATTTTACTGTGAATTCAAAATTACCACAATCAAAGTCTTCTTAAAATTTAATAAGATGCCTGGACTTTTACAGCCTGGCAATCAATTTTGGCGAAACCAGTTGTAGTGATGTACATTCTGAACAGATCAGATGATGAACTTTGTCACATCATGATGTCCAGGATTTTCCCTTGGTAGTTTTTTACATATTTCTGATCACCTAAATCTGTAGTATAATTAATTTCCACAACTGTTTTTGTGTTGCTCCAAAATGGTCTTCAGCTGTCAAAATATATAACAACTCATCGCTTTGTTGTAATCTGACAAACCAAAATATCCAAGATAGCAAGATCCTTCCCTGCTCCTGCACCACCAGTAAGGTTCTGTCCTGGCAAGCTGTTTGGCTCCTGCTACAGATTCCAGAAACCAAAGTGCTGCCTGAAATCTTTTATTCAGTCATTCTGCCATTGTTTTCCTTCAGACTCAGTATCTCCGGATGTGCCTCCAGATCTTGTGTAAACAGATTTGGTCTTTGTTTATTTTTGAAATAAACAGAATCCAACCAGAGTCTGCCTAGCCAACATCTTCTAACTGGAATGGCATCTTTGTTCCCATAAAGAACTCAACAATTTAAAGAAAGGATAAGCAAAGCCTCTATGCAAATACAAGACTCAGCTGCAATGAACACTTGCTGAACATTGTGTGTTCCAAGACTTCTTTTATATTTGTCTTTATAAATGTTAAAGAAAAAAAATATTCTGCAATATCTGTGACAATGTTGATTAAAAAAAATCTCATATTAGGAAACTTAATTAAAAAGTTCTTTGCAGATCTGCAGCTCTTGTTTTGCCCTTAATGACTGCTCCTTCTTTCTTACTGAAAGAGATTTTGTAACTTTTGCAGAATTTTAGCCTATTACCAGGTAATTTGCTCATTTGAGGGATATCTAGACTCATGGTCACTGATAAGATCCTAAGGGCTAATACTCCCATCAGATAAGGAAGATGTTTCACTGACTTCCATTCTCTGCATTCCAGTTTTCTTCTTGGACTGAGATAACATCAATGACCCATAGTTTCTTAGTACATTAACAGCTGGAAATACAGGACCACTTAAAAGACTGAGTATAGTTTTCTCTTGAACTAACTTCCTTCCTGAAAACATAAACTTCAGTAATCCAGAAACAACTGAGAAGGGGTTCCTAAACTGATCCTCTCATCCTGGCAAATATAAATCTTATAAAATTCCACCTTCGTTTGTTATTTTATCAGCACATGAAATCTGAGAACTAGAAAGTTTTACAATTTGGGTGCAGATATGAATAACTTCTCTAATCAAGAGAAGATATTTGAATTTTAATCTCAAGCCTGTTAAAAAAAATGAATGTTTCTTTATACAGCACCAGTAGGATCAAATGTTTCTTGGACAATTTACGTGGTCATCGCTTATATGAATTTGAACTTATTGCCCGTTTGTACTTGCATTTAATTGCTTTTTAATTAAAAAAAAAAAGTTTTTGTATTAATTTCTGAGTCTTCTTTCCTGAAAGGTGACCTTGTAGCATTTTTTCCAAGTTCATGCTTTGTTTCTGTTTCCCCCACCAAGTTTCTTTCTCATCAGTTATTATTAGTGTGGCTCATTTTTCCTCATCAGTCTTCTCATCCACCCAGAGAATTCACGGCTTGTAGTTTGGAGAGACTGCAAATGGCACCAAAAAGCACAAAAAAATATTGTTTTCCCTTTATTCTATTGTTCAAACCTGCTTCAGGGTTATTGTAGGGCTGGCTAAATGTATGTATTGGAAAGAACTTTTGGCATTATCCAGCTTTGAAGATTATTTCCTCTCCCTTTTTCTGTTCAGATAAATCAATGTGGTAATTAAGGCTAGGTGAATGATAAAATTGCTAACAGGAAAGGCAACTCAAAGCAGTTAATACACACTAATAAAAGTGGAAAAAAGCTTTCTGCTCTGAAGATCAATGGAAGGATGCAGGACAGGGCTCAAATGAAAGCCTCTCAGGTTATCCATACAGCAAAGAACAGTCAGAAAATTTGAGCAAGACTGTAGGAGTCCATTAATACTAATCAAGATTCATGACAGAAACTAACATAAATGGCTGAACTCCGACGGCATCGAGACCAGTTTGCTCCCTGTGAAAAGATAAACGGGGGCACTTGTGGGAAATGCTGTTGCAACATTCTATCAACAATGCAGCATGTGCCAGAGCCTGACCTGCGGGGACGGTGGCTGTACTTAGAGCAGACCTCGAAGAAGAGCAACTTTAACTTTGCTGGGGCTCTCGGGTGTCCCCACGCTCCCGTGGAGCCCGTACACGCGGGGCACGCAGGCAGCGGTGACCAGGCTGCTCATGTGCCACCGTGGTCATGCCTCTGTCCAGACCGTGCTGGCTCCAGCATCCACGGCAGCTACACAGGCGAGAAGTGACACCAGCTCTGAGGTTCTGCTCGTGTCTCCTCGGTTCCTCTTGGCTGGCAACAATGCGGAGATTTTGGATACGCGTCTGTGTAGCCTTCAGCAGCTGACAGCGCTCAGTGTCTCCATCCTGTCTCACCTCTGTGAGTCATCAGGATTTCTTCATTGCTCTTTTTCTCCAGAACTGTGTGTCTTGTAAAACTGCACTCAGTGTGCTGGGTTGGGTAATTTGGATGCCAACAGCACAGTCCAAGCTGAGAACTCTTTTGCTGCTGTGTGCTTCATCCAGCGACCCCAAGCTCAGACATTCCCACTCATTCTCGGCTTGCAACAAATTCCAGCCTTTCCATTACAGAGGCAGAGAAAATGTTCTAAATAGCAAGCATACCCAAAACCCACGCAGCTCTGCTGATGAACGGGGCAGGTAACTAGTGATGAAGAACTGTGAAAAGGCTGAGATCCTCAAAGCCCTCTTTCCCTGGTTCTTTACTAGCAAGGACAGTCCTTAGGGTTCACAGAGCTCTATGCTTAGTTTGGCAAGGTTTGGAGGAGGAGACTATAACAAATTTAGCAAAAATGTTTGCCAGTCCTTAGGGCTGAACAGGAGCTGCTTGTAAAGATGCTGAGGAAGGTAACTTCATTGTGCTGCTTCCTATTACCTTCTACAGGCTATCAGATGGGATTTCCAGTTACTAGAAAAAAAGGAATGTCACATCCATCATCAAAGCAAAGTGCAGGAAGCAGCAGAGCAGTCATCCTTACCCAGTATCTCTCTCAGAGGAGATAATGAAGGAAATGTTTCTGGAAGCCATTTCTGGGATGACAAAGGACGAGTCAATTCAGAAAAACCAGCACAGTTCCACCAACACAATTGCCTTCGGTCATGAGAGAGCTGGCTCTATGACTGAAGTGATAAGAGCAGCACATACTGATTTTAGCAAGGGTCTTTTGCTGTGGCATCCACAGCATTTTGGAATACTTTGTAGTCCAGTGCAGACTGGGTAAGCAGATAAGGTGGATGGCAGCCTGAACCACTCTACTTAAAAGACAGTGGTGACCAGTCTGAAATGCAACTGGCATCTGGTTATGAGTGGTGTTCCTTAGGGCTGAGTAGGGGAGTTAGACTAGAGGAAATCTAGAGTTCATACATTCTTCTCTGATTTTGTGATGAAGCCTTGCAGGGCACTCCTTAGAATTTGGGTTCTCATATCAAAACCACAAATGATTTAGGTTTCTGTGGATTAATGGATTAGGCTGCAGCCTTCCCTTGATTCTGAGCTCATGAAGCTGTTTCTGCATGATGTGAAGTGGCATTGCATCATGAGGCATTTCCAGCTAAGAAGCTTCTCACTGTGAGATCTTCTGCTGTGGAGTTCTGACCAGCAGTGACCTTCCCCAAATCCAGAGCACAGGCCTTGCTTGAGAGCAATCCATTCCATGCTTCATGATTTGGGGACTTGTAGTTAAAAGCAGGAGGTGAAAATGAACCAATATTGAAAGAGGACTTCTAGTAAGCATCATTAATTATTTTAGGCCAACGTCCTTTTCTTGGAGTGTCCCCATCTCACACCTATTCTGATGCAGAATAGGCTTTTCTTTATAGTACTTGTGCAATCTGATATTTTGACTTCATTAACTCTCAGTTAAAACAGTTCACACTTGTCCAGGAAACTTGCCTCTTTCATGTACCCTTTATACATTCCTCTCTTTTAACACAACATTAACCAATCAATTAAATTAACAGCCGGTTTCTTTGTTTCCATCTGGGAAATTTACTCTGCTCCAGCCCCCCTCCCTAAAGTTAAACAATATTGAACACGCTTTCTTAAGATAGGCTTTTCATTGTTCTCTTTGCACAAGATCTGGTCAGATACTGTTGGTCTTTAAAAGCTGTTGTATTCACCAGCAGAAATGATAACACTATGAACAGATTTCACAATTCAATCAGAGTTCATTAGGTTTAGACACATTTACCAAATGCTTATATGCTATATGATTACTTTAAAGTTTTGGTATTTTTTTTCCCATAAAAATATGTTTCAACTGGGGTGGAGTTTGCATGCCAACTATATCACAAGAGAAATTTTTTCCTGCTGCATTTAATAGTACTATAATGATTTCACAGTTAGCTTTCCGGATTTTGCTGACCCGCAGAAGTAACTTGTACAGCTCCATTTCGTGCTCCTATCTCCTGTTGGGTCTACAAAGCTTTGCTCAAGGCTCTTTCAACCCCTCTTCTGTTATTTCTTACGTAATTGCAGTAGTTAATAGGAAATGTAATGTTTATACAGCCTTTTGCATCTGTGCTGTATTATTTTCTCATGTATTGTGTATCTAAGATACTAGAGTGAATTTGATCCTTAAAGGCTGTGTTATTCTCGATAAATGGTTCTAAACGGAATGTTGTAAGTAC
Organism: Anthoscopus minutus; assembly: GCA_013399455.1. NCBI lineage: Eukaryota > Metazoa > Chordata > Aves > Passeriformes > Paridae > Anthoscopus > Anthoscopus minutus. The sequence continues at coordinate 30,146 of VWYI01028003.1, forward strand.
CACAGATTTGGGCAGGACAAAGAACAGACTTTACTGCCATTCAGTGGCTAGATGGAAACATCATAAACGAAATTGTGGGGATTTTTGGTGAAGATTTTAAGCACAATGAAATCGTGGTTGAATCATTTTGAAGACTTAGTTTTCCTGGTTTCAGTTGTGTGGGATCAGATTTGAAACTCTTCTCGTTCTGTTAATGTTTTTAGAGTGCTGTGGTACACACCGAACCTGAACTTCAGAAAGCTCTCCTCGGGTGTCTGCATTGGTGGTGCGATAAGGGCAAGTTCAACAAAGTCCCAGGCCTCGTTTTGCCCTGTAGCTAAAATGCGTTATTTTCACGTCCTGCCTTTCCCGAATGCGGCCCAGCCGCTCCGGACCCGAGCGGTTCCGGGACGCGCCTGCTGCCCGGGGGAGCCGGCGCTGCGCGGGTCCCGGCGCGAGCTGGCGCGGAGCCGGGCGGGCCCCCGGACGGCTGCTCCCCGCACCCGGACAGA
>VWYI01028004.1:5375-48074 GCA_013399455.1 Anthoscopus minutus
ATTAAAATCAGTTTAATATAAATTGATTTCTAGGTACAAATACCATCAATAACCTTGTCACCATTATTTCCCAGATTTATTAAATAAAATGTGATTTCAGCTGGAGTTCCGAGATATACTCAAAACAAGCGAGCTTTTCCCAGGTGTAGGAATCCCATGTGGTTAATTGTTACTGAAGTATGTTTATCAAGAGAAAGCAGGATAGTATGTTTTTGTTAGAAAGCAGCTTTTACCGAAAACGTATTCAGTCGTCTTCTTCTGGATTTTGACATCAGATAATGAACAAAAGCATCCCGTTTCCACACTGCATTTAAAATGTTATACATTCATCTGGACAGTATGATTCATTCCAAGCTAGTATTTTAATTTTGCTATTTGGAGGAACAGGAGAACACAATGTGTGGTGACTAACTCTCACAGAGATACTGCTGTTGCTACATACATAATTTAATATTTATTTGTTCTAAAAATGTTTTCTTGAAAAATTTTGGACCCTTCATCTCCTTCCACACAAATATTTCTCATTTTGACACATTATTTTTATATACAAACTGCATTAGGAATAATAAGTACTAAGTCACATTAAGTAGTTAACATTATCCTGAGATTTTAATACATTTGCAAACATAAAAATATATTTAAAGGTGTGAATTTTGGAAAAAAGAAAAGGAAATGTTTTAGTGGCCAGTTTTATTAGTTGAAACATCTTGGATAATTCAGGTAATTCCTAGAATTCAGTGTTTTCTAAGAAATCAGCAGGTCTGAAAATCTTCAAGGAGAATACTGTCTTCTATTTATAGACCATATTACTTCCTATCATTACTTTTTTCCTTAGTACGATTAACTAAATTTTTATTAAAATGCCTTATCTTCATGAAGTATTACCAACTGCCTTTTGTAAAGTGCATTCTCATTTGTAGATCAAAGTATTGTAGATCATAATTGTAAGGTTTGCTTAGCCAAAAGGTTAGGATTCTTCAAGGAATATCCAGACATATTTCAAGGTTGTTAAACATGAAAAGTGGTGGATGGGATATTTTTTGAATGTAGTCCAAAAATCTTAATACTCTTTCTTTCAACTTCTACATAGAGAGAAATGTTTTATTTTTTCTACGACATGAACATTTTGGACATAAAAAGAGCTTTCAAATTTTGAAATGAGAGCATTTATATTTGATAATTGCATGTAAAAGCAATTGAAAGTTTATGAAAATAATATTACATAGCTACATACTCAAATCATTTAATATTACCCGCAGTTACAATCAGAATTATTTATATAAAGCATACACTTGCATTCATTTGTCTAACATACAGGAAATTTAAGCAGATTCCAGAGAAGTAAGCACTGCAACTACAGGTTACGTGCTTCCTCAATTCAGTTTAAATCCAGGAAGCTCATGTGCCTACACACGCATAAAGAAGGAAAAAAAATTGCTAATGATGGTTTAGTGAAAAATCTAAACAAAAGATTGTACATAATACAAGCTAAAGCTCCAAATTATGGAGGTGTTTATAAACACCAGATGTTCTCCTGGTATGTGTGTGTTAGCAGGAAGGTACTGATGAGCTAAAAAGGCTCAAAGAATTAACTTAGGAACAAATACTCAGAATCAGAAGATCCAGTGCTTTAATACGTAATACTTGAGAAAGGAATAATAAGAGATCACTATAGCAAATCAAAGTCTAAAACTTTAGTAGCAAGAAGTTTCAAATATCACAGTAAAAAAATATTCTCATAATACTAACAAAAAATTTAAAATAAGCTAAACAAACAGTATCTGAAAGGAATTGTATCTTACTATGACTTTAGCTACTGCTAATCTGATCTCACTCTTTAAAAAATGATTTTCTATCAGCAACTTTTCTGCAGAATACTCCTGAGGAATCACTTAATCCCATGTAGTTCACAGGATGCACAAAAAGTTACATGCATCTACATATGTATATGCATGTACAAAGTTATGGCTGAATATTAAAGGACCTTCTGAAAGAGTTTGAATGCAGATGTATCTTAACAATTAGGAACAGAATTATGTAAGCCTAGCACCTACAATGGTTATTTCCCTTAATTGAATCAGGCATGTCTGCATTACTTATCAGTTTTAGTCCAGAGGACACAAAACTCAAGATAATCTGTAAAATGTATACACAGCTGAAAATAGTATTCCTGGGTTTTCATCCTGGGAAATGTATCTGGTCAAGAAAGGTCAACACAGCCTGAGTGCCTCTATAAAGCAATCTAGACACTCTAAATAAACAGCTGAGATAAAATGGAAGCCATCAAGATACAATTAGGAAACAGCAGGTTCAGGAACACCAGCAGAATGCAGACCATTTGAAAACAGCTCCATTTTCTCTTTTGAGTACATCTGATTTCTATTTAAAGCTCTAATAACATAGATACAATGACCATGTACATAAACTAATATGACTGCAGTTTTTCCAAGTTATGTGATGCAGGTTGATAGGGTGAAATTTTTTTCTATAAAAAGTAACTAGTCATATGTATAACATTTAAGAATAGCTTTCATGTCACAAAGTCCAAGAATGGTATTTTTTACAAAGCATATGTAGAAGGGTCTTTTTTGGTAAGCCTCAGCTTGTAGTACCAAATTAAAGCACATTACTTAAGGTTGGCCCTTCTTAAAATATTAACTGTACTCCTCTGCAAAGGGAAAGTTTCAGTGGAAAGTACCTAATATATGACAGTTAGGGCAAGTTACAAGATTGGACATACGGCAGAAAATGTTTTCAACTAGTTTGTATTTACTTAATTTCATTCTTTCTGGGTCTAAAGAAGAGGAACTATACACTTAAGAAGGGCAAGTAGGTATGAAAAAAACCCCACATGTATACACAAACATTTGAAACAAATTCTATTTTCTATTTATTAAGCTGGAGAAAGTCTAAAACAGCATTAAAAAAATCCACCATTGGTCTACTGCTACATAGCCTGAAATGTACCTTACATAGCAACCACAGTGTCTAGCCTATGTATTATCTAAAAAGGTACCTCAATTATCTCCCCTACAGCTATAGGTCAGAAAGAAAGCGTGTCCAGTACAAAATGGACTCATTGAAACAGAGAACAAAAGAAGCATGATCTTGTCTCTGCCAAAAATATAGAATGTTTTCCTCCTTGTTACTGTTAGACTTTCATTTTGAGTGTATATAATTTTCATTTTGGTTAGCATTCTTTTCTTTTTCTTTTTTAAACAGGCCCAACATTCATTACTACCTTTTGTTTTAAAACTAAAAAAAAAAAAATAATCATTGTCATTCAATAAATAAAGCACACTACATCAGTTTGCTGGATGCCACCTTTTCCCCCTTTTCCCCCTTACAAGCTGAATTACACAGCACTGACAAAATAGTGTCATCAGTGCAAGCCTTCAAGAGAGCAGATGTTGGCTAGGGAACCAAGAAGTTACAAGAGTTGATCAGAATTACTAGCTAGCTCTCCTAATCCATGCAAAGCAGACACAACAGCCAGTGTCCTGTAACAAATGGAGTCAACTTCTAAAGTTCAAACAAAAGGAAAAAAAAGACAATTCAGAAAGAAAATTATTTTGCAATATCACAAGGGGCACAAGAGAAACACACACAACATACACTTTCTGTTTATGTACAAAAAGTTCATCCATGAAGCAAACTACTTAAAAGCAGGAATGTGGTGTTTACCACAGGAATTTCCACAATGGGATGTATCTCACAATTTTTCAGGTGAAAGTTAAGTGTAAAGTCTCACCAGAGCAGTCAGTCCTCCAATTTTAGGATATTTTAGGACAACTGAATATCCTGTGAAGACTCCTTGGACAATCACATGACTTTTGCATGGCTAAGGTCACATGAGAGCAGTGTGGGCACATTCAAATATAAAACAATTTATAGGAAGAAAGGATTACATTGGAATATGTCAGGTGTAGTGGGGCATTTTCAAAACTAATCGGCCAAGATACACACTTAATTCTGGCTCTTTACAGGTGATACAAACATTGTTTACAAGGGTGAGAAAGGGAAAAGAAGTGACACTGCTGCACAGAGGAAAAGCAGAGTTCCTATCCTATCTATTAGGTAGATTTACCAAGACAACCTGCTTTGTTACTGTCTTAGCTCTGTACCTCACAGCAGATTAGACAAGACAGCACACTATGGAGCATGGAGGGAAGGGAATGAGGAGTGAGCACACCAATGCTGCTACACACTCAGCTCTGCTACCAACTGCTATTAATCCACTGGATAAGCATCAGCACACACAAGTCCCTTCCACTTTTGGACCTCGTCCATCAAGAGCTGTGATAATTGGGCGTGGGTTAGAAACAGTTTCAAGCAAAGCAAACAGTTTAAAATGTGAATATACATTTAAAACAAGAGATTAATTTTAAAAATACCTGAGAGCACATCTATTTCATAAAGAACAAGTGAGAAAAATCCCTAAATTCCATGTTATTACCTATCTCTACATTCACTAATTGATGTGACAACTGCATGGATTTAAGACAGCTATCAATGACAAAGCCCTCACACTTTTCTACTGATCTCCTCAAAGCATCAGTCCCTTCAGTAAAACATGGCTTGTATTATAATCTAAGGCTTTATTGAAGAGGTTATGAAGATATTGTCAGCATTCAGACATGGATACATACTTCCTAAATACACGTGAACTAAAAAGAACACAGATATTAGTATAATAACATGCTCTATAGTCTGCTGAAATTCAGTGCTTATATTTTTATTTAGACAAATGATGCACAAGCAACGGGAGTGTTAATTGACACGGACATTTCTCATTTCTAAAATAGCTCATTTGGTGGAGCCACTATCAAATAAAATTCTGTAATGGTTAAATTATAGGGCATTTCAAGGCAGCAAATTCATCAAAGTGGTTATTTTTTTCCTGCTCTGAACATAAACAGCAGATAATTTTAGTGTGCCAGTGCGCTTGCATGCTTTGTACTTGAAATATAATACAATGTGGGTCTAAAATGACGATCCCTTTTTGTTCTTGTGTACAGTTCAAACCAGGAAGAGTAATAAATACGTAAAGATATACAAAAAATGTGATTCTGTCTGAACTCCTGCACTTACTGTCTCTCTATCCAGACTGCTGATGTGCAATAGTAGAAGCTGTAACCAGCTGAAACACTCTCTAAAGCCCTGGCTGAAAGGCAATATTCACAGTAGGATGCACATGTTCTCTTCCAAAAAATTCTTTTCTAATTTTTGACTGAAGGTTCATCGATATTTCCATTTGTCAGGATTTCCATCCACACTAAGGTCACTAAGACCACAAGATTGCAAGGCAGATTTTAATCACATCTAAACAATTTTACAGACCTGATTGCATGTATTTCTCAAATAAAATTGTGAGAATTTCAGTATTCACAAAGGTAAAAATTGAATGCACCAGGATACTATTTCTGAATAGAACAAAGTAGATTTCAAAGTAGCAAAAGGCAATAATAGGCAGGAAAATATTCACATTTACCTCAGATATCTCTATTAGTCATAGTGGAAATCAGAAATCCTTCCCAAGCTTGCAAAAAACCAAATATAAAACCACTATGGATTTAAAATATCAAAATATGCCTTCTAAATACTTTGTTTTCTGATAACATCTCTCATTTTGCATCCCAGGCATGCATCCACATCTGAAATTTGGCCTGTAACCATGTGCTTAAGCACACAAATCAGATTCTTGACCCCTACCACAAACTGCTGCTAGACTATACCTGAGGTCAGACAAAAATAAACAAACCCTGTACTTGAAACATAGAAAAGCCTCTCCTGGGTTTCCTGGGCCAAGGTAAAAGAAAATGAAACACGTGCACAGAGCCAATCTTCTTTCACTGGCAAACCCAATACATTTCCCTACTCCATTCAATTCTGCCTCTGAACTTTGCTCCATTCCACAGACTTGCCACATCTTGGGTATTTCCCTCCTCCAGAAATATAAGAAATAAGGAATATACTGACAGTATAGAGGAGGGCAAAGAATTGAGAAACCAAGGAACAGCTGCAGAATAATCTGGAAGAAAATAGGGAACAAAAATGAAAAGAAATGTCCTTTTATTAAAGGAGGTCCACTGTAGACTGAAAGTATTCTAAACAGTTCCCCACACTTTTAGTTGTATAACTTCACTTTCAGGAGTTTTATGACTAGACTGTGGATCAGATTACTGTGAGTCAATAAAAAATGGATGCTGATGCTGATCCCATCTTTTCCTTAACCCTGTACCATCTCTCACTCTCTGCTTCAGTGAATACCCACTAATTTCCCCCGGGGAAAGTTAAGTGTTTAGCTGAAATAGCTTTACATTTTTATTTATTTTAACAAAACCCTCAATGCTGTTTATTTGAACTCTACAGGTTCTGTCAAACCCCAAATTATATTCCCTCCAGTCTGAAATGGTTTGACTTAAAATGCATTTTTCTAGTAGCTCTCTGGCTAGCAAGCTTTCTGCTTTTTTAATGTTTCCAGATATAGAGACCCAAAAGGGTTTTTATTTAACAACAGCTCAATAATTACCTTTTCTAAATTCCCATCTCTCCACTATTGTTTCTGGCATATTAGTTTTCAAGGTCTCAAAGTTCACAGCAGGTTTTTTTGCAAGAACAGTGATAAAATGCTAGCATTATGAATAGTAATTTTATTCTCTACTACTGTAGCTGAATACAGTGACACACAAGCTACCTGATTTCAATATTCCATTGCAAATTCCTTAGGGTTCTGTGTCAGCAGCAACAAATTTAGCAACCTTGAAGAAACCTTTTATTTGTGTTGATAATTTTATTTATTTAAAAACCATCCTCATCTAGGTAGTCACATAAGGTGCATGGAGTCACCTGAAAGAAGATCCAGTGGTATGGAAAATGTTCAAAAATTCTCAACAACTGTTAATTCAGATTAAAAAATATTCATAGTTTGAATGCTCATTAGGTATTGTATTTTAATGAGAAAAGCACATCACATCCTCATTCTGCTTTGAATGTTTTGGTCTGGGATGTGGGGATCTGAAGGAACTTGCAAATATTAACATTGTAGCAAGCATTTGCGTAGTTGTAATTAATTAATTAATTAATTAATTGTTGTTCTGCTGAGCTTCTACTATTTGTAATTTGAAATTTGAAGTAGGTAGGTAGGATCTATAACAATTTTTATAACAATTCTATAACAATTTTTGGCTATACATACATTTAATTTCAGGTTTAGGTGATTATATGAAAATACAGCATGTTGTCAGAGTGTTAATTTAAAGGAAGATTTTCATGGACATAAATTGCTTATGAAAAAAGGGGCAATAACTATTGAGTAGATATTTTGTTTCAGTTAGCAGCTATTTTGTTTTCAGTTAGCAAAAAATGTAGCAATTCTACACTTCAGCCAAACTTCACAAATAAGGTGCTATTTACTTAAAAATAAGAATATTCTATACTATTCCTTCCCACCTCTATACAGAATATAATGGGAAAAAATACACTATACTCCATGAGCCATACTGTTAAAATTATCCATTTAAAAGGTGACGTTCATTATACAGATTTAAATGTTGTGATTCAAATACAACTTCACAAGAGTTTTCCCCCTGTTATGTTGTATAAAATATATTTATTTATACTTTGAACTACAAACATCAGGGGTTTATATTAACTTCCAAACAATATAAAATGCAAAATTCTTAGCACCAATGAAAATTTTAAACTCAATCAGGCCTCCTTAAAATAACAACTTCTGTAAATATGCAAAAGTGACTAATAGGAAATCTCTCTTTATATGTGTTGCACACACATTTTTATACTGAATTTCAGGCTTTATCATTTTGAGATGTTTCCATCGATTCCCAGACATATTTAAGACCATAAACAATCACTGTGTTTAAGTTACACAGCAAAAATTTCAGTATCTATCTTTCAGTAGATATCTGTTTGTTATATTTCCTTTTTTGATGCTGTAAATAAACAGCACATATTCAGAAACAAATAGTTTCCAAACACTGAATTATTTCTTCTAACCATAGTGAAGTTAGTGTCAAGTTCAAATATTACAAAATTAGCTACAGGAAATAACTTCATATTGAAATCACCTACCTGAGTTTCAGCTTGTTGCACCTTCTTAGGAATGCTTATTTTTTTAGTGTAGTGTACTTCCTACCAGCTCTATATTGACATCACAATTCAGTAACTTTAATACAACCTAATGCAGAGTAACTGGATGGACAAGGCAGCAGGTAGGAAGGGCTTCGACTTTGTAAAAGACTTCATGACTCCTGCACTCATGCAGCCAAGTATAAAACCTGTAGCTAATTTAAATTGATAGAATTGCACAATATCTCAATGAACATATTTTCTGATCAGAAAGGCTCTGAATATTTTATCAGCAGTAGCAGTGAGGATATTCCATTGCTCTTCCTTATGCTTGATGGGCTATGCCTGTTAACACACTTGATTTCACATTCTGAAGCTCCTCTAACTTCCGAAATTAGGTAGGGTGGAAAAAGCATTAACTGAGTCAGGTTATTCTGTTCACCCACCTGTTAAGAAAAATAAGAGTAAATACTGAGCAGGCTGGGCAGAAAAAAGTCACTAACCAAGATTTACCCTCTATGAGAAATAAATGAGAATGAGTTCTCACAGCTGTGTTATCTATGTTTAGAAGTTCTTCCATAACTATAATTTTTAGCTCTCTCTAGCCCACTAAAAATAATCTAAAACTACATTTTCAAGGTTAAAACAGTTTTTACCACTCAAGAGCTGCAATCCAAATGTAGGAGGGTCATATACTTATTCTGAATCATGAAACAAGTTTCAATTTTGAATATTAAGAATATTATAAGAAGATTTGAATATAGACACTACATATGCAATACAAGAACAAAGACTACTGAAACTTTGGGAACAATCTGTTTAACAAACCACCAATAAATTCAGATGGTGATTGAATTAATTCCAGGCCTACTTCTGTATTCAACTGCATGTGTAGGGTGTTACAAATTTGGACAGATACTGATGAAACCCACAGATGCTAGATATGCAGTCAGCTGTATTTTATTACAAATTCAGACTTTAAAAGAGACAGAAAAACTTTACATTGAGATGTATGTTCACTCCTTAATGAATGAGCTTGGAAATTCCACATAATTCTAAAATTTGTATATCACTGAAGCAAAATGAAGATCACATTAAATTAAGTTTCTGAATTTTTTTAATCCACATATATTTCTTCTTCTGTATGTTCACAACACTGGCTTAACCTATAATTACTAGTTTAACACATAATAATTTTGGTGTCACTTTCCCTTCTGAAAATGTCTTACAATGCAAATATACTTGCAAGAACAACATCTATTTCCCATCACATTTTGTATTAATCACCAGTAACAGTAATAAAAACATCATATTAATCACTAGAAATAAGTTAAAGCTACAAGACTATTTCAGGGGAAAGGACAGAAAAGGGAAAGATAAGGAGGATTTGGGGTCTTTGACGATAAGGAAGGATAATTAGAGATTATTAACATACTCCAATTTTCCTCCCCTCCAGTGAAATTCTTGTAGAAATAGGTCAGCTGAGATTGATTTTGCAGTGGCTTTGAGCTGTTTTCACACCACATGCCCATCTTTTCTAAGGGCATAAGTACAATCTAAGTGCTGAAAAAGTATTTTCAGAGGGCAGAGTAAAGTAGATTTTTCAGAGATACACAGCTAAGCAAAGTAATATATCAGTGCAACTGCAGTATGCCTGCAGAACTGGGTCAAAAAAGGTTGACATCCCATCATGAATTGGGTGGAATATCCAATCCCTTAGCAAATACCTCTGCATATAGATAAATCCATTTCTACACTACTTCATCCTTGGAAACCTTAAAGTCTTTCAGAATATGTGTCTCTATACCACTCCAAGTCAGAGAAATTATCTGAAAAAATGAGATGCAAGACTAAAGAGAAGTTCAGGTACACACAATTTTCTCCAGAAGAACCAGGCTATTTGGGTCAGAATGCATAGATACAGGGTAAAAACCAAGGACTTACGAGAAAATTTCTTTCCAGGAAATTACCTGTGGGATGTAATGGATTACTTTTGAGACATGCTGCAGTGAAAATGGCAAAAGGTTTTCTTTATCTACATTTAAAGACTCTTTAGAACATAATAAGTTATTTCTTTATGCTTTTCCCAGCTCAACACTGCACTCAGGTTTGGACATTGCATTTAAAGACTGATAAAAACAAATTAGAGACAGTCCAAGAAAAGCACTAGAAATAACCCCAGGTCTAGAAAACAAGATATATCTTATAGATTGCATAAACTGGAGTTATTCATAACAAGATGAAAGACCAGTAAGGAAGATACTGATACTCAAACATACAAAAAGGCCACAAAGGAAAGGAATATATTGTTTTCAGTCACTATGGTGAGTGGTTCAAGAAACTGATGAGGTTAAGATTCAATTTAGATGATGAACAGAGACAAAAAAGCCAAGCAAATTCTACCTTTTAAAAGAAATGACAGTTTTCTAGTAGTAGAAGAGATTTAACTGGAAAAGCTACTGAGGACTTCAAGGGCATGATGGGTTACCAACTCTAGCATATTACATGCATGTTACTAATGGTGCTTTGGGATCAGGATCAACCTGGTCTCTTGCAGGCAACACATACTTCCCCTTTCTTGTGTTTCAAGAGTTTAATAAAAACAAGGTAATATTGAATTGAAGATAAATTTTACTCATCTCCTTCTTCAAAATAATCAGTTCCTAAATAAGATGAACTATATGCAACTGGTTTTATTTTCTCTGGAATTGCCTCCAAGAGAGCAAATAAAACATATTCCTTATTTTTAAACAAAGAGGATAAAAGTAACTTCTTTCTATGTGCTTCAACACACTGAATATTTTTAAACAGAACATGATATATATTTACAATTTATAACAACAAGACAGCTCTGCTTGAAATTGTGACTAAAACTTAAATACATGCCACAGTAATTTGACACACTAAAATTGTCTAGTGATGCAGCAGGAAGGAAAGTCAAACAAACAGAAAATAAAATAAAAATTTTGAAACCCTTCAGATATAGTAGAAAAAGAGATAGGAGGATTACAGACAGGGTTTTGGAAACTATCTTCTGGGAGTTACCCTCCAGTTGCAACTTTCTCTTACACAGTTGCCTTACTATACCAGTGTTTAAAGGGCACAGCCAAACCAAAGGCAATGAACCTTTTGCCTGATTAAGGACACAAGAATATTAAAGTAGTAATAATTAAAATAAGAGTCCTAATACTCATACACTTCATCTCATTTGGACTAATCAAAGTGACAGAATTAAACATTTGCTCCTGCAGTATCAATGATTAGGCGCATATATAAATTTTCAAAGTAAGTTCTGGTATAAATGTAAACTTTTGAAAAGGTAACAAAGATAAGATTAATAAATAAGCTTGGATGATCTATATAATGCTTGAGCTTGGAAAGATGTATACCTCAAGGCTACTTTAAATATTAATGATTGATTTGCTACAACACTATATGACTGGCTGCAAATATTAACAGAATGTTAATAAAAATTAAACATTAAAATCTTTCTGAATTTAATTTTCACTCTTGTGTATAAACATCCCCATTCTAATACAAGCTACTGAGAGGTTATTTTTTGCCTTTGCTGAATACCTAAGTACCAATAACTAACATTTTTTTCCCAACATCAGTGGTAGACTACTTAAGAATTCCATGCATTATTCTTGAATTCCATTTTCTTCTGAATTATAATTTGGTTAGAATGTTATTCTGAGATCATTTTTTGTTTCATTAATAAAAAAGCATATACAATATGAAGTAACTTGCAGCATTCCTGCTAGAACATCTTGCTCATGTGCTTTAATCTTTTGTCCTTAATATCCTCATCAGACTGAAGTACTCAAGCCACTGTTCTAAACATTGTGATCTCAGCAGTGTCTGTCAAACCTGGATTTGGTGCACTAGTGTTAGGCAAATTTTTGCACCAGTACTTGACATTTACTTGCCCATAATTTTTGGTGCCAAAAATGTACTTTCAGATTTCAGATGAAAGTGAGATTTCTGTTTCTGGATGAAACCAAAAAGCACAAGCATTACTTTTCCCAGTACCTGTCTTTAAAATAAACAGAAAATCAGAAGGGGGATAAAATCTGCAGAGCTGATAATTTTACACTGTTAAGTAAAGCATTTTGGCTTCCAATATTGAAATCAAACCTGAAGAAAAGGATTTGAAAAGAGACAGATAGTTATCAGGAACTTCATCTGGGAACATTTAAATGCCTTCTTGTTTGCAGGAAATACTCTGAGTGCTCAGCTTGGGACAGTGGCTATGCTTAACCACAGTGAGGACATTTGAGACTCAATCTGTGGATCAATGACTCTTGGCAACAGATGTACATTTTAAGAGTCCTGAATCGGTCTACCTTCCAGTAGGAAAGAGAAGAGAGAAAAGTGGTGCTCCTGGTTTAGACATATTTTGGTTTTTAATCATCTTTGCTTCCCCATACCTGACTATGGTAACAGGAGACTTCTGAGAGCAGTGGAAATCCTGCCTGCTACTGAGAGAGCCTGAGTTTTCAAGCATGACATCCTGAAAGTCTTCCATACCATAAACCAAAAATACCTCACAAAGATAAAATACAATCTACTCCAAAACATAGGAACACATTATTATTTTTTTTTAACTGCAGTTACACACCACTCATTTTATTTTAAAAACAACCTTTGTTTTCCAGACTCTGTTTCTACTTTAAACACTGTAATGATGATGGCTCTTGTCAAAGACTAAGCATTATATAACTTGGAATCTTCTCTATATGGTATAACTTCAGAGCATATTATAATCTTTAAAAGGCATCAGAAAATGCCTATCAATTAGCTTTCATTCAACTTCTTTTACTACATGAACTTTCCTTGAAGAAGAAGTACAAAACAGACACCATATCTGTCCAGAGCAAGGATGAGTAGAATTTAGGAATAACAGAGTATTATTTGATAGGCTTGCACTTTGTCATCTTCATCTCTGTGATTGTTTAAACTTACCCAACAATGTCATTTGCAGTGGGCCATAACCAGTATACTTTGCCCTAATTAATTTTGTCATAATCTTACACAGAGTTAGCTGACATTTTGTGACTTCCAGCCTTTTGACATAGTAATGAATATAACCTTTAACATGTTACTTCCAGGGTAGTGAACACCACTGACTTCAGTACCTCTTCTGGTTGAACTTGTCAGCAAGTAAGCTATGAGAGTACAGCTCATCCTATGGAATGTTAAACTAACCAGCTCCATCTATAGTCTATTAAGCACTGACTTAACATAAAATGCACACCAGAATACACTGTTTGTATGTAGGTTACAAAGTACAATCTGTAGCTCATGGTCTTTGGTGTATTTAGTGTCACATTATTTACTTTTTATCACAGTATTTATTTAGTTTTACACATATTCTAACAGAAACATCACAACATTTGAACTTGGTGTAATTTTTTATAACACCCAAACTTCTTTAAGAACAGCTATTGCTTCATCTTCTCTTGAAGCATAACCAAAAATGAATTTGTTGCCTGCAAAGAAGCAGTCAGCCAGAATGTAATTTGGCAATGGTGATGACAAAAAGTATTGTCTCTAGTTGGAATGAAAAGATAAAAGAGATAAGAAAATAATATGCTACCCAAAATTTTCTGGAAAAAAAGTGTTAACTTTCAGCCCTTTCTGAAAAGAATTAGGGGTTTTTAACACATCATTTTTCATCAATGTGTGATTCAAAGCCATTCTTTCACTTCTTCCCCAAACAACGCATCCTACAGCATAGCACAAGAAATTAATGCAACCTCTGAAATCACAGAAATAATTTAATCTTCATTTTACAGTAATGCTTCCAAACCGTAAGGATTCGTTTTATCTTTACACTCCATAAAATTTCTTCCTCTGCTCCCTGGAAGGAAAGCCGGGTTGGAGTCTTGTGTATGTATCTAATAGCACAGGCCTACTGTGGTTTCTTGAAGGCATACAATAGATTTTGGGAAATGTGGATGAAATAAAAGAATAACTGTAAGAAAATAGTGCTTGAATGCAGATTCCCCAAAGCACTGTCACATAACATTAAAACTGATGTGCTCCTGTGTGATAGCTAAGGGAAAAAAAGATTAAGGAAAGTAGTACATAGTATGATTCTGATTAATTCATATTGGCTTTCTGGGAGATTCAAAGGCAAAGACGCACACACACAAAAGCTAAAGATGATGACATTAAAGCCTTTAATGAATTCAGGTGAAAAAAAAATCTCAAAGGTTTTTCAAAAGTCTTACTGAATAGAAGTATACTCCCATCAAAGATTTTGGAACTCTGCCATGGTAAATACAGGTTAGTAAGTCAGAAATTTATTCAGGATGCAAAGCTAAGCATCTTGCAAGTCATTATGTTAATCTTGAATTCAGTCTTCCCCTTAACAGTCACCTAGGGTGAAGTCCCTGCAAAGCTGATACGATAGGAGCTCCAGTCAGAGTGAGTAACACTGGGATTTACCTGCTGGAAATCTAGAGGTACAGAGACTTACATACATTAGGGAGAATTCATCTTGTGCTACAAATATTCTTCCTTAGGGAGGTGAGAAAACAGGAAAATATGATCTCTCATTCTACTTAATTGTAGCGGTGCATTCGTACATGTGTGTTTGTTGGTTTCTGCCCAGTGTTCCCCTGCACTTGGAATGGTTTAACCCATTCCCGAAGATTCAACGCCCCCACCTACATACCTGTCAGTCACCCGAAACACAAACCCCTTTAACCATCAGTCATCCCCAAATATGTCCATATTTCCAGAAGGTTCTCTGCCTGTTTCCAGAGCCACTCCCTTGAACCCTACCCAATCTATGAGCTGGGTACCCCGGTTTGTCTTTCTACATGCCTGTTATAAAGTTTAACTCCCTTTCTCATTGGTGATTGGTCCGTGTATGGACTTCCCATTGTATTTATAAAGAGCTGTCTGTGCCTTGCTCGGGGCTTCGAGTGCAGCTCCGCTCAAGACCTATCACCTTTATTAACCTGTTGGTGTTTTCTCGAATCTGCTGCCTCTGGACTCCTTTCCTCCACCCGTGCTCCTTCCTGCGCCTCCAGGCCAGAGAATCCGGCCACCTGGTCAGGTCACAGCTCCGACTGAGGAAAGCTCTAGCTCGGGGTTCTGCTTGAGCTAGAGCCTCCTCCCGGGAAAGGGAAAACCCGCTGGGACTGACCAACCCGCAGGCTCTCCTTGTGGATTGGCCAGGAGAGCCGGGAGAACCGAGGCACTTAATGAGTCAGTTTGCTGAAAAGTCACCAAAAATTTCTCTAAAGATTATAACTTAGAAACTGTTTGACATATACAGATAGCTACAAATGAATTTAAAAATAACATTAGCAGTAGTAATGGTGAAATTTAATTCTTTTTATATGTATATTTGTCTCAGCAATAAGAATAATAATTTCGTTTTTCCACACAGAAACTCTTTTTCACCTATTACTAGGGCACACACTTAAGACTACTTAACCCTGCCTTTAGCTTGGTCAATAAAAGAAGCTTTTAATTATTTATGTCCCATGAAGCCTCACAGTAATTTTCTTTTACAGGCAGCAGTAAAGACCACTGCATGAATTGAGTATGACATTTGGAAAACTCTCACAGGCTGATTTATTTCACAATGAATCAGTTTTGAATTTCTTTTTCTTTTCACCTGGGGATTCCCTTGAGAATCTCAGACTGATCTTTGGACATGTAAATACCTAGAATTTTTGAGGTAGCAGAGTCTGCTTTGCAGATACTGCCCAGGCTGTTCAGGTTGCTTCAGTTATTCTTGTGCACATCAAGATTTGCATTTTAATGCAGCTTGTAAAAGGTATTAACAATTTCACCAAAGTAACAATACACATAGTTGATAAACTAATGGATTCAAAGACTTTAGAGAATAAATATCTCAGGTATGATGACCTGGGTTGTTGGGACATGAAGCTTGAAGATAGACAGAAACTACCAGAACCTATTTCCATGACAAGTCTGTAATGTATTGATGCATTAAATAGTAGCAGAATAGGTGCAAGGCAGAGAATGCTGGTACCCTAATGCAAGACCAAACTAAAATAATTACACTTTTCCCCAGTAGGAGTTATAGGGCAAAGCAATACATTATAAAGCAATGCATTATAAAGCAATGCACAGCCCTGGGAAAACATAGACCTGGAAATAAATCTAAAAAAAAAATCTAATTACTTGTTCTAAGCCTGTAGCACATCCCGCTAAGCAGTGAAAAACATCATAAGGGCACTATGAAATTGAAAATCTTGTACTATACAATTTGTCTTCATTAACACACTTCTATTATTTTGTAACACATATCTAGTCTTTTGTTCACTGTATGTCCCTTTCACATTTTCCAGTACTTCAACAGTATCAGGGGTTTCAATGTTACACTGGAGTATTTAATTTACTGGATTTTTTAATGTTGTGCACAACAACAATACATTGTTACATTTGCCAAATTTAGAACAAATTATTCAGCAATGACTTATTCCACCAGAGTGAACTGAACTGTCTAGATCTTATTCTTGAGCTTTATTTCTTCCTGTTTATATTATAGCGGCACATGTTTTTACCAAGATTTTAATTACATCTTCCTTAAATTAATAATTACTTTCAGTAACTCAGCAACAGTCTGGTTTTGTACCCTTACTTTCTACCACTACTCAAAGGTGAAGGGGTTCTGAAACATTTTTTTTTCTCTTATTCTTATTTGATAAAACAAGCAGACTCGAACATTTACACAGAAAGTGTAAATTATGCAATGGCTTATTTTTGTGGAGTTTCAGGTTAGACTGATGCCAAGTATTTCACTTGTACTTCATGGGGCTAGCTGTATCTCCCTAGGAGCTTTGTGCTTACCAAACATAATATGATGAAGTGTTATTATGTTTCCTCATCTGGAAACTGACAACTTTTCCTACCACTGAAATGTACACTGTGCATTACAAATCCCTCTAAGAACCACAGGAAGGAAAGAACAAGTGTATAGGTCAAAAAGACATGCTTTAGGAAACTTGGGAAGAATGATTAATGTCATAAACAAAATAGGTTTACAACTGCCTCTGAGAACTACTTCATCAAATCGTCCTCCTCAGGGAAATAACAAAATTAACTACTGCTCTGGACTCAAAAAAATCACCAGAAGTCCCTTTAAGAAACTGTTTTCCCAAACGTTTGTGGGCTTTTTTTTCTGTGAAAGTTCCAGGGTGTCAAGAAAATACATATTTCTATTCATCAAAAGAACAATGAAGTATTTTTGCAAAAACCTGGTCTTTCCTCCTGTTAAGTCTAAACGCCTATTTAAAGGCTTCAATTAAGATGCAAATTTTAAAAGATTTTTATATTAACTCAGGTCCAAAAAGTACAAAGAGAACATACTGGGAAACTCCTATAGAATGCAAACCAGATTCCATACAGTAAGATACACACTCTTATTCTTTTGACAGGCAATTTTCTTCCAGGAATGACTTTTTCAGATTGTTGTGAATCACTGCTTTCTTTGGGGGATGAAAATATGCCTCCAGCAGGTTACAATAGCTAATCTAGTTAGAAGAACAACCTGGGGTTCATTTCGC
The DNA here is from genome assembly GCA_013399455.1 of Anthoscopus minutus. Classification (NCBI taxonomy): domain Eukaryota; kingdom Metazoa; phylum Chordata; class Aves; order Passeriformes; family Paridae; genus Anthoscopus; species Anthoscopus minutus. The sequence continues at coordinate 23,018 of VWYI01028004.1, forward strand.
TGTAACTTTTGTATTGGTCTGTTCTTTTAACAAAACTTGTGCTTTGGAATTTCATTATATTGTCCAGGTGAGAGCTGAAGCATTACTTGGATTAAAATTATAAAGATGTTGTGGCTCCGCTGCTGTAGTGTCTAGCTTTATATACTTATTAAGTCATTGCTATCCCAAATACATTTTCTAAAGTCTAACAAATTAACATCTGATTCTGTAAGAACTTCTTGACTGATCAATGAAGATCAGTAGATCTTTAAACCATGTAGAGGTATATTTGCCTGATGTAAGCAGGACTGGAGTCTGAATGGGCAAAACAAATTAAATAAAAAAGCCCTTTATCCACACTTTTCAGATGGGAAGGCACAGGTATTTGAAATTAAGAGAATACTAACAAATATGACCCTTTTCTTTTTTTCTTTAGACTGTGAGCAACTGTTTAACCCCATTGCTGTTCAACAACAATTCTCTTCACACTGATCATTAAAATGGTGCCACTGAACTTCAGGAGGAGTAATGTGTGTAAAATTAAGCACTGTTCACTTAGGATAAGTACAGTTTGCTCAAGGTCATATGAAATTATTAACAAAGGTGGCAGTTTGAGACTTCTAGTTAAAATATAGTGCCTTAAGCATCAGCTCCTCTTTTATTTAAATAGCATTTTCACCCATAGATACTTGGGGCTAGTGAGAACTACTTGACCGAGAATTTCCTATCCTAGAACTAAGGCAGAAAAAGTAGAATTTAAAAAGCAGGTTGCATCTTTTAATTATAACCATGCACATGTTAATGTACACATAAATTTATACACACATACATGTCCTGTGCATATTTATGGTACTTCAACTCTGCAGTCAAAGTGTATTCAAGCCTCTTGCTTAAACTTTGGATCATTTTGATACTGTGAAAATGTGTGTGGGTCTAGGCAGAAGTGAAGGTGTCCATTACCAATTTGTAAAGTCAAACGAGAATGAACTCAGTATCCACTGCTGTACAATTGTCTCTAAGGTTCTGCAGGCTACCACTTGCATCCACATATTTGCATTCCTTCCTGAGAATACAGCAGTTGACCATCTCCTGGGACATTTTCTGAGAGACTCCAATTACCTCTAGTATCATTCCAGGACATGAATGGGTCTGCAATGTGCTACAGATGCTGAACTTTCATACTGTTAATACTGAACCCTGTCATGCAAAAGAGTAAGAGAAAAACTAAGAGATAACTAAGATAGTGTGTAAGGCACCGATACCTTCTCATCACTGCTGTGACTGTGAAACTGCCTGTCTTGAAGTCTCATGAATCTATAGGGATTCCTTATCCTAGATGGAACTATCAAGCTTTCATGTGCAAGGACTAGAATGCAACAGTTAAACAGCCGAACAGAAACCTCCACCATGCTCATCCCTGTTGGATTCCCTGACAAGAACCCATAGTGCTTCATGCAATCACTGCAGATTTTAACTCAGCTTTATCTGAAGTTTGATGATGGCTGAATTTATTCACCCTAATCATTAGGAAAAAAATATTAAAACTGCTAGGAGAATCAAAACTATTTACTGGAGTTGCAATTGTCTGAAAGTCCATCAAACACCATCAACTACCTTCCATGTAAATGAATACTTGTTCTTCAGCATGTTATTTATATACTTGTATTCTTGAGGACTGTGCTTGTATTAAGTTTGAGCATAACACACTGGAATCAAAGTCTCGATCAGAGAGGTTTATTAACTGCTGAAATAATGGGTGCAGTTACAACTCCACAAATAGGATCTACAATGAGCAGCACGCTTCTAAAAGCCTTATGAATAAGCTCTTCCCAATGCTTTCCTAGTGATAAGAGGATGGGGAAGGACTCTCAGAAAAACTTATCATTATATCCAGGATGACTTAAGACAATGAGTCTAACAGGAACCACTGAAGTCTAGCACAAAAGCTCTTCCTTGTGCTACCCCCTCCTACACCTGAGCAGATCTTGCAATTTCTGCAGCAGCTCTATTTTGGGTTAATTTTTAATATTTAAATTTAAGATTGCCGTGTGTGTAGATGTTTCACAGAACTCGAGATTCTCCCAGTTAATATATATCCTCATAAGGTTATGAAGACGAGATTTTCCATGCCAAGCTACTTATATTGCCTTGCTTTGCATTCAGCATATCCATAAATTGATAAAATACAGTCATAATACTATTATTTACTAATCCTAAGTATCATACAACCTGGAGTTTTCTTTATCAGGAAAACAGTGGCCTCAGCACTTGAAACTCCACGAGATAAAAACTTAATATTCTATTTTTCTATTTATGATTCAAGTCCTCACTTTCATGATGACTCATGTACTAGACTGAGCTGTGAATCAGTGTCATCAAATTCAAAAGCACCTTCAAAAGCATACACGTGGGAGTGACAGATGGTGAATAAACCTTTATTTTCTTGGCACTCTCCTGGCATTAAACCAGATGGAGACATTTTCAAATAGTGGATGGTAAATCCTTGGAAGGGCAGGAATTCTCATCACTTCTATGTTGCTCAGAATCTGCAGGTGTGCCAGTATTTCAAACACATTTCTACTTGCAACATTTTAACTTAAAGTTCCATATAGAATCTTTACCAGTTTCCTTTCCCTTTCAGTACAGCCCACTAATGCCAAGTATACTTGCCACTATGATTCCTACAGGACAATCATGGAGTGGAGCCGATTACTAGGAAAGGCTGTGGACTCTCCATCCCGGGGATTTTGATGGGATAAAACCCTCAGGAATCTGGTCTGACCTCAGAGCTGATTCTGCTGCTCACAGCAGAATGGAGCTGTATCCTCTTCCCACCTGAAACTGCCCTGTGGTCCCTGCTACACATAGTGACTGTACAGGTGTGTGTGCAGGGGGTCTTTGCTCACAGTTTGCACCATGCTGCACCAGTAAGTCTCCAAGTTCACTCTTGACTCTGATGTCATGGATCCCTGACATAACACAGCTAAACCAAACTATCAGATGCTTTTTCTGCTTATATCTCTTCTATTTTATCAGAACTTGGTCAGCTCCAAGTCTGCTTTATGAATCAATATTGCAATAAGAAAGAGTATTTTAAATTGTATGCCAGGTTTTATTAGTCCCGGACTTCACACGCTTTTATTCTTAGTTCTCTCATAACTTCTCCTTCATATCTTTCAGGACCTTTCTCCACAACAGTAAGAAACACAGTGCCTTTCAGCATGTGAAGAACAGGTACCTGATATCCCACTTACATTTCACCCCAAGCTCAGTGGCATAAAACTGTATTTCTTTAATAGCGCTTTATCTAGCATTTCTTGCCACACTTATTTCCAGATGAGTCAGGCTTTTCTCTGCATTCCATTTATCAAAGTAAATTGGGACAGTTCCAATAACAGAATGATGCATTCCCTGTAGTTTCATTTGTCCTAATTATTGACACCTTCATCTAAGCTACAGATAAGAGCTGTATAAGCTGTCCATGCCAATTATGGACACCATGTGGCCTGACTTGAGCAGCTTGGTCTAGTGGAAGGTGTTCCTGCTCATGGCAGAACAAGGGGGCTAGAACAAAATGAACTTTAAGCTCCCTTCCAATCAAAACTCTTCTATGAGTCACTAATAAAAAAATACCTCATCAAAAGTTAAAATAAGCAACCACAACTGACGATAATCCTCAGTGGTTTTGGATTCTCCATGAAGAAATTCTCATATCCCTTTAAACTTCCTTTTTAGTGATTTAGACTCAATTTCTCTGCTGGCAAAAATCAGCCTCTTGAATATATATGTTGAGTAGAGTTCCTATTCTTTTGACTAATATTTGAAATATATAGAAAGGAAAGGAGATAATTCTCTCCTTCTGTTTGGAAAGAAACTATTGTATAGCACTGTCTACCAGCTGAATGAATCTGGGAGAAAATGTGTGAGCTGACAAAGCATTTACTCAATGCAACATTCATTGATGAAATTTTTGCTGTTTTTCAGTAGTAGCCTGGGAATATATACATTAGGTTAATTGCAAAATAGGATACTTGCAGACCTGTGTGAATTGCAACATTGTGAGACCTTCAAAGGTTTTGGCTGTCATGTTGTTGTTGATAAAAAGCAAAAATATACTTAAAGCAAAAACTGGATGGGTTTATGATTTTCAGAATAAATTATTTCCTGGTTTTTCAACTATGAAGGAAACTTTCCTGGTCTGAATTAAGGATATAGTTATGGATATCTTAACCATATAATCATCAACTCATCAAAATTATTTCTCTCCAATTTAGAGAGAAGGATGGTTTGGGGGACCATGTCAAAGACTTTACAGAACTCCAGATAAATGACATTTGTAGGCATTGACATTTGCCTACAGAAAGCCCTCTTCTTGTCCACTGATGGAGTGACCCCATCACAGAAGGCTACTGGGTTGGTCAGGCAGGACTTGTGCTTGGTGAAGCCGTGCTGGCTGTCTTAAATCAGCCCCTTGTTCTCTGTGTGTCTTAGCACAGCTTCTAGGAGGATCTGTTCCATGATCTTCCCAGGTACAGAGGTCAGGTCATTCTCAGGGTCCTCCTTTCTACCCCTTTTAAAAAGATAGGTACCATCTTCCATTTTTCCACTAATCTCTGACTTCACCTGACTGCCATGACTTTTCAACTATCATGGAGACTGGCTTGAAAACTACATATGCCAATTCCTTCAGAACTCTGGGGCTCGTATCACCAGGTTTTATGTATGTTCCTCACATAGTCATAAACCTGATCTTATCTTAAAGTAAGAGGGACTTTTGTCCCCTAGCCCCTATTCTGCTCTCCATCCACTTGAGAAGTATGGGAAAAAAGGTTGCCAGTGAAGACTAAGGCACAAAGTTGCTGAGTACTTCAGTCTTCTCCTCACCAATTGTTAACATTTTCCTAGCATTTTTTTATCAGATGGGTATGCCTTCTTTGAACTTCCTTTTCTGGTTGACGTACTTTAAGCATATATGGAATGAAAATACCTCCTTAGATCATTATTACTGGATTAGTAGTGGCTTGTTCATATACCTTCTTCTGCATCTCAAGAAGTTTGTGGGCTATTTCCCCTGCACCCCCAAAAAATGCTGTTTGATGGTTTTAGCATCAGCAGTACTAAATTATATCAGATATATTTTTTCTGTAAGTTCAACATTCCTGACATGTACCGGTATTTATCTGAAGAGTTCTTTATCACATATGCAGATGTGCATAGAGTAAGTTTAATGTAAGAGTCGAGACTTTTAGAAAAAATCAGCTAAATCAGCTTCTTACATTCTATTTCAGCACTGGAGTAACCGGCCTTCTTATCAGACTGCTATCTCGGCTTGACAGATACTACTAAAAAAAACAATCCTTTGCAATAAACCTTTGTGTTTGGTAGTGGAATTCATGAATTTCCAGAAGATGAAATCTGAGAATGAACCATTTATCTTCACACACTTTGGACTCAATTAGTTTTGAAAATGTTTTTGTCTGACCTATCTATATTCTAAAAGCATTCTCCAGCAGTATTAAGTTATGTTTTAAACATGTCCATATGCCACAGGGGAAACAAAAGCAAAATCTGACAACTTATTATTTCCAAGGAATGTTTCATTTTCTCTTCATCTCTACTAACACTCTGAAGGAAAGAAATAAAAGAGGTGAGAAATTAATCACATAATAACAAAAAAAAAATCCATTCCAAACAGAAATTAAACATTACGTTTTACAGTCAAATTTTCAAGAAGACCATATCTTATTTGAATAAAACAGACTTCTGTACCAAAAAATGTAATACTCCAAATTACATATATTTTTCAGGAAAAAAACTAAACCTTTTTTGCATTATTTTACACATTATTGGCACTGCAAACACCTTCCTTCATACCTTTTATAAAATGAAATTGAAAAATCCTTTGGAGAAAAGTCACCCTTTTTTTTCTCACAAAAGTAGGATTTTCAGTTCCTTTCCAGTCCTAACAGTGGAAGTGATAATTCTTTATGCTAAACTGACATTTCTTTATTGAAATTTCTTCATTGGGAAACTTTCATTAGATCATCTTATGTTACTTCATTTCGCTAAAATAATGTGTCTTCATTGTAATTTGGCAATGACATTGCAAAGCATACATAGATGATACTTCCAATTCACCAGCATTTCAGATATTCTCTTAAATTGGTTTGCAGATAAAATGACTATCTTTTTCTTGTCTCAGAAAAAAACCTCCACTCTGTTTAATACTAATGAAAATGACATTATATAAAACATAAAACCAGAAATTTATAAATCCTAGGGGTTTTTCCCCAAAGGTGGAGTTTATTTTCATTTGGCATTACCTGAATTTTTTTGTGTACAAACCGTACATTTTAACAGATTAAAGGCATGGCATTCTTCAGAATAAAATGTCATTATTGGATAATATTGGCTATATGCAGACTTCGTCATTCTCATAAATTCAGAAAATGTAAGCATATTTTTCATGATTTATTTTTACCTCTATATTGATATTTAGTTGACCATAGAAAGTTGCACTTGTCATTTGAGCAAGTATTGTAACTATCTTTGGGGGACAGATGTGGGTGTCCACATACACAGCACTTTGCATTTCCTACCAGCCTTGGGGGTCAGAGAGGTCCCTAACACCCGTGAGACTGTTTGGTCCATGCAGGGTAGGAGATACACCTATGGATGTAGCTGGATATGGCTGATCTGTGAGCTCCTGTGCTGACAGCAACAGCTACAAGCCTGCAAGTCAGCAAATGGCACTGTGGATTTTATGGGGTTTAGTGCAGATCGAAACAGGAAAATCCAGCTACTCGCTCAAAATTCTTAGAAAAACAATTTCTGAAATAAAAATCAGCTCAGAACGCAGATGGCACAGTAGGACATGTGAATAATAAGCTGATAGAAGTTCATAAAATTCCATCCTTTCAATGCAATCTGCAAGCACCAAACATAGTAATTCCTTAAATTGGAAAGCCATTCATTATCAAAAAAAGGTTCAGCTTGAAGGATGAAACAAGGGAGATTAAACCACTGTAAAATCCATTAAGGATATTAATGGGAGGCAAACAAAGAGTATTAGCACTAGATATTAGTAACAACTTTTTAAAATAAAACCAATGCTGCTAACTTCTAAAACGTAACTTGGATGCACCAGACTCTCAGCAGGTATTGTCACAGTAAATGAAGACTGAAAAACCTCAGGAAAGTAAGAGCCACAGAGACTGGCTTGCTAATCAGTAGCTGACTTGAATATCTTATTTTCAGTTTTAGAAGAGGCAAAAGTGGATGTCAAGTCTGTATTAAAAGATAAGAGATAGAACTGAGGTTAATGTCCAGGTTTAGAGAGACTGGAGATGTGCAGCCCTGAACCAGTGCTAAATCCTATCAGGCTGACGAGCAAAGCTGACAGCTAACATCAGGAGATAAAAGTGCCTTAGTTTTAATTTTTAGTTTAGTTCTTACTCTGCTACCCCACTGAAGTCTGGGTTCAGAATTGAAATCTGAGAAAGCAAGGGATGAAATTAGTGCTGTAGTTAGTTATAGAAGTTATAGAAGATAACTGAAAGCAGCTCTGAGTACCCAGTTTTTCATTTCCAGGCTTCAACAGATTCCTGAACTTGGGTAAAGTCTACTAGTAGAATTGGAATGAGTTTGAAAAGCAATACGGCTGAAGAAAACCTTATTGATTAATTTTTCCAGGTCTGCAACGATAAACAGATTGCTACCATCAGGAGGCTCAGAAACCTTAATTTAGGAGCAGAGCTCTCATTTCAAGCCTGGGCTTATGGTCTCTCTTCAAAATGAAGTTAAAGAATTAAAGAATGAAGGTAAGGGTGCCAAAATTTCAATTTGACAAGCCAACAGAAATTGGCTACTGACAGGTGTGAAGCCATTGTACAGCGCTATGGAGCGTCAGCATCTGGAGCAGCTGTATCAAAAGGCTGCTCTCACTCTCTTTCATATTCCCGCCCACTCTTCTCATCCCATGATTGTTAAATGGCCCAAAAGGATCATACAAACTAGATGGGCAGCATGGGAAGATTTACTACAGCTACACTACAGTTCTTATTAAATTTTTGGTGCTCTGTGGACAATTTTAGGTTAACCTTAAGTAGGACTGCTCTCATCATTGTGAAACAACTGGTCAAAATAAAAAACTGCTGCAAGATGCCTCTGGGTAGGATCCTCTATTGTCTCTTCTTATTGCTTGTCATTCCAAGCATTAGAGTGGACTAAGTCCAGTAGTCAGAGTGGACTAGAGGCTGGATTTGCAACCAGAGATTTTTCTATGAGTGCCATTTTCCCCCTTACCTCCTTAAGCACCCATTTTTGTTTGCTCCATCAGCAATTCTTCCCTACAACAGTGAAGAGATCAGTTAGATCGTGAGTAATGAGACTGATAGGGTAACTATCCTTGCTTTGACTTTCTAGGCCACAAAGACAATTATAAATGCACAATTATAAATATATTATAAATCTTTTTCTCACAAACAGGAGTCCCATTTCCCTCCAGCAGCTCTAAGATTGTATAGATCCTAGAAACTACAACAAAATTCATAGAGGGAATGAATTGCCCACGCACTGCAGTAAGAAGAAAAACAACTGAAAAACAAAAACACCAACATAAAGAAATAAATTAAGTGTTAACTCAGAATACGTCTTGTTGAGAAGGATTTTTATTAACAGCTCTATTAAGCATTGATATTGCTTTTTAACAATATGAAAAAAGTGATACAGTCTTTACTGCAACCTGTTGGAGTACCTTAATGAGCACAACAAAAGCCAGATATTTAAAATCTCTAGGAAAGACATGATAAATCCATTAGTTGCTATTAAGCACAATGATCTGTAATGCAATTCCTCGGGAAATTGCTAATGCCATTGAATGCACATGTAAGGAAAGGATCATTCTGTTCTGCTTCACTCCTTCAATATTTGTTTATAAGAAGCTCTTGAAAAGGTTAAGATATTAGGAGAGATGAGCCAACAGTTTAATTATAGTGCTTTCTTTGTTCTTAAAACTCAATATGTGATCCAAGATGCATCATAATCACTACATTTTCTGGTACATCTAGGATACTGATCAAAAATGCAGGTGATGGTAAGGTAATGCGGAAATACAACACGTAAGGGGTTGACTCTAAGCCCTGCTAAAGAAAAGAATGATACTGAAAATCCTTAGATTCAAACAAAAACAAAAAAAATGAAAAAAAAAATTGGGTATGCTGACACCTACCTATGGTGGAACTCAAGATACCATATCTAGGTTTAGACTGAACATTAGAAAGAAATTATTCTCTGTGAGGGTGGTGAGGCACTGGAACATGTTGCTTAGAGAAAGCTATGGACGCCCTGGCCCTGGAAACATTTAAGACCAGGTTGGATGGAGCTCTGAGTAGTCTGGTGTAGTGGAAGGTGTTCGTTCCCATGGCAGGGGGGTTGGAACTGGATGATCTTTAAGGTCCCTTCCATTCCTAGCCATTCTATGATTCTATGATTATTTTATTAGGTCTATACAGTATTGCCAAAGCTTAGACTAATTTGAATTTAGAGTGGATTAGGAGATATATGCCCAAAGCAGCTTTCAAGCAAAAGTCATAAGTCAAATACAAATGTAACTATGATTCCTTGAAAGTTATACTTAGGGATTATATTATACAACATATCAATCATTAAGAAATTAGAAAATTATGGATGATGAGTTAAAAACTGGTAGGATGGTAAATGATATTGAGAGCTGGCATTTTAAAGAAAGATCTCAAGCCATTCAGAAGGAGATAAAAAATGTATTTCACTGCTGCTTGTAAAAATGTTCAGAGGTGTCAGTCTGCTCAGTTCATCAAAGAAAATCTGAAAGGTGACTTGACAGCAGTATACGAGCACTTCCAAAGAGAAAAAATATGGGCTTCTACAGGTCTCTAGCACAAAAAGCCTTAATACAACTCCATAGCTGGAAGCCAAAGCCAGAAAAATTCAAAGTAACCTGGTAGGAAAAACCTACCAGGAAAAAATTCATTTTCTACCTCTTGATGTCTTCAAATGAAAACTAGACATCTATCTAAAAAATACACTTCAGTCAAGCACAAGCTATTCTATGCAGTGCCTGAATACACTGGTGAAAAAACTGTTTGCAGTACACACAAGATCAAAACACACTCACTGGTCAAGCTTTGTATATTTTATACACCTAGTTTCAGGAACTCTGTATGTGTAACACTAAACACAGTTCTTTTGTTTAATTTTCTTTGTCATGTAATGTTTTTAAATCAAACCAATCCTTGTTCTTGGAAACACTTATAGAGACCCCCGCCCCCCCCCCCATAGTTCTTTCTAAGGTGCTGCTATACCATTTCTTACTGTTAACAGCCTGAAAACTATACATAACTGTTTTATACTTCAGCTTACTCAATTTACCTGGGACTTTTTTTCTCTTCTTTTAAATATGCATTCTGCAAATTTGCTGCTTGTGTTCAAGAACAAAACTTGAATGTTTCTTTTTAACTGCAATGTAAGAAATTCATGGTTTTTGTTGTTCAGTTTGATAGTTCTATTACTTTCTACCCTCAGAAAGAGTTACAGCATGTTCAAATCACTATAATTCTTTTTCCACGACTTGCAGTTCACCCTATAATTCTGTTTCCAATTACATGATGTGTAAAATACATACTTCACAAAATGTGTGAATATTCCCAGCTCTATTACAAACCAATTTAACTTCTTTGGTATTTCTTTCTCAGTACCAAATGTATTATGCTCAAAAATTCCTTGGGATTATTACAATACTATGAATCTGAACAAGGCAACAATTTTCCCTTTTACCCGCACTTCTTTTCTCAAATGTGAATGCATAAAGTTCTTGTAGACCCTTCTCATGCACATTGCTAAGTCTGGCACACTGCTGATGTGGACCATCTGAATTTCATATTTACTATGAAAAAGCTTGATCTCTTTCTTTGAAAGCTTAACACCTTTAGATTGGCTGGAACTTCAGCTACTTTATTATTATTTTTTAAAAGGATCTTAAACAATACATTCATATTTCATGCTGACACGATGGAATATTAACAATAAAAGCTCAGTCACACTTCTTATCAATCAACAACCTTTCTTTAACTGCTTTCCAGGCAGTGCTGCTACTGCCTGCCAGTACAGCAGCATGCACATCACATACCTGGGAACTACTGAGTGAAAAGAGTTGCAGGCTCTGCCAAACCAATAGAAAAGTCTGATTTTGACTGAATTGCATCATTGTCCAAAATAGCATTATTGAACTGTTCTCTGTGCACCATGCCTTGGATATTAACAAAGGCATCCAGGCATGCTAGAATCCTAAGAGAGCTAGTGGCTGAATTTTTGAGTATTAGTCTGCATCAGCACATTAATTAAGCAACTTAACCACAAAGTTTGACTTGCTTGCTTTTGTGCTATCCAAATGTTTCCACTTATTCAGGATGGAGATAATCTATTTGGAGAAGCATTTGGAGAAGTGCAATGTTTATTGAAAAAATTCTGTGTAAGCATAAGTTCATCAAATACTTGATCACAAACAACAAAAATTATCAGCTGCAATCACAGATTCTTGTGTCTCTACTCTTATGAAATACAGTTCATTATGAGTGGTCTTGTGAAGTCAAAAAGATTAGTAGCAGAGAAAATTGACAGGAAATCACAGTAAATATTCCAGGAGTAGTAATCATAGAACATGCTGAGTTGGAAGAAACCATCGGGGCCATTGAGCTGAGCTCCTGGTCCTCACAGGACAGATATGAGAACTGACAAACCAACACAAGTATTTCCTCTGTTAATAGAGGAATTCTCTATGTGCTTTGTGAACTTCAGTAGAATGAAAATGGCAGCTGAGCCAGTGAGGTTTTACTCTGTATTATCAGAACAAACTATGCCTCTCTGCAGGTGACTTGGAAGAGGTTTTTGTTCCTCAGTTTCTCCCTCCACAATCTACACAAAGATAACCAGCTTGCTTCTCAGACACATGTCTAATGCCTAAATATTTAATACTTCTGTTACTACTGGTATTGTTGTACTATGACCTCTGTAATCACTGAAATGTGCTGAGTAAAAGGAACAAATTATGACTTGTGATTTGATGAAACTCTTATATTTTGCTCTTCACAGTCATATTAATAGTGACAAATTTTTTATTTGAGATTAACTCTGTGATAATTATTCACTCTGCTTTCTGATTCAAAATAAGAAATTTAACATTTCTTTTTGCTTCAGTCACAGAGGAAAAAAGCACATCATCAGGTTTAAAGGAAACAAGGTATAAGGTAGTTATATTCATGCAAAATACACCACAGTATCAGAGGATAATAGAATATTCTGAGTTGGAAGGATGACAGGATTCATCAATGTCGAATGTCCTGGCCCCAAAAATCACACCATGTGCCTGAGAGCAATGTTCAAGAGTTTCTCGCCCTCTGTCAGTCATGGTGCTGTGACCACTGCCCTGGGGAGCCTCTTCCAGTGCCCAAAAGAACCTTTTTCTGATATCCAGGCTAAACGTCCCCTGGCACAACATCAGGCCATTTCTTATAAGGCTTCCTCCTCTACAGACCCCTTACCATCCTTGTGGCCCTCCTTTGGACCCTCTCTAATGGCCTAATGTCTTTTTTACATTGTGGCACCCCAACACTGCCCCCAGCACTCGAGGTGAGGCTGCCCAGTGCAGAGCAGAGCAGGACAATCCCCTCCCTTGCCCTACTGTTGATGCTGTATCTGATGCCTCCAGGACAGACCCTGCTGGCTGCCAGCGCACTGCTGGCTCACATTCACCTTTCCATAGACCGGGGCCCCCAGGACCCCTGCACAGCACTGCTCTCCAGCCTCTCACTCCCCAGTCTGTCCGTTTATCCAGGGTTGCCCTGCCCCAGTTGCAAAATCCAGCACTTGTGCTTCTTAAACTCCATCATGATTGCCCATCTCTCTAATATATCAAGGTCTCTCTGCAGGGTCTCTCTGCCTTTGAGGGAGTTAACAGCTCCTCCCAATTTAGTACCATGGCCAACTTCCTCAATATTCTTTTATGACTGTGTCCAAGCCATTGATGAAGATGTTGAAGAGAGCACGCCCTGAAACCGGAGCCCAGCAGAAGCCTAGTAGTGACGAGCCAGGTAATGACTTCTGCCTTCAGACATTATGATGACTGAAATCAAACAGCTTAAATACTGGTGAAGAACAGGCAGGCCCAAAAAAACAATTAAACATCAAAGATAAAATAGATAAGGATAGATAGAAGATTAAATTAAAACCTGTGAAAATTACTTGGTTCTGATTTAGATTGCGCATATGCATGAAGATTAACACATCTACTTCAGTGACTATATACAATATGACAAAGTAAATCTTTACCAGGATCAGAGCCAAAATTATACAAATTACAGCCATAGTTTTCTCCTACAGTAGACCGAAAAATTTAGATTTGTCATAACTGAGACTATTATCTAGATTGTGCTGCCATTTAGCAGATGAAGGGCCCACATGTAAATATTAAATTGGTTAAAAGCCAGCTACAAAAAACTTAAGAACACCAGAGTTAAGCATCCACAAATTTTGAAAACTCAAAGCTATTTTTATATTTATGTCAGAGATACAAGAATTATATTACCTATAGGTCAAGAACACTGTTTTAATATGAAAGATTTTATTTTATATATAAATTTTACATAAAGCCAAATCACTGTATTAAAAGGCTACAATGCAGTGGACAGCTTCTTCTTCATCAATTGTAAATATCTAATTTACTATCATAAGACTAGAAAGTAAATTTGCCTAACTCATATTACTAAAATGGTCTTTCACAAAACCATTATAAAGATCACTTTGTTACCTTAATATCCTACAATGGTCACAATTTTAGTGAAAGAAAGAAGATTAAAGAAGGATTTTTGTCCATTCTCTATATAGCTAAATCTCTAAACTAATGATTAGAGTTGTAAGAGCTGCAGTCCATTAGGTAAACACTATAAGAGGCTACCATCTTGATTATATAATATTCTTTGAATGGCTGACTATAGAAGTTTAGTATTTTAAATTGATGAAAATTCACTATTTGCTAACTGTTAATGCACTATTTTTAAAACTGCAAAATGCTGTGAGTTTCTAGAACCTTTTTCTAATTCCAAAGTCAGTATTGGGCCTTGTGTTTCTGCTGAAATAAGAACAGGTTTTGAAAACTGAATACCATTAAGAGTTTATGGAATATTATTAAAGTAGTGTTGCAACCGAAAGACAGAAATCAAGCTCATTTGAACACATCTTTGTGGATTATTATTACCTTCAAACAAAAGAAAAATATTGTGAGACAGTGGGATCGTTACTGCCCAGCTATACAGAAATGTGTCCCATCACTCCACAGAGATCTAAAGTGATTGCTGCTTTGCTGTAGGAGGAACTACAATGACAAAGCCCTTGTTCATTCATTATTTAGCCAAAAAAATTTCCAGACTTCATTAGGACATACAGAAGAACAATGCAATCCATTTCTTTGGATCCATCAGGGTAAGCTACTTTTAAGAGTAATCAATTATGTGGCAGTATTACCACAAGGCAAAGAGGACACTCTTCTCAAGGCTTAGTGTGACACTACCATCAAACCACTGAGATAATTCCGGTAAATTTATTTATTCTGGTGTTTATTTAGTATGGTAGGTTAGTAATTTTATAAAATAACTTTGCATTCATTCAGTTGCTTAGAATTACCAGGAATATTTTCACAAAGCAAATACACAGAGACAAGGTTGGACTCTTTTCTTTCCTGTTGTTAGCCTTTCTTTTAGATGCAGAGTTTGATCTTAGATAATTAGGAAAACCTTTACCCAAAGTAATTAGAAAGATAGGATGGCCTATAAAGGAATAAATTATTTCAAGCAAAATACAACCAACAGGTGTGTAAACAACTGATGCATTTCCTCATGTATTTTCTCAAATTAAAAAAAAATAAAATAGCAATTTTTTTCGATTTTTTTCAAATTTTCTTATTTTTCCACAGGCATTATGAGCTATGTAATACAATGTTTTAGCTATTCATACTGTAGTTACATGAGACAGTAATTTAAAGAAAACCAAATAAAGCAGATGCCTTTGCCTTTTTGTAGATTCAGCTGTTGGTTAGGCCAGCAATGACAGTTTGTTGGTACTGCCACACACTAATGGCTGAAATATTTTTGAACCCAAATAGGATAATATTTTAAAAGCAATATATTGTGATCACCAGGTGATGAAAATTCTTTTCCTTGTGGATGCAAATACTGATAATAAGAGGATAAAGAGGAAAGATTTAGGGCATAAAAAATAAATCTCTGTGATTCCTCTTGCAGAAATTAATAATAATAATATCCAAACTACAAATCAAATTGGAAATAATATATGCAAGCTTTTCTATGGTATCACTTCTGTCTCACAGAACACCTTAACATAGCTCTTCATTTTCAATCTAATGTAGCAGCTAGGAATGCAGATACATGGTTTATTCTTTTTAATTAAAATACAAAGCATATTGTACAATATGTGTTCATAATTTATTAAGTTAAAAAGTAATATGTTCCAAATATGTGACTGAAATCTGTAGAAGAAAATGAATCATATGGATGAGTCACATGTAACTAAGAATTGGTCATCTAGAACTGGGACCAAAGCTGTTTTTGGTTTACTGCTTGAAAGATCTGAAGAGTTTCTGGCAATTATAGCACACCATTTGTATCTCAATTGCATCAACAACATCAAATTTCTGCTTCATTTTACCTTTAAACAATATTAAATAAAAACTGAACAGTAGAAAGTACAGTTTTGGTTGAAGAGTATGTCTGCAGGAATTTTCAAAACAATTACAAGAATGTAGCTAAAACTTCAGTATTCAAACTGTTATGGAATGGTACTTAACTGTTTCTTGGATTTAATTTTTTTATTTCTTTTAATTGCTATGTGTTTCTCATGGAAAAACCCAGATTGTTGAATTCCCTTTCTTGTTAAGCCACATTTCACACCTTCAAACAATGAGATCCACAAGATTTTGTATGGATGTTAGAATTACAGGTTACTATTTTCACTATACAGACAATGCAATGATGGTGAGTTAAAAAAAGCATACAGTCTGAGTAGAACCATAAATCACCAGTGCAACTTGTGATTTTAAAACAGTAAATATGAACACAGGATGAAAATCAGCCAAAGATATGGATGTATGCAAACTCCCCTGAGATTATAAGCTGGTATTACCAGGATGGTATAGCAGTGTAAAATTCTGCAACATCTGATGAACTTAAAATAATGTGAATTTAGATGAAACAACAAGAAAACCTATAGCAATCAAAATTGTATTTGGGGAAAAATTATGGAAATTTCTTTTTTTAAGCTATTTAAATTTGACAATGAGTTGGAGAGTAAGTTAGAAGAAAAACCCTGCACCAAGAAGTAATTGAGGAAGGATACACTGACAGGATGACAGATCAGTTTGTTTTTAAAACCTGGGATTTCTAAAGCATAGTCAATAATATTCTGCAAAAATATGTCACTAATGCTTTGCAAAACATATATAAAGTGTCAGGAGACAATTCATATGGTGCACTATGTAAACTTCATCTTTTTATTTTTTCAATGACCAACTGAATTTTACGAACAGCTGATTCCCAAGTCCTGGTTCCTACTCTGCCTTATGAGGTTTCAGAATAGATTTTATTAATATCTACTTAAGAAGCATTGCAACTCCACTTCTCCCAATCAATAAATGCATTTCAAGGATTTTTATGGGTCTTGTAACATTTTAAGCAAGCCAGCAACATGCGTATTTACATTGCTTAACAAATGAATTTCTGATATTTTACATCTTTCTGGTGCAAGGCAGGGCACCACAAAGGTTAAAAATCCACAAGCCATGACCCTTATTAGTGTTGCCATTGCCAGTACGAATGCAACACACAGAGTTGAAGATAATTTTTTTTCACTGATTCAGAACATATAGAAATGGGTAGAGTTTCATGACTATGAACATCAGAGCCATTTAGCTGTAAAACCTCTCACTGGGTTTATATACGGGTCTGAACACAAAAGTCCCCCCTAAATTAAAAAGCATACTGGAAGCATTTCAGAGAAGAATAGCCCCTACACTATGGAAACAGTATTCCATGCTGCCACAGGTAAAAGGAGAGGCTTAACTGTTTTTAAAAAAACAGTTTCAACTCCAATAGAGAGGATCAGCAGAGGAATAATCAACACAGGTATTCAAAGGAAACACAAGGTGAGCATAGGAGAGATGATACTGATATCATCACAAATAAACAAGAAAAGCATCATAGTGAGACGGTCCTTGGCTGCCTATTAAGTATCATTAGGAAATATGATGATTACTTTGAGCAGTTTACAAAGACTGTCATTCTTGCCCGTCCATGTGGTTTGGATTAGCCCCTTGAACACAAACCTCATAATAAGTTTCTTAATGATTTAGTTCATTTGGCATTATTGATCAAAAATTATGATAACTCCATTACATCATTTCAATAGGCTTTATCATTTAATGTGCTTTACAAATACACACAAATACAAGTCCAGACATCTTTTTCAGTGAATTCTAATGTATATCCTTCTATATTAGGTGTAGTATTCTCTCCTGGAAAGCCAAAGCAATGCCAGAGCTATTGGAAAGGCAGTACTCTATAATAACATAGCAGCAAAAATGGTATCTGACAACTTATAACACTTAGGTAATATGTCATATCAAACACTGGATAAATTCCCTACTGTGAAAGGCTGAAGAATAAAAGCTTTATGAGATAAAGCAAATTGTAAATTTATCCCATATCTCACATCCTATTTCAGATATATATGCTGAAAACCACTGATTAAATTAGTGGTTTGATTCAATATACATACAAATACAGAAAACTGAAAGTTTCATCTACCTCTTAGTCCTGTAAAACGACAAATCTAAATAACAGCTTCATAAGTAAGTTAAATACTGAAACACATTTTTGGTATTATTTTCATATTAATAATAATTTGATATTAACTTTCATGCCAAAATCACTCATAGGAAAAACTCTTAAAGCCTTTTCATATAAATCTATCTAAATCTTGAAATCTATTTGGTATAGATTTAGTAATAAACATTTTAATAGAAATACTCTTTTATATATTCAGATTATAGTCACAGGCACTGCAACTTTTATCCCAAAAGTCTCATGCTATTCAGCATTTCCTTTCTCAATAATTTGTGATACTGGAGTTCTGAATTTCCATGATAATTTCAAATTTCAGTTAAAAGCAAAGACATGAGCTTCATAAGCAAGAAGAAAAGTATTAAATCCAATATTAAAATGCAAAGACCATATTTTCCTACATGCTAACCAAATTTCATGCTCCCTTATTGACAAGGCAACAATCATTTATCATTTTCACATTCATGGAGAGAATGTGGTAACACACCCAAGAAACAGAGCAGGACCTTATCACTAATTAAAAAAAGAAAAAGAAAAAACCCAAACCACCACCAACAAAAAAACCTACACATTTTTTTTAATGGAGATACATCTCTTGAACACTTAATGCCCAATAATGTAATTTCCTGTACTTTAAAAACTTACTACTGTAGGCACTGACGTAGGATGTAGCCAGAGATTCTGATCAGATTTGAAACTTCCTGAACTTGACTTACACTGTTATCTCCTTTTGATTTCCTACAGCTGGTCTGAAGAGGAGTAAAGAGCTGATTAGATTGGAGACTGAAACATTTTCAGCAGGTGGAAGTTGAGTGGAAAAAATCCCTATGCTTGCTTGTAAACAAGGCAGGCAATTTTGGGGGTGACCTATCTCTTTTTGAAAAGCTATGTCAGCTCTTGCTAAAAGCATGAACAAAATCTAAGGTATAATTTACCACGGTTTTAGAAAGTTATATAAAGTTATATAAAGCTATTTAAAGTGAATGACCTAGGAAATATTTTTCTTCATGAGAGCTCAGTTTTGTCCAGCAGGACATCCCCTATTTAAATTATCATATCATGCTTTCCTTGTTGTCTCTGGAACTGTTTTACTTACAGTTTAAATTATTACCTGCAAAAACCCCCCACAGAAAACAAGGACATCCCCTATTTAAATTATCATATCATGCTTTCCTTGTTGTCTCTGGAACTGTTTTACTTACAGTTTAAATTATTACCTGCAAAAACCCCCCACAGAAAACAAAAAAATCCCCCAAAACCCAACCAAATAAACACACAACAAACAACAAAAAAACCACACCCACTAACAAACTGTGCTTCACACTACATAAAATCCCCCACATGGCTCTAGTACTCAGTATTTTACCTAAATTCTGACTCAGTCCTATAGCAATTGGTACTTACAGCACCACAGAAAGTCCTCTTGCTGGAGAGGACAAACTGCCTCAAGAGTGCTGACATACAAAGTACATGACACAATGCCTCAATCAATGTATATGAAGCCTTCTGCTTTTTTATGTTGTCACTCAAATTACATAACTTTTTGCACACATCTTTCTTTACTGTGTCTCTTGACTTATCTGCTACTGGAGTTGATAATCTGGCTGGCAATCAGTGAACCATCAGTTATACGCTACCTTACTTATTCATTCTTCAAAGTCATGTCTTTGAGACCTTGAGAAAATTTTTGAAGTTATTTAACCACTTTCAAGCATTAAAAACTCCCTCTGTTGCAAGAGATTTTCTTCCTTGTTAGCATCCAGAGAAAAGTACTAAAAAATATTTACACTTACAAACATCATCTAATAGTTTAAAATCAATCCCATAATGTGCATGCATGAAGCACTGTATAAAGCACAATTCCCCTACTTTCAACTGCTTTCTTTTGTTAATAAACCCAGATATTTATTAATTTTTTTCTATGCATTCATCATGTAAATGATCCAAAAGGCTCTGTAACTCCAATCTTACAGTTACTGACTAATTTCAAACTACAGGACTCAGTCCTGTACTGTCATGACTAAAAATATTAGGTATAGATTCCAAGGTAAAAATATTCACTCAAGCCAAACATTTTGATCGGGGTTAGTGTTGCTTCTTAATAATTTCATTAAAACTTGATTGAAATAATGTAAATGGAACAGCCAAAACTACAATAAACCACTCTGCTTTTGTTGGGGTTTTTTTTGTGGTTTTTTTTTGTTTTTTTTTTTAAAATCTAGTTTCTATCTCCAGTTGAGGGAATCAATTTAGAATACTAAAACTAAAAAAAAATATAACTCATATCTATGCTCCATTTCTTTAGTGGACAAAAGCAAACTAAGTAGTGAATCAGTTAATCCAAGCACTTCTGCCCACAAAAACCATATGCCAAGAAAAGCAATCTGGAACACAGGGATTTTTGCAGCCTTATGGTACACAAACCTAGAGAGATGAGGAAAGATAATTCACTCCCCTACCTTAAAAGTAGCAGAGTGATGTCATCACAAGCTTTTTCTTGTAAAACACAGTCATGCCATAAAGATAAACTAATTCTCCTCAGCCCCACATATCTATGATATCCAGCATGACCCCAGAGGTTATAAAACCAAATTAAGAACACATACAAATACAGGAAATTGTGTGTCTCTTTTATACCGTAAGAAATAAATGCCCATTTTATTAATAAATCCCTATTTCAAGCCTGTCATTTTTTAGTCAAGTTCTAGATATCAAAGCAAAGTTCACATTGTACAAGATAGGCTGAAGCTAAAAACATTCGGTGCCCTGACAAACACGAGACAACAAATACTTTGCAAATGGAATGGGGGAAACAAGTCTCTTTTACTCTCCAAACATTTTGCAAATTGGAAGCATGTGTATGGAGGCAGGTCTGCAAAACTCATCAGAACCCAGAATGTATTCCTTTGCTGGATATTTCCTGCTGTACTACAGGAGAATCCCTACTGTGGAGGCAGTTTGCATCGCAAGACTTGCACGGCAGCCATGCAGTGCCGAGCTGCTGTCGAGCTGGAAGTGACACTGTGTGTCTCTATCCTCAGGGCAAGTCAAGAGCAGCTCAACTTTCATCTCTGCTAGCAGACATCTCTGCCTCCAGGGCAGGCTTCTATCTTTACAGCAGGTATTTTTTCATGTCAGCCCCACAGCTGAGCATCTAAAGCCCAGCAAATCCTACAGCCTAGAGTGACACAGCTCTGGCTGCAGCAACAAACTCAGTCCATACTGTGCCTCCAGGTACAAGCTCTGACTATCCTTTTATTTGTTGCAATGGTTTAATTTCTTTTTCCATCTCAGTTTGGTATCTGGAGCTTTGGCTGAATTGGAAGATCTATTTTTGTGCTGATGGCTGCTCCTGGCAGACATGATGCACCCGCTGGAGCAGGCTGACAAACTGTGAGGAGCCAATTCAGTTTTGTTATGCCTCAGCAATGGCTGTCAGAGGTACATGAGGGAGGGATCTCCACATGTACCACATGTGCCATATTCAGGAGGAAGCAGCCTTGTCTCTGGGAGATCTTTGCCTGCCAACACCTCAAGTGGGACAGGCAGCTGGAGACACCAAAAGGCCCTGAGGTGCTTCTCCAGTCAGACATGGAAGGTTGGGCCTAGCCAATGGTCTCCTGCCAGCAAGACTCTGGGAGAGGCCAGGGGAATAAAAAGCCACAGGCCTCAGGGGACTTTTGGAGTTTATTGTTTTGTCTCTTTGATACTTGTTTTCTCGAAACTTGCTTTTGAGTTGGGCTTTTTGGGTCTTATGCCTTTTGCCCTGGCCCCAGCTTGCCTTTTGGCTCTCCTGCCCTCACCGGCTCTTGCTCACCCTGGTGTCTGTCCTGCCTCCCTGTGTCCCTGACCAATGCCCTGCGTTGCTCTATTTTTCTAGCTCTCTTTAGTGGGGTAACCCCTTTTTATTTATTTTTTTTTCCGTAACCAATAAACAATTCTCAGATACAGTGTTTGTCTCATTTGGCTTACTTTCATTCCTAGTCATCTTTTTCTAGAAGAACTCCTTGCAGTTCCCCACAGTGGGCTACAGTGGGTGTGGGAGCCCCACTTATGGCCCAGAGGTCCTTTAAGCCCCACAGCAGAACTATCTGCACTGCCTCCTTCTTGGACCTGGTTATCCAGCGGTGTTTCAAGGGTCAGCAGCTCTCTCCTTGGAGAAGTTGCAATCCCAGGCTGGAAGCCCACTGGCAAAGGACACTTGACATGCACGCTGTCAGCAGGGCAGATAGCGCTCTGGAAATAGATGTGTTTCACATCACAAGAATTCTCACTCTGGATCACTAACACTGTAATTTCTGCTTTTCAAGGCAAAGCTCTCATTGCTAAGCAATTGGTGCTGCAGGTACACTACAACACTGGGAGGGAAATCTGGAATCGGTGTTGTATTGTTTCCCTAGAAACAGTGAGACTCATCTGTGAGAACTACTGAAACGAATCCATTAAAAAATCCATAAGACTGATAATATAAACTTAACCTAACTGGAGGGAAGGACTTTAACTAGGACTACAGCTTATTTCTGCCAGAAACATAATTTTTAAAAAGAGCATCACAACAGACAGAATTGCTTCTACAGAGTATGTGGAACCCTTCCCAAACCATTTATTGTATCAGTTAAAACTTTATATTTTCCAAGAATGACTTAAATTAAATATAATACATGCTTTGCCAAACTATGATATTTTTCTTTTCTAAACCTGAGATACATTCTTCCATCTTTATTCAAAATAAGCAAAGTTTTGCATTATATTGATTAAACCACATATGAGGCAACTGCAAATGTTATGGCATCTATTTGCATAAAAAAGTTATTTCTATAAATACATATATTTCTGAAAAAACCTATACTTAAAGTAACAACTTGTGAAACCCCCAGAGGTAAGATGCTTCTTGAAATAGAAGCTATGGTTTCTTGCAGCTGGGTTTTGTTGGGGGTTAGGTGTCCTTTCTTTTGTTCCTTCTTCTTCTTCTTCTAATTCTTCTTGGGACGCTTTTCATAACATCTTGTCCCCCAGCCCGGGATTTCTGCTCATTCCTGCCATTCCAGCTGAGTGTTGCTCAGAGTCCTGCTGGGGCACGGGGATCAGCTGCTGACAGGGGCTTTGTGAAACAGAGCCTCTCCTCTGTCCTTTCCCATTTCAGTTGAGAAGGCTGTCACAAGATCCTTAGTTCTATTTTGTTATTTATGCCATAGTTATTGTTGTTTGTTTGCCTTATTATACATACTAATGAAAAACTATTATTCCTATCCCCATACCTTTATCTAAAAGCCTCTTCATTTCAAAATTATAATTCAGAGAGAGAGGGTTTACATTTTTCATTCCAAGGGAGGCTCCTGCCTTCCATAGCAGACACCTGTCTTTCAAACCAAAACACAGGTGTTAGAGCTGTTAAGGTTTTGCTGCATGATCTGCTGTTTCAAAGCCACAAGGACATGATCTAATTCAATTACAACCCACAGCTGACCTGAGAAGCTGTATTAGCTGAGCTTACAAAAAAACCACCAGTACCACAAAGTAACTCCGTACACATGAGTCTGATTTTCATGGTTCATGTGTCATGTTTCACAGGTCATGGAGAGAACTCTGAAAGGAGATTTTGACAGGCTAAGTACAGTATGTAAGATTAATAGAGCAAACAAAAACAAAATAATGTTTTCTGCTTGCAAGTACAACAGCAAAGTCCATTCTTCTAGAAAATCTTTGTACTACATCACAGCATATCCTTCTCAATGGAAACAAACACTTTTCCTCTTAGATGTACTGCTTTCCTCAAACCACATAAACTGCCAGTTACATTACTGTTGTATTGTTTGCAAAGATTTTACAACACAATCTATGTCAGTTTGTAATTTACAAAGAAACTGAAATCACTTTTAAGCACTTTATGTAAACAAGACAAAAATTATCAAATGTCCCCCAAAAAATCCTTCAATTCTATATTCACCCATCCAATTCTTCATACAGTCCTGGAAAACAGTGAAAGATGGAGAAAGAAGGAGCTAGAGTATGTGTAATTCTGAATATTTTACAATGTTAATTAAATGCGTTATATTGCACAGTTCCTAGCAATCCAATGCTGCAACCACACAGTTGTATATACATATAGAAGCAGATGTGTGGTGCAAACTACTGTTAAAAGGTGGTAATAATATGAACAAAAAGAGCTGATGAGCTTCAGATCTTTTGGAAGACATTTCAAGACAATACAAAACTGAATGTGACCCTGCTGGTTAGTCATTTCAGCAGTAGCTACTGTACAAACAGCTTGAAATTACTGATTGTCAAGCCTTTGCTTTATATTTATTGTATGTTTTCACATGTATAAAAATTTCTATATTATACAAACACTTGTAAATTTTTTCCCATCATTGATATTCTTTCCCACATGAAACTACTAGGAAGAGTTTTTATTCACAGGTTGGACTTGATCTCAAAGATCTTTTCTGGCCTAGCTAATTCTATGATTCTGTGATTATTTATGCACAACTCAAAAAATTTTTTTTGAGCTATGGGGGCCAAATATTCTATCACAATATGAGTGTGCTTACTGCCACTGTGAATGCTCAGATGGGCTTCTGCTCTTCAGAGTATGCATCTTGTGTGGGAGCATGTGTAAAATTGTGCTCAAACACCCTCAAACATTCACTTTAATCTGAGAGGGTTTAGCCTAAAGAGCTTTAAAGAGGAAAATTCAAATCCTACAATCTTGTCTAGATATAATAACTCTGCACTACAACCTTTTGGCCTGAATTTGTAGAAGCACTATTTCACGCAGCACTCATGGATTTCAACATGAGCAATGTCTGTTCAGTGCTTGTAAAAGTGAGACCATATGAATTTGTCACTGTATGACAAGGATTCGACCCACTTTAATCTGAGAGGTACTTTTAAGGTGAAAAAAAACCCAATAAAATAGACTTAATTTAAACAAATGCTGCAAGACAATTCCTCTGGCATTCCTTGAGATAAATCCTTCCATCACTGATACTAGAGATACTTCTCAACAGGAAAAACTCTAAACTTATTTTGATTTATTTCGTTGAGAGTGAACCAAGGGTCTAAAAGAATTAAAGGGTTAAGAGCTTATCTAGGGGGATAGAAGCAATATATAATGATTAAGAATTTAGCAAGGA
>VWYI01028007.1:0-46841 GCA_013399455.1 Anthoscopus minutus
CCTTTCCCTTTCCCTTTCCCTTTCTCCTTCCTTTTATATTTAGGCAGCTGTAACAAGCTTGGTACAAACCCTCCCCAGGTTCAAAGGCATTAATTGTCTTTACATGCAAAAAGTTTCACTTTTAGGAGGGAGAAGTGAAGCCTTGGTTGCTGACTCCCCATGAAGATCTCTGGATCTTTAAACTCCCGTCAGGCTCTGTTAAATGTGCTCTTCCCAAGGAGGGGCTGAGGGGCACTGGGTTCTTTAGCCAGATAAATACGCAGCCTCACAATCAGGATGAAGGTAGAAAAGAGATTTCTGCAGTACCCTGATATTTACCTTTGTGCTCAAATGTGCTGGTTTATCATTCTTCTACTAAACAGTATTCAAGGCAAGATCACCTTTTCATCCCAAATTCTCCCAATAACTTTAGGGAGCATATGTAATTGTTTTGTCCTTTCAAAGTGTTCTAGCTGCCTTTCTGTGTGGTGATGTCAGGAGAGATTGCCATGGGTGATTATATGCTCATGCTGTCAAACGGAATAAATTTATAATGGAAAAGTGCCACATAGTTAATGTGGCTTTTTATGCTCCTCAAAGTTTTTTGAGGGACTTTTAAAAGAGATGATGTGACTATTTTTTTTCTCTCCATCTGAAATAGTCAAACTACTCTGTCTCCCATATGATAAAGAAGCTATACAAATATCTAAACAATTTTCACAAGCTGGAAGAAATTTCAGGAAGAAATTTCCAAACCTAATTAAATATAAACACCAACTAAAATATATTATATTAAAATAATTTGTTGTGGAGGCTGAAATTACTCACCTGAATTGTCAGAGTTCTTTGAAAATATTAATTCCACTACATTTCTTTTAAAATTCAAAATCAAGGATATGTTTCAAACAATATACATTTTGGAATAGTTATAAATCAGGAAAAGTACACTGTGAATATTTTCATAACAATCCTTAAAAAGGTCTAATCTTTTTTGTTCGTGAAGACAACATGCTTCTTGTAACATTTCTGATTTAGAAGAGGTAAATAAACATTTACTTTTTATCAGCAACAGGAGTTTTTCCATACAGAAATTAACAAATTCCTTATTTCTTTTAAAATTGACAGTATTTTAATTTTTGGACATTTACAGCTATTTTTTGAAACGAGTGTTTTAAGAAACCTATTAAATATTGTTATGAAATGAATTCTGACTAAAATTTTTAGCTATTTCTACACTTATGTAATTCTAAAGTACTTTTTGTTCTAGGAATACAAAAATTTGTGAATGTTTATTAAAAGAGGAAGAAATTTATTTCTGTATTGCTGTTTTCTGATTTTACATCAAATTTTTCTTTGTGAAATTGTATTTTTCAATACTTTTCAATTTCAGTATTTTTAATTCCAATTTATTTTTAAATCACTTATTTCAAAGAAATCAAGAAATAATCCACTTATACTGAAATGAATTTAGAAAGGAAAATTCTAATGTATTATTTAAATTTGAATCAAAAGCCAATCAAACTCTATTAAAATTAAAAATAAATTATGTGCTCTATACAAATCACTTTCATAAAAAGCAGTCTGTACTGTTTTGCTGGAAATAATGAATAAGCCAGTAGCGTGGAAATACAAGCAATTACCAGAATTAGTATAAAAAAGTTGATTAAAAGAAGCTTGTAGTGATGGGCAATGCCAAGAATTGTGATGAATAGACCAAGACTTTAAGAAGGGATGAGACACAATGTATTGTTTTGCTTTGTGCATTTTATCTGTGTTTCTGGAACAGCTGAGGTTCTGCTGGGGTTTCACAGTTTGATCTTATAAGGAATATTCTGCAGAACAATATGAATCTTTTCAAAGAACAGATTTTCATAAACACTTTGGAAAATAGTTTGCTTTTATTAGGGTGTTATTGTCGGGTTTTGTTCATTAACTTGCATCTTCATTCTCAGCTAAAATTGTTTTAACCCATTTTCTAGGCATTTATCCTCAAGAAAACATCAGAACTGATGAGAGACCAGCTATTGTTGTAGTAGAGATACATCAGTCAATTATTGTGAATTTGAATATTGAGAATTTGTTTTAAAGTGTTAGCATAAATTATGACTTTTAGGAAGTTCCCTTTAGCAACCCAAAATAGGTTCTCTAAACAAAAAGTAGTAATTATACTGCATAGAAAATTATTCCTGAAAAGATATTTCAGACATCACATCTAATACCAAATTTGGGAAACAATTATTCTCACCTATCATTAGCCTTGTTACAGCTCTGTGAAAACGGATTATAAATATATACTACATATTTTGAAACTTCTTTTAATGAAACATAGGCATAATGTGAAAGATGATATAACTGTACACTAAGAATTAATTCCAACGTTAAATATGGAAATATTTTTCATGTGTAAATTCTTAGTTGAACACATAAAAATTCTAACATTTTACTAACATATTTACAGAGAAATAAGTCATTAACATTCACACAATATTGTAACTAATTTAAGTGAGAGAAAGTACTATCTAATCCATGTAAAACATAGCAGCCACGGCATAATTGGCTCTGATTAAGGCATCTAAGCCAATTACAGTATGATTGTTTAGTTTATTTTTCTTTCAACTAGAGCCTTTTTTTTATAGCAGATAATTTTATGTTTTACAAATTGTATCTTTCTGTTTTTACAGTAATAAACTATACTGTGAAGCTATTGTTTCTTAGTACAATGAACCATAACATAATGTCAAGGTTTAAGCATACACATATTTCTCTGTATTTGTTTGTATATGCTTTGTTAATTACCGGTGGCAGAAGTGGCCAAGAAAGTTGCCATGTGAAGAGCATGCCTACAGCTAACACAAGCCTGTTTGCTCCAATAGTCTCTGTATACTCCTAGGAGTGCACCTGAGAGAATCCATGAGCTGCATTTTGCCATCCAGCTCTTAAGGCAAGAGCCACTGAATTTCACTGACTGTCTTCAGAAAGTAGTAGATTTTTGGGGATTATTGTGCAGTGGATGATCAAGGGTAAAATGTGTGCCTGCAGGGAAGAAAACAGCTTGATATCTGTATTTGCCTTGTTCCCTGAAGCTTTAGCTCAGAATTGGGTCCCATCTTGGGCTTCATACTGAGCAGCTTCATACTGCTGTTAGGCAGTCTGCACCAAACAGCTTGCAGTAAGAGCCAGGGACATGGAGGGACAGGGGAGGGAACAGATTCATTGAAAGTCATACTGCAGGACAGTAGTGAAGGAGTACAGCAAGAAGATGGATCTTCATCTGCAGCCCTGATCCTATGATCTGGCACAGGGATATATACGGTATATATGCTGCAGATGGTGTCAAAGCAGTGAGGTCCTGGTGGCACGTTTTATGCCACAGGGCTGGCAGCCAGGTTATGCCACTGTGGAAGATGCTAGGTAATCCTAATCCCTAACAGGAGTGACAGTGGGGAAACGAGCCAGCAGTGTCTGTTGAGATGGGTGCTGCCAGTTCATCCTGAGACCCTGTGGCATGAAGCATGAAGTGGAACTCCCAAGGAGCTGATGCCATCTTCCATCTGTGGTCTCTCATTGGCACTCTTCCTTTCAGCCCAGAGCTGAAAGGGTATCTGTCTTGGCCTCAAGATTTAGATTCTCATAAAAGGAGGCTCATTGGGGCAGAAATATCAGCCATCCCAAAGCTGGCAATAGCCAACAATTGAGGGACATGGTGGAGAAAGGACCTGTGTTTTATTTACTTCCAAGTGTTCCCTCTAATTTGCAGTTATTGCTGTTACATTCTACACTTCTTTATAGCAGTATTTGGCATGGGTGAAGTTCTCCCATCTTCCTTCCAGCTGTATTTGTTTTAGTGACTGTTACATCTACCCAAGTAAGTGTATTTACATACGTGTCTATATACTCATTGCATGGATGTATCTTTCTTTATCCATGCCATTTGCAGAACGCTTACTCTTACTCTCTGTTTTCCAGTCATTGTAGAAAAGAAGCAGAGACAGAGTTTTGTTGTGAAAACTGATGTCTGTGGAAGCTTTCAAAGAACATCTCTTTCGATTTGTGTGCCATAATCATAAACCTTTTGTGTCATTCACATCTTAAAAAATGACTCAGAATATGACTTAGTTTAGAATGTAGCTGTGGTCAAGGAAGTTGGTCACAGAAAACAGAACTTTGCTCAGCTGATCTGGTGCCAAGTAAGCTTAACAGTTGGTAACAGTGACTAAAAGAAGATTTTTTATATTTTTCTTCTGTCAGCGTTTCACGGAAAGGGAGTAGTCTTTGAATGCAGATAATGCATAGACCAGGTTCTTAAGCATGTTCTAAGCATGAGATTCCTTCTGTCATGTGGAAAGAACCTACCTTACCCAGAGCCCACGTGGCATTTAGGTGGTGGCTAGCCAATAAGCCTTTTTTGTGTTGCACTTGGGAATTAGGTAAATTTGGTATGGAAATTGCCAGTTCACCCATAATCCCAGCATGCCATCTATATTGTCCCGTTTTGGAGAGAAATGGCTTATTTGCTTCTGCTTAATGAAAAATGTAGTAATGTTGTTCATAGCATGCTATAAAAACTGATGTATGAGAAAGGAACCTGCCCAAAGTATGGTGCCACTGTAAATTAATGAATATTTAGCCAAAAAATCAAATGGAAATACAACCACATATGATCTCTTGTGTCAGTCAGTAAATATAAGTGGGATTAAAATTAAGTTGAAACTACGTAGCATTTGACTGTAGAAGAAATGAATTGTGTGACACTGCCCAGAGGTAGTATGACATTGATGTCTCAATCTCTTCCACAGCATTGTGTCCTATCAGCCAGGTGATGAGGGGGATAAGGAACGGCAGCCCCTCAGCAACTGCAACAGAGAGCAGTGTTTTCCTTGGCAGAAATAACTGAGAGTTACATTGTATCCTTGAATGATTTATGCTGCTCTACCACACCAGGGAACGTTTAGGGGCTGGAGCAGACTTTGAAGATCATCTCATCCCAAGCTCCCCTTCCATGGGTGGGGACACCTCCCACTAGACCGGGTAGTTAAAGGCCCCTTCCAACCTGACTGTCAGATCTGTGCTGGTTATTGATCCATAGGAGAAACAATTGGCTTAATTTACAGCCCAGACCTATGTTAGGCATTAAGAAACACCTGTTAAAGACAAGTATATAGTTAAGAATAAGTTTTCTAGAGTAGGGTTGGGCACCCACAGGAGTTAAACATCTTTTGGGAAGGATCTAATTCTGCTCCAGGGAACTGGGGTGGACTAGGTCATCCTGAGATCATCTCCCACTTAGATGTATGTGTTTCTGGTAATGTACCATCCCTGAGTACAAACATAATAAGAGCATATAATCATCAACAACAGCTATGACAGAACAAGTTTTTAAATTTTATGTATTCTGGAAAAGCACTGGGAATATGGAGGCCCTGTAGCTAACTGCTCTGTGGCATTAAATAGCAAGTGTTTAATGCTGACCGTTCTGTCCATGGTGTCACATCAGTGCATCCACCTCTGTTTTTTCCAGTAACCTTGTAAAATACATAGCAATGATTTCCAATGGGGAAAACACAGTTTGCCTTACATAATTCCATGGATTAAAAAGTGGGATAAAAAAAGAAGGCAAAACTTTAAGAACAATCAAAATTAGTAGTAATGACAACAAATTATAGAAGCCAGTATGATTTGACAGTATTGGGTATCCAGTGATGACACTTTTGTATAAACTGCCATAAAACACAAATACAATGGTGTGAATATTGGTAAGTGGTGCCAATATAATTACCTACCACATCATCTAAATTAGACATGTACTTTACATTAGAAACTCTATTAAAGATAAATTTTTCTATGTTTCATTTGTTACACTGCCTATAAAAATTACTATATTATCCTTATTGCTATGAACTTCTCACCTCTTCAGCCTATACAATGTTGAAAAATAATTCTCTTTTTGAGTAGATTGGAGGTTGGTGAAGATTATTCATATCACCATGGTGCCATAGGGTAGGAACTGATAGCTTCTGGTAAACAATTCTTTAATATTGTCCATAACAGAGACTGAGAAATACAGTGTCATTGAATCAAAACTGTAACTGTTATTGATTTTGTTAAAATTTTGTTAGACCTCAATATTTCTAGAGCAGGCACAAAATGCATGCATGCTGAAATTATGTAGATAACTGTAGTGGGTATAAAATGTTGCTGTCAACTGTTTTAAAGGAAAATTAGGCTCTGCAAATATGGGCAGCTGTGTTTTCAGGATAAAACCACTTCTACTGGTATTCTCTACAGTATGATGTGATCTCATTGCACATAGATTTAGACACATAATTTCTATTAAAATCAGTCAACGTTCCTATCATAAATCCTCTTGCTTGTCCACTGGAATACTGTATCCCTTAAGGCTGCAATAGAGTTTAATCTATTTCTTAAATGTAATATAATACTACAGCATGAAAAAACTTGGGAGACTAAGGCTGAGCATGCACTAACTCATTTTAGGAACATTCCAGATTCATAGATACGAGAGCTTATTATCCACACATACCAGAAAGCTTCTATCAAATATAATTATGCAGTAGATTAGGTACAATGGATGGCCGCCAATATTCCCTACTTGTATGACCACAACTATAGAATGGTCAGTTCTGAGTGTGTATTCTGGTCTTCATCAAGCTACTTTAATAAATTTATATTTTGTTTTCATGCCTGATGCAAACAACATGCTGTGGTTATTAAAAGCCAACATTGATGTCAGGATGCTGCATTTCTAATTTCTCGACCAAATGGGTAAACATGGAATTTTAGGGACCAGATAATGGCAACAGCTAATGATGATAATGATGATGATGATGATAATAATAATAATAATGATAAATTTTAAAAAAGCAGTTCTATTGTGTCAGAATAATGATCTCTATAGTGCAATCCCTGACACTGGTTAATAATGCATACTTAGGAGAATAATAGAAGCACAGTACTCCAAGTTCTCTACTCTACTGTTAAGACTTCCGAGATAAAGGAAATCGTCTGATACCTAGAACTAGAGATTAAACCCCCACAGTTGAAGTTCCTGGCCTTGCCTCTGCTTTTAGCTCATAAAGCTGAGCAAATAAGAAAGTGTGTCCACCAACCCAGCCATTGCTTACATGAATCCCCTATCCCTGTTTGACAGTGTGAAGACTTTGAAGGTCCTTCACAAGAGAGCACTGTCATTAGTCACTGTCATTACTTATGACACGTAAGTAAAATCATTATTTACCTCTCCCTAGCTAAGAATATTCCAAACATCAATGGCAAATTGCATCACCTTTCAAGCGTGGGTGTATATAGGCACACATACATGTACACACACAGCTCAAATATTTTTCCCTGAACAAGATCTAACATCACTGACAAAACCTCACCAGGTATTCAAAAGAGATGGTATTAAAAGGCAAAATAATTACCTGATGATTAAGATCCGTAAGTGCATATTTTGTGATAATATATATATATATTGAAATCAGAATTAAGAAATGACAACGTTATGAACAAAATTGTACTGAATACTTGGACTTCTTCTATCCTGAGAGACGTGGGAGAGCTGCTGTACTCCCATGTCAGGGCAAGACCAGGGTGTGTACAGCTTCTTCTCCCTCTTCCTTTCCCTATTCTCCATGCCTCACTTTTTTGCAGAAGGTAAACTCAGTTTTCTGGGCTTGACAGGACTGTGGAAACTTTCCACTAGAACCCAGTAACTAACCCCAGTACTGGGGTTCCTCACTACTGATCAGCTTATATGTGCTTCTGATATTTCTAACACCCAACTAACATATTTAATGTAGTACTTCTATATTTTGTAAAAGCTTTTCCATGTCATAATCTACTGCACATATTTTTTAAGTACTTAGAGAAAAAACAAACCAGAGGCAAGAGCAGAAGCAAATAAAGGAGATAGGTATGCACAGCCTGCTTCAATCAGCCTGTCCATTATTGGTATAAGAGCAACTATTATTTAAATATTTTTAAATCTCTCTTCTTCGCTGATCTCTTTTCATATCACAGCTTAAAACACCAACCAGCCCTACCCTTTGACACAGTTCAGTAGTGAACCTCTCCATACTAATTCTACAACTGAATATTTCAGTTTATTCTTATATATTGGCTCCATTCCAGGAAAGATTAATGCCTCAAAATAAAACTTGCAAGGAATTTGAGTGTCCAAATCACAGATTTACAATCATAGTTCCAAAAACTCCCACTCTCCTATTTCCTAAACTGAAGCACACCAAATTCAGTGTTCCTGCATTTGGGCATAGAACTGTATCCTGAAATGTCCTGCAGTAATGTAGCACAAAAGTTATTGGGACAGTAATTTAAAAACTCTTCAAAGAACAATAGGCTTCTCATAAGTCTATCTGAAGTCAGAAGTTAGACTGGTTTCTTTCCAAGTATGCATTTACATATTGTTTCCACAGTCCTTGAAAGCTCTTAATGGTTATGAGTAACAGCTTTGCCATAACACCTGCCATTCAGAGCAAACCAGAGAGTTGCAGTTAAAAGCTAAAGGTGTTCTTGTATTTATTGTATAGAGTACTTTCCCAGTACTTTAAACTACTGTTTATCAGAGACTAATTATTCAAAGGATTCTGTTGCAAGATAAGAATCTTATTGCATTTTTCGCCTCTTTTATTACATTGCATAAGCAAGCAGTAGCTGAAATACAAACATGCTGCATAGGACTGGGTTTTCTCTTGAAACCATGCCTAAAAGAATAAAAAATAAGTCATGTGGCACCACAGAAAATATTGCTTCAAGGTTCCTTCTATCAGCTTCAGTCCCCTTAGAAAATGATGAATCGTTTTGTTTACTGTCCTAAAAATGGTGTAAAAGTTTGGGATCACATGACATGATTTTCTTACCGTGCTTTGCATCAGCAAAGGATGAATTCCCTGACCTCTTTGCCATTTACAGCTGAGAAAGCAGTTAGAAGATCAATGTTTTCCTTCAGTGTTGTTAATTAAAAAATCGTCCGTGACCCTTGAAGACCTTGGACGCAGCTTAAAGCTCATAGGTTTGAAGTTTTAGGTGGAGACAGAGTGAGTTTTGAGGGCCAGGTAACGATCATTCATAGCTGGTCTCAATATACTCTATAAAAGAGCTAATGAAAGACTCAGGAAAGCCATTGCATGAAATTTAAGGATAGGAAAATGGAGACAAAAAGAATAGTGCAAGGCAGAGACAGTGGAGGACTAAATGAATTTTGCCTTCTTGGTCTGTTTGTGCCACAAAAACGGGAGTGGCTGGGCTAAGGGACGAAGGACTCCGCCGAGTTCAGCTGGATCCAGCGGCCACTGCAGGAGGGAAGGGGAGAGACAAAGAGAGAGCCTGGAGGCGTGTGGGGCTTGGGGCCAGCCTGCCCAGAGCGGGCACCGGCAGAGCCATTGCACCTCCATCTTCAGGCAAAGGCAAAGCTGGCAGCACGGCCACAGACACAGCGCTGCCCCATTCCTCCTCTCAGCGCACACACCCATTCCCTCATTTTGCCACTTTGTGCTACTCTAGGCTTGTGGAATAAAAGTATTATTGATAGAGCCATTGCCTCCTCTATTGCAGTCATGGTGATTGATCCCTTGATGCTGTTTCAACAGTCCTCTAGCACATGTGCATGATTTCCTGGGCATGGAGTACTTGTCATCCCCCCAAATACAAGGTGTCAGAAGCTACAGTATAAAGACAAGTAAAGGTGCCAAGTGATGTAGAGGAAAGGAAGGGGTACTTGTGTATGTCACAGGCTCTTTCACTTTATACAGGGCCCAGA
Source organism: Anthoscopus minutus (assembly GCA_013399455.1). Lineage (NCBI taxonomy): Eukaryota > Metazoa > Chordata > Aves > Passeriformes > Paridae > Anthoscopus > Anthoscopus minutus. The sequence goes on from VWYI01028007.1 coordinate 9,776, forward strand.
AATGATACACTAGAGTAAAAAGGATCATTCTTGAAGAGTCTGGGTTCAGCCTGCCATAAAACTGTGCTCAGGGGAGTCTCAGACTGCAATGAGGAGCTGAACTACCATTCACTGAAGGCAAAGAAAGTTCAAGGCTTTTGCACTACCAAAATAGGCTCAGTACTTTTTTGAACTTAATCTACAATTAATTAATGGGGCTGTTTGCATTTATAGCTATGATGTTTAATTTTTTTTCCCAAGTAGAAACCACCATATTAAGGGAAGAAGGCATGGACTTGACTGAAAATCTACAGACACCAGGATGCATTAAAAGCGACAGCTTTTTTGTATGGGATGTGACAGCTTCTCTAAAAAAACTATTTAAGATTTGAGAGAGAAAAGCATGCAAATGGGATGCCTGGTTTTCAAAAGTCCATCCAGCAGCTTGCATGAGCTTCCAGGGGAGCTGCTGGGAACTCAGAGCCTTTCAAGGACTCTAAAGATTTTTAAAAACAGGTCTATTATTTAGATGTCTAACTTGAGGCTCCTGCTTCCAAAGTCATGTTTTATATCTCCATAATAGGTTGGGAACTTATTCATGCACCGAAAGAAAGAGATCTGAGGGTAAAGATTACTGACTCATTTCACTTATTATCCATCAATGAAATTTTTGGTGCTCATCATCCAAAAGAACAAATTAAAAAGATGGGAATTTAAGAGTCCTGCAACAGACTCACTCTTCAATGTTTAATCAACCTCTAATTTTTCATCACAGAAAAAACACAAGAATGAAACCAGTAGCTGTGGTTATTGCCTATGAGCTACACAAGAAATTTGACTCAGCAAACTAAGCTGTCAGTGGTGCACACATCAGATTTAGCACACAACTGCCTTTCAGCTGCTGGGTAATAACCAATGTACTAATATAAAATGAAACAACAAAGTGGGTACTTGGAAATTGATTTTTATTTAGTTCTATCTTTTAGTGGGAAGGAAAATACACATTGTTCTTGAAAAAGATTAAGTTTATGTGAGTTGTTACTGAATTTATCCATTGCAATAAATCTGTAAAATTATAGTTTTAAACTAAATTAACATGGTTACTCTGAATTTAAGCATTTTACTTGACAGCAAAAGAAACCTATTAAGGACTCCTGCAGTATATCTGTGCCAGCTCAGACATTCAGAACATAGAAATTGAGCAATTACTGCCAATTGGAAACAATATCACTGGCGATCTGTGTAATAGTATCTGAAAGCCTGTAACTGCAAAAGCTGAATCCATGGGTAAACATAGGAGAAAAACCATTTTCTGGAGAGCCAGGTTCCCAGTAGTTCAATTGAAGTCCACTGAGTCAGAGACTAGATGTTTCTTATTGCCTTGGAAATATATGATAGTCCTAATTAAAATTTTTAATTAATGAAAATATGTTTTGGAAAGGTATAAAAATAACTGAAATGCAGAAAAACATGAATTTTTCTTCCCTAAACATCAGTTTCCCTCTTTGTGTTTTGATAATAAAATATAAATAAGTATAATTATGAGTTAAATAAGCATTTTGATGCATAAAAGAACAAGAATAGATCTCTAAGGTGTGTTCCAGCACAGCGGATACACCCGTTAACAAGGAATTTGCCATGGTTCTGCAAATGTGCTTGCTGTACACTCAGGAGCTGCTCAGTCCCTGTGATGCTAACAAACACCGGTTTCAGCAGGCAGAGGCACCTCCAAAGTGTTCCCTGTAGTTGCAGATTATTGTCTGATAGGAGCTGTGTGCTTATGTTGCTGTGCTGAAAGACACCCATAGCAGGAAGACACTATGGAGAGGTCCATCTTCCCGAGCTCTCTCCACACAAGCAATGTTCTCCCTCCATAGTTACTGGATGCTAGGCACTTCCTGAGAATTAGTCACACTACTGCTTTTAACTGTCTTGTTTTAAGGCCAGATGACTCATTCTAGAAGTGTCTGTGCCTTCTAAACCTAACACCTACCTTTTTGGTCGCTAAAGGGAGGTGAGGTGCATATCCTCTTTGGTGTAGGGGAATGTGCTTTTCCTTGAGGGAATTGCACCTAACCAAAAAAACACTGTGAATGCTCTGTACCCTCCCAATTGGAGGGGGTGGTGGTAGTTAAAAACAAGTTCATCTTTTTGGAGGTGGATAAACTGAAGGATTTAAACCAGGAAATCAACCTAAGCAGTTTAGTTTTGGAACCACTTCCTCAGGTTGTGAACCCTATGTCCCTAATACCAGAGGCGTCAGAACTAAGGCTTTGATCAGGAGATTTAAGGGAATTTAAACCATTAGAAAATTTAAAAGACAAATAAGGAGATATTATTATCTTGGTACAAACAAAATGTTAAGAATGGCTTCAGTCTGAAAACCTTTCAGCACTAGCAATACCCAGCTTGAAGAAATGATGCATACATGATTATAACCCTAAAAACCAAATTATTTTAAGGTCTAAAATTAGGTTATTTGAGGTACTCTCTGGATCCCGTGTCCAAAGCCTTTCATAGTGTTCTGTTCTCTTACTCTTCCAGAAATTTCTTTATTCTGGGCTGCTTCTGATTTTAATGAAAGGGAAATAATGGTACAAGGTATCTTCTTTCAGAAGGGAGAGTGACAATTATAAAAGATAAATAAATACTTTAGACTCAAGGAAGTAGGAATTATGAATTACAGGAAATATACTATTATATTAAACATTCTTTTAGATCAGCATGCTTTGTTTCTTATCAAAGGTTTGCTTTCAGCTCCTGATTCCACTAACTACCTTTAGAAATGGTTGCCAGGACTCTTCATTCTTTTCGTGTTTGTTCATTTTATCGATGAATGGGACGTTAATATTAGAATACAAGCAAAAATAGTGTGCCTGAAAGTGTGCCATAAAAGGTAGCTGAATATCATCACTCTATGGGCAAAATTGGAATGAGCACAACTCAAAAGTTGGTTCTGTTTAATCTAAGAAGGGAACCTTTTCTGATTTGTACCCATTTCTGTAAAAAGTCTGAATTAGAATAATTGTGTAAATTATTTGCTTTTTTGTAGGTATTTTTCATTGGAACAGGCTTTATCTAAATAGAGTCTTTAAACCACAGGGCCCATAATTCAAGGCTTTTGTCAGTGTCACACTTCCATAAAGCAAAGTCCTTCAATCAGGATTTTTTCAGTGTAACTTGCAGGGTAACGGGTAGTGATGAGAAGCACTCTAGCAAAATTTGATCATACTGCAAAGTATTGTAGTCATTTAAAACACAAAACTTAGGAAATGCAAAACTCTTTCATTTAACTTTGAGGTCGGTTTACTTGAGCATCTGAATTACTGTTGAAGCTGTTAACACATCTGTGATCAGCTTGGGAAAGATGCTATTTTCCGGGGGAGTTTTCATGTATAGCTGGCCCAGACTCCTTCTCAGTCCTTTTGGTCCTGAAATGCTGCTGCAGTATAGAAAAAAAAAGGATTTCTAGATGTTCTACAATTTTAATTGGGTCAAGAATATAGTTAGGGAATCATTCTTGTGATATTCTGAGACCTGATATCCAAGAAAACTAATAAGTAGGGAAGCAAGAGAAAGTTGAACATATTTTCAATACAGTAAAAACCGTAAACCAGCATAAATTGAGAAAAAAAAGCAATTATTACCTTTTAGTTCTAATTAAATTTAAATTGTGCCTGTTATTCACAGAGTCACAGAATGGTCAAAGCTGGAAGGTATCTTTGGATACCTTAGAGTCAGTTGCCCAGGACATTTCCAGATGGCTTCTGAATATCTCCAAGGGTGGAAGCTCCATGATCTCTCCAGGGAACCTGCAGCATTTGTTCATGGAAAGAAATGGATGAAAAGAAAGACTTTGTTCTTTTTTCCTGACAGGTCTTAACAAAAGTACGTCTCATTTCTGTGAATCATTGGCTGCTTCTTTCCCTCTTCTTCAAATTTAATTGATATTAGTGACCTAATGGTCTCAAGATGCAGGGAAAACTGGTTTTAGTGAGCTTCACATCTTGTCTAAAGATACTTGTTTCTGAAGAGGGAACATTGTCTCCTACTACACAAAATAATACCTATTCCGTAGCTCTGGAGCCACAAATACAGCTTCAGGGCTTTGCATGTGTCTGATTGAACCCAAAGGAGCTGAGGGAATTCTTCTGTGTGGCTGGGGCCTGAAGGAGAACTGTGCTTGTTTACAAGAGTGATCAATGGAACCCATATAAAACAAGACAGGGACATCTGAGCAAACATGGCATGAAGGAAGACCCTTCCTCATGTCTGTAAGAGGCCAAAATAAGGAAAAGGACAATAAAGAGAGAAAAAAACCACACTATAAAAAGGGTTCAGAAGTGAGACTGGGGCAAATTAGTATTATTAATAGAAACACTTTTTATTCCCTGCCAACATACAAAAGATGGTGAAATTATAAGTGAAGTGCTTGAGATCCACAGTAAAAGGCTGAGCTTTGCACTATGCTGTCTTTATGTCCTCTCCAAATCTGATGGTCAAAGGTCAATGCATTCTACTCTTTGATGGCATTTTGTTTAACAGTGAAACTTGATGAGGACAGTTATTATCCCCATTCTTATGTGCAGCTCTGTTGTGGAACAATTATTTTAAAAAATCAACCAAACCAATACAGAAAAAAATGTGAAACAAAAAAAACCACCCTCAAACCCCAACAACGCTGCCTAGAAGCTAGTGGCCAGCAGAGAAGAATGTTTTGCTCTCTAGGCTCCCTCTTCTGGCTCTGGACTAGTAGCTTTCTAATGAGCACAGTTGCTGGAATCATACTTGTTTCTGTTAACTGAATAATTACTTCAGTGCACAAAGAAATAGAGAGGAAATACTGGTAAAGTGAAAAAAACTCTATTCTTGCTCAAGAATAGAATTAAACTGATATCCCAAGTAAAGCTTAGCATTTGTAAGTTGTAGTGGGAAAAGAAATTTTAAAATCATTCCATTATTAGCAAATGTACAATATTCAGTATGGTGATAAATGTTTCAGTTGTAATGTACTAGATTCAGTAAATATTTAAACCAATATCCTTCTAAGAGGTGATAAATGTTTTAGTTGTAATGCACTAGATTCAGTAAATTTTTAAACCAATATCCTTCTACAGGTTTTGTGACTCATTTGTCAGTAATAGGTGTCCTTTTTCTGCAGTAGCTTCAGTAGACCATAAAAACTATCTTGAAGCCTAGAAGATGTTCATCCTGTGAATTCAGAAATTGTTGACAAATGTAAGCGCAACAAAAGAACCAGTCATGTGAAAGAGGGATGTCACAAAGCTGCTGCAGAACACAGGTGCATACTTGACTTAGGTCATTCCTATAATATTTTTTTTTCCTCTGGTCATGAAAAATAGAAAACAGGTCGCTGCTTGAGGAAAAATGAAGTTTTGGGTGTGGCACCTTCTTCCTCCCCTCCCAAGGGCTTAATATGCGTGCAGAGCTAGAGACTTTAGTAATAGTATACCATTTTAGGCTTCTGGTCACTTTTTTCTATTAACAGAGGAGCTAAACAACCAAGCTTTCATGTTCTGTTTTGGTTTTTTTTTTATGAATAAGTTCTTTACAGATTTGATATATGTTAAAGGATTCAGAAAAGTTCCTTAGAAAGTATTTTAAAAGGCCCCTTATGCTGTGGGAAAATTTACAGTTAATCACTAGCTGGTTTTTGGGGAGCGCTGGGTAACGTAGTGTGCTCTCCCACAATTGTCAGAAGGAGCTGTGGGTACCTCTGAAAAAAAAAATCAGGTCAGAATTCTTTCAAGTCAGAACTTCCAGACATCAGATACCAAATTCATTCTTGGGTTTATCATGCTATTGCACAATAAATATTTTATACTGAAGAATTAATTTGGCCAATGTTTATTGGTTTGGTTTTGCCCTGTAGTTGTTGAATCCATCTTTCTAACCTGCTGGAGAACTTTTGTCTTGATCAGAATTGCCAAGCAGTTACAAAGATATCCCATCACTTGGCTTCCAGGCTGCTGGGCTCCCACTGGGATAAACTGAAACCCATCCTGTCATTTCAGTGGGGGGGACAGGGAGCACAATGACTGCTATGAAAGACATTGATTTCAAAATAAAAGAAAAGAGGGGACCCCTCCTTAAATAGAACCATGAAATATAGACTGAAAGGGATCCTTTTCACTGCAGATTCCCTCTGCATTGCCTGATTTTCTTGCTATTAATGATCTGAGAGCAAAGTGTTCTTGGCTTAAATGTGTTTCATCCCTGAGCTTTAAACAATATATCTATCCTTTTACCCATCTCTTCAACCTGTGTTTTCCACTGCTGTATGCAGATATACATTAATATGTCTTTCTCAACACGGAACAGGGCTGCAGTAATAGATAGCTTATTTCTGGATTTCAGCAGCCCTGAAAAAAAAATATGTACAATGCCTACGAAGAGCAAGTCTACTGTTTAGGGATCTCTGTGTTGTTATATAACAGTTGAACTACAGCACAGGGGCAGTATGAGTTCCCCTTATCTCTAGGATGCTTAATGCTTTCAACCACATTAAAATATAATTAATTTTGTTTGAAAAGTTCACATATCTCTGTGGTTTTTGAATAGGCTTGGAAATTTGGTGCCAATGTAGTCTCGGAGTCAAGAAAATGTTTTTTTATGGGAGCTGTGTAGATTTGTTCAAAACCAGCCAAATTATGAAATCAAAATCCCAGTGTTGTGCATCTTTAAGATGGCACAGCTCAGTTTTGGCTCAGTACCAAAGCTCCCTGAGATCTGCTAATGCTGAAAGCCCATTTGTCCAAACTCTAAGCCCTGCTGTCAGTACCCTGAACGAATACTCAGCTAGGACTCACTAAACAGATCCTTCTCCTTGTGCTTCTGCCATCACTTCTATGGGCGTCCAAGAGACCGTTCATTCTGGATCTTCTCTCACTGGGATGAATGGCTTCTTATTGTATTTTCATGATGGTGGCTCATTTATCTAGGAGTGCAGAACCTACAGAAGGATTCTTATTCCTTTGGGCAGCCAATGTCATCTAGAGATTTTGCTGCTGACTCTCACCCAATCCAAGTATTGGGTACTGGCATACTCAGTGATAGGTGCTTCAGCAGATAAATGCTGCTGTGGTTTGAATATGGGACAGAGCTTCTGTAAGCTTAAACATGTCAGGGCTATGTTTTACTGCACTTTGTTGTTTAAATTGAGAATATTGCTTTCCTCTCTCTTTTAAAATTGTGGTTCCAGCCTAGAGAACTCTATCTGTAATACAGATACCTTCAGGGTCTGGAGTACAAGTCCTATAAAGCATGGCTAAGGGAACTGGAGTTTAGCCTGGAGAAAAGGAGGCTAAGGGAAAGCTTATCACCCTCTACAACTGCCTGAAAAGATGAGGACTGGCCTCTTCTCCCAGGTAACAAATGACAAGATGAGAGGAAATGGTCCCAAGTTGTGTTGGAAGGGGTTAGGTTAGAAATCAGGAAAGATTTTTTCACTTAATGAGTAGTCAGGCATTGGAACAGGCTACCAGGGGAGGTGGTGGAATCACCATCTCTGGAAGTGTTCAGAATGTGTGGATGTGGCTTTTATGGTCATGGTTTAATGGTAAACACAGTGGTGCTAGATAACAGCTTCATAATCCCTAGAGGTGTTTTCCAACCAAAATGATGCTATACTTTTCAAAAACTATGCGGGCAGGGAGTTTTAATCTTGAGTGCCTACGCCCTGAGGTGGGAAGTTTGTACATTCGTATCACAGGGTTGACCTATAAAGCTAATTTATTAATGAACAAACAACTAATGAACAATCCTCTCGTAAAATCCAACTGCAGTCTTCAACTACCTCCTGCAGTACTGAATTTCAGTCTGACTGCATACTCCTGAAGGAAACATTGCCTTTTATTTCTTGGAAAAGAACTGCTTTTGCATTTCTCTTTTTTTTTGGTCTTCTATTGCACAGCTGGGGACAGCAAGATGGATGGGCTGTGAGTTTCTGTGGTTGTCCTAAAAATTCTCAATATTTCAGTCATGTACCTTTAAACATTTTTTCTTTAGGATTAAAATACTATTCACCCTTATAAACTCTGTATGTACTTGAGATTATTTATCCTCTATGTTATCCATCATTCCATTCTATAGTACAGGACTGTAAAGGTAAGTTAATACACAAAGAGCACCTTAGCATAACTGAGCATACAATTTCTAGGTTTTTGTTCTGTATCTTGAACAATGGGTAAGTTTTGCTGCAAACTGTTTATCATTAGAAAAAAAATACGGTTTTAAGGTATTATTTCTCATATGTTTATAAAAAAATTGTTGTATTCTTCAGTATTCAAACACCTTTAGCCATTGTACAATTCCTAGAGAACATGCAGCAGGAATTGCTGCTCCTTACAGTATTTATTAATTTTTATCTTGTTCTAATGAAGAAAATAGCTGGAAAAATGAAGATTATTTTATTTTCTCTTTCAGGTGTTATCAGAACATTTTGAAAGCCACTATGGTTTTAGTAAGGAATTACATCTCCTATTTTTCCAGTTGATGTTCAACTTTGAATACAATACCTTTTCAAGATATAACTGCCTCTTTCAAGGCATGAGCTCTAAATGTATCTAATAACACCATGCCCATAGCAGGAACTGGGGAATATAACTATTGTTTTTTATCACCCCAAAGAGCACCTGTTCATTGTTACTTTGATTTTATAATTAAAAAAATATTTAATCCAAACAAGTTGTTTGTCCAATGATCCACAATTATTTGACTTCCTTATTAATTTATTATCAAAAGTTATTGAAAACCAGGTAAATTACATACCCCACCTTGTTTTTTATCTATGGATTTATAACCTCCCCAGATCCTGTCAGGTTATATAATGTTTACTTGCACTTTGCAGTTTCCATCAGATTCTGATGAGGCCATATAGACATGTTCCAAATCCCTTCTTTGATAATTTTTTTAACACCCATTAACAGCACTGCAGCAGTTTTTAAGATTCTGGATATAACTTGTACTCTGAAGAGTATATTGTTTATACTGTTTAAATCTCAACTTTTTCACAATTTAATTTCTTAAGGCTTCCCATCCTTACCCACTCCAGCAAGTTACATCAGCTGAATTTTTTGATTGCCCAGAGCATCTTCTAGGATAAAATGTACAAAGATTATTGGTGTATATGCCTTTGTTATAGTACTATTCTAGAATTTTCTGCTCTGATATTCATATCAAATATTTTACCTGACTTCGAAATTTGGCTAATTTATACCCATTGACATGCTCTCAGTCTTCAGTTAGGTTAGGATAAAACTGGAACATGAGGCTGCCAGCTATGGTGTTGAAATACAAATATTTCAGTGGTGGCTTCTCTGCTTTTTTTTGTTCACTGTTGGGACAAAGCTAAAGGAGACATGTTGTATCTTTTGAATTAGAGCTAACTAGATGTCTTGACCATTAACCCTATGACATTTAGATAAGCAGGGTCACAATAACCTGATTTTTAGCCAAGTTTTGATTGAGACCACTATCCTGTGTTCTGACTCTTCTCTGTTTTCACTGGTACAAAACTGGGCTTTAACATGCTTTAATTTCAGGCTTTAGCAACTGAAGGGGGCTCAGGGATTTTGATGGATCTCTTAGTACAAGCCACATCTTTTTACTCTCACTACCTGCATCACAGTGAGTATCACTCAGCCTGTGATGAAGGTAATACCTTGTATTCAACTATATTTCAATTTTCACCACTTTTCTTTTTTAATTTTTCTTAATGGATACACCAAGAGAACAAGAGTCAATTATTTGCATTGCACAAGATTAAACCACATGCTTATTGGCTGGATAATGGGATCTTTAATTTAACAGGCAGAAGCAAAATCTTTCAACCTGCATTTATGAAGATTTTTTTCCTCTCTACATTATCCGTCATTTCTTGGCTGGGCTTTTTCCTCCATTTCCTTTAAAGAGAGTCTGACCAAGATTAACCTGCCAGAGAAATCCCAACACTGCACAACAAATCATTGTTTTTCAAAAAGCCAATAAAATGTCACTTACAGGAAAAACAGCACATGACAATTTTAAAATTTTCATTTATGATGCAGGTTTTTTACTTGCAAGCTATTTGGTGCATTGTAGAAATCTGCAATACATTAAGGCATGAAAAGTTATGAATGAATTATTTTGAATTTTTTGACAAATCATGTGATTAACAAAAAAACCTTGGAAATGCCAATGTTGTTTTAATTTTGCTATCATTAGAGGAGTGCCAAGGGGAAAGAAGGAAAAATAACCCAGAACAAAGACAGAGGGGAATAGGGGAAAGAGGGGAAGGAAAGCAAGGAAGGGAAAGAGGGACTAGATACCATCAACTGCATCTGTAATTTGTTTTAGAGAAATGCAGGAACAAATGAGAAGCTATCTGCCTTCTTGCAAGGACTGTGAGCATAAAGAAAGCGTTCCATGCAGCACAAAGAGCAAGGCAATATTATTAAAATGGTGTGTAAAAAAAATTAGCAAGTGCATTTTATGGCACTCCATAGTGACTTAACCTGTTGTGAGTTTTCTAGCTTATGTCAATTTTAACTACATACAGGTTCACTTGGATAAATTAAATAAAATTATTGAAAAAGCGGGGTTTGTCTTAGCTAGCCTATTAAATGAATCTCACAGTACTTTTTTTTCCTTTCTATCTTTCCCTTTCTCCCCTGCTCTGATTTTGCATTAAACTAAAAACCTGGAAAAACTCATCTATTAGAAAAAACCAACCAAACAAAAAGAAATATAAATAAGTAATAATTAAAAAACCCCAGGACCTACAAGCAGAGGTGGGATCTACCAAAGATTTTATGACTACTCTAGAGAAATTTGTTGTCATATTTTTGATAGATTAAAGATTTGCTTGGAAACTCTCCATTGAACGAATTAGCTAAGCTAAATTTGGCTTAGCTTAAAATTTAAGTTTTAATTAAAATTTTGAAATTTGGTTTATAAATTTAGTCCGGAAAAGTTGATGCAATGTGTGGTATGGTTACAGTAAGAAAAACTAACATCTGAATGGCAGAGTTTCTCCCATGGCTTTTTGGTGGGGAAATTAATTATAAAATATTCTGATCTATTTGATTTACTTTCAATCACCCGAGCATTTCAAGCATTTCCAGCTGTTGATTGAAAACTTTTTCTAATAGGAAACCTTTGGATTTTTTTTTAAATTAACCACTATCTATTCAGAAAATCAATATATATTTCTAAAAGCCATCTTATTCATACAATTTATAGATTCCTATGAAAGTGTGCATCATCACCTGAAGCATAAGAAATGTCAGGCTATACTGCCTTAAAACAATGGAAAACTGCCTATAAGAGGAACCTGTCCTCTAAAAGGTAGGTCTAAATATGGTCATAATTATTTGTGACTACTCACAGAGACTTTGTTACAGTGAGTGCAATTATTAAAACATTTGGTGTAGGTTATTAAACAAGTGCACGGGTAATGGATTTCAAACACAATATATTATATTCCATTTCACCTTTGGGGGAGTTGCCACATACTAATTTGAAATAATAGAGGAGCTTGGTAAAGATATAAGTGACCTTCTGATTTAATGATGAAATCCAGAGAGCATTGCTTTTATGAACTTCGCAGGAGAAGGGGATTTTTCATAGGATTTTCCAGTTGCAAATTTTGGCTGAACTCCAAAGAACACTGCCTGTCATGCCAGCATCTTGGGAGATTAGCTCAGTTATTAGCAATCAGCAATTCCATTTTCTGACTTTCTTCAAATGAGTGTCTGGACTCTATAATCCAAATGTTGACTCTCCTCTTTAATAGTGATAATGTTCTTGTGAGAAATAAATAATAATAAATGATCTAACTAGGGATTAATTTAAGACCTTTTGGCTGCTATTCTTTCAACCAAACCATTCAAATATATGTCAGACCTAACATTTGGTTCCTTGATATCATTCACCAAGCCTGTAACTTCAGATGAACTCTGCAAGACAGCCTGATGTCTCACTATAGCTTGCTTGGGTAGATAAATAAACAATAAAACACATCAACATAAATAAACCATTTAAAGAGTTTATGCCTCCCCTCCTGCCTCAATTACTAAGTGTAATTATGTATTCCATAATGTAGGAATATAGGAATATTAGGTTCTCAAGGGTGCCTACAGTTGAATATTCATTTATATGAAAATAGGATCTGCATTAAAGGCAATATAATTTTTCCTCATATTCTTGTAATTTTGATAGGAATAGGTTTAACTAGAAGAGGTCTTTTTATGCCCAGAATTAGATTAATGATTGAACTAAATAAAATAAAGAAAATCTAGTAATTCATATTTTACTTTATATATGGGGTAGATAAAGAGTATTCTTGTGGGATGTGTAGCAGTTTCACTGATTATCCATGTTTCTTCTCCATGCCATCTTAGTTACATGCATGTACTACACATGGGTCATCACAGTCATTTAGACATAGCAGAGCTCTTTGTAGACAAGCCCTGAGCAAACAAACAGAGAAGCCTTCTTCAAAAACCTCTTTTGAATGGGCCTGAATGATCTGATGATCTGGGCTAGGAGAGGGAGGAAGCAAAACTGCCAGTCAGCTGCTGAATAATGGCCACCGTGCCACACGTGGTTCATGGTGCCCATGAAATTCTGACTGTCTCACACACTACCAGCTGGGCTCAGTTTTACCAGTGCACTGTGCCTTGCTACAGGCAGGGTCAGCCATGGTCATTGCATGTTTCACCAGGGGTACAATACCTGCTGAACAATCACATGTGGTGAGAGAAAGGAGCTCAGACTTTAGCTCCCTCTGGGAAAGTTGTCTCTAACACAACCACTTAAAATCCCAGCAATTTGGGAAGCAAACTTCAGCATCTCATTTGTGCTCAACTCCATTATATTCTCTTCTACAGGTATTAGAGGATCTCAAATACAAATGGGAATTGAATTCACTATTTCTTTTGCACCCTGCAACACAACTGACTCCAATTCCTATTTAGATCTTTGTCCCTTTCTGTTACTTTTTTTCCTGCTGTCTCATGAGAGTCTGAATTTGTCAGCCAGGACAAATCTAATCTTGTGACACTTTGCTGTGATTAGTTTGGCAAGTTACAAACCATTCCCAAGCAGTGCAACCTTGGTTAATAAAACCCTCTCTGTTTTCTATAGACTAGCCAAAGGGAAAGCAAGAGGCAGCCAGCCTGTAGAGCCAGCAGAAGAAAGCTGCTGTCCAAGAATGGCCAAGGGGCTTGTGTGCCACATGCTAGACCTGCAGAGTGAGCTTTCAGCAGCTGAACCAAACTGAAGTATCAGGGTTCAAAAATTTTTTTTGTTTACCTGTGGTGGTTCTTTTTGCTTGACCTCCATATATGCCTCCACCTTAAAAACAAGGATGGAAAAAATCTCACTTAGAGGTTCTGATAACATGCTAATATGTTTTATTTGGTTTAAAAAAAGAATCCATTTGTATTACTAGGACATGGTCAGGTAAGGTTATCCCTCACAGAAGAATTCATATGAATACTGTGAGGCAGAAGAGGACAGCAACATGTGGAATAAATTGATATCAAGTCCAAAACTGCTTTTTTAACATCACTGTATGTATGTATAAAAGTATTTATTGGGCTATATAAAGCAGTCTTTTTCCTCTGCTCTCTTCCCCTTGAGGGTTAAGTCATTTCCTCAAGGACTGTCAGGAAGATGCTTCCTTCCCTTTACAGCTGAACCCTCTATCAGGGTAGCCTTGTTCTGGGAGAGTGTTGCTACAAATTTACCCTGTTAACATTTTACACCCCATCCCAACCTAACCAGACCTAGTTCTATTTCAAAGACATCATGGAAACAGTCTCATAATAAAACCTTCTCTCCTTGCAGAAAGGTCAGAACGGGGCTTCTGCAAAGCAGTGGACAAAAAAAAAATAAGTATGAGATACAGCATTTTAGAATTTTCAACCATTTTTGCCAAATGAGGACATTGAAGAAGGCTTAAGACATACATTGGTTAGACAGCACTAACAGCAAGCAAGAGCTGTTGACCAAGTGGATAAACTCAATCTATCCATCAGACACTAGCAAGACCTTCCAAATTTTCAGGTAGCCAATCACCAAGTACCCATTTCCTTCCCTTCAAAACTGTAAGTCGACAAGAAGAATTTCCTTCCCTTTGACTGTGACTCCCTGTCCTCTAAGGCAAAGCCTTTTTATAGCAGCAGCTGCAATTGCATACAGCTGGTCAGCTTCCTGCCCTTCCTTGGGGCTGCAGTTAACCCCTTCCCTGCCTCTCGGGGTGTGTGGACTTTTCATGCCTCCTCTCTGTCTTTGGCACTGCTCTCCATGGCTGAGTTTTAACAAACTCTCACTCTCACTATTTTTTTATCTCCTACCTAAAGACTCTGAGCATATCCCCTCATAATTTAACTTGCTTGATTAAACAAGCAACATTTCCCGCTGAATTTACTCCTTGCTTTTTAAAGACTGAACCTGGGGAAAAAAGGCATAAATGATGGAAGCTTTGACTATGTAATGATGCTTTCCAGAAAGGCACTAGCACCTGGCTGCAACGTGTTGGTACCTCCCAGAGTGTTGCTGTGCAACTGGGATTCCAGAGGCACCAGCGGGGTCAGTTCAGTCCAGTCAAATCACTGGCATGCATATGCATGCTCATGTATACACCTAGAACATCAGTCTTCAATACGTGGTTCAAGGAGCAGAATATTTTCAAATGTGTTATTAGGGGTCATTAAAACCTGATCTGTGGAAGGACTAATATTTTCAAGATAAACTGTTTGTATATTGGCTGGAGTATATCTGAGAATTTTCTTCATGTAAAAAGAGAAGTGTAGCCCCTAATTTTTTCATGTTTCTATTCTGCTTAAATTTTCAAAACTACCAATTCACTTTTGGGCAGAAATACTTTACATTTCAATCTAGTGATCAATTTATTTTAAAGGAATTATTATTTGGAAAAAAAAATAGATGAATAGCTGAGGATTGTTTTTTCTAAAGCTATCAACAAGAAAGCAGCTTCACATTCATACCTCTGACCCCTGTACTGCAAACAGTCGAATATCTGATAGCTCCCAGGAACGTAGATAGTGAGAACTCTCCACACAGTGTCCTAAGTGCTTATGCACTTTCAGGAAGCCTGATCTAATTTATAACCCTAATATCTCAAAAAATCTGGGCCTGAGTATCTGCAAAAGGGGTTGCAATATTAAAACATATAACTTATATTTATTGCAAGTTATCCGTAGACAGGAGCTCTTAAAACAACCAAACAAATTTTCACAATTACACAATAAAGCCAAATTTGAGTTTGTTATTAGGCACTGAAATCTGCACTTTATTGCACCTTAAAGGGGAAAAAAGTCTAAAAATAACACTTAATTATCTGCTGGTTATTTCCAGACACACAAAGTCCTGAGGTTTTGTCCTTCTTAAGAAGATTATCTTCGCTTTTTCCTCTGGAATGCATGTAAAACAGCTCTTGCCTTGCTGCAAGCTGTAGGAAAAAAGTTCACTGCTAAATTACCTGTTGTCTGGGGATTTAACATTTTGCAATAAGCTGCTGAAATTGCATTTTAATAAGGAGTCTTGACCTGTACTTTGTATTTCCCTTCAAGGCTCTACAATCCATTTTTCTTATGGAGGTCCTGACCTGAGAAGCTCAACCTGGATAACCACAGCCAGAGGGGGATAAAATGCAACACCTAGGAGATTTCAGTAAACAGTAAAACCATTCCAACTTAATCTGTGCTAAAATGCTTGGAATGTGAGAGCCACCGATGATGCCCCTTTTCTGTGTGTCTGACTGAATCCTTTCTTTTCTGGGAGGAAAGCAGAGCCTGGGAACTAGGCCAGATGCCTGCCACTTACCTTAAATTGATCAGCCACTTTAAGATTAAAAACACTGAAAAATGCAACTCCAAGAAAACAAGGTTTCCTTCACATTAAATGTAAAATGCAACATTGGCCTTGCTGTGATCTCTTTTTCCATTTTGCTCAGTGGGCAGTTTTTCCATTTCTGCTCAAAGGTAAGAGCCAACAGCATCTTGGCCAAGTATTCATTAAAGTTTATATAAAAAGAAATTTATGGTTATTTAGGAGCTGGCATAAAAGCATGTTGTTGCTGGAGAAGAAATATAGTTTTGAGACAGTTTGAAACACTGCATGTCTTATTTGAAGTAAAAGCTATATTCTATGTCTGCCTGTTGTATTTAAAGAAGTATTGAAGTAAGTGATTGGAATAATCAGCAGGTAAATTTCTCAGTGGTTTTATGTACTGTAAATATTTAGTCAATTCAAGAATTTACTTTGTTCTGCAAGAATTATTTCATTGCTGCAATAAAGATAAGTGTAGAGATAAAATAATGGAACAAAGTCATCGTTCATTGAAGCAGGTGCATCTACATGAGATTAGTTTTTTTCCTGTGTATGTCTTCTCTGGAAGGATTGATTAAAAGAACAGTACCAAAAGGCTATTTGGCAGAAAAAATTAAGGTTGGATTCATATTCAAATATGGATAATCCCAGATGATAGTACTGGCAAAGTCTAGTAGAATTTGTCTTGTAGATTTAACATCACTTCCTGAATTTAAACATGAAAATCAAAGAAGACATATTTAAATCAAAACTACTGAGGCTATATTTTGATTTTTCTTTGTGCAGAGGTAGCTAGAAATACCTTCTCTCTAACACATGTAGGCAGAAGTGCCAATCTGAACCCTGTAATTTCACCTGCTTTCAGTGCTGGATGCTTTAATTGAATTATTTGAGCGGTTTCTCTCTGCTGTGTCTTGACACAGTGATAAAAATCAGCATCATGTAAAACAATGGTTATTCCCAAAACACCACACCACTGGTACTGTGCAAGTGCAGTCAGTGCTGTGGGAGTGTCAGTGAGCTTGTTTGGGCTGGGCTGTGGTGTCCATACCAGCTCCCTGGGGACCACCCTGAGCGTTCACTCAGGGGCCCAGGGCGAAGGCAGGGGGAGTGCACTCCTGCTCTGCTGCTGCTCTGTGCCTGCCAGCAGCTGGATTTTCTCCCTTCTCTCTTAAGGGAGTAATTTGCTTGTTTTTAATCCTTCTCCTCTCATTTTAAGGACAGAGCAAGCAGAAAAGACACATGACTTTCCGGCCATGGATGTCTCAGAAGCTGTAAGATGCTGGCCCTCCAATGAGTTGGCTTAATTAGGGGGAGTTCAGCCAGCTAAAGGAGGCCAAATATAAAACAGAAAAATATACTTCCATGGAGGCAGATTAGGTTGGTTGAAAGAAGAAAAGCTGATGTTAGGTTTACAAAGCCTAATACTCAAGACTGTCTGATTTTAGATTTGTCTCTATATAATTTCTGCTTATGTGGCAACCTCTGAAGTCACTGAGCAGTATGGCCATGACACAGGAAGACAGACAGTTCTAAGGCCTGGAGGTCTCCACTCATAAGTACACAGCTACCTGGGAGGAGAAGGACCAGAGACATCTTTCCCCTGAGACTTGAAGAATTATTTTGGTGCCTTCTTTCTCCCTGCACAGAAGAAGTCAAAAGCAAAAGAAAGCAACCATTGCTCCAAAAATTTATACGATAAACCTATAATGGTAAGATCAATTTCCTTTTTGAAAATACAGCCAGTAACCTTGGAGACCTTCTTCTGTTTTCCACCAAGATAATCCACTTGTGGATTGATAAGCTACATAGAATGCCTCTAGTGAGAAAGTGTCGCCTGAAAGACAGAAAGCAATAAAGAATATGTACCTCAGTACACACCCAGTGTGGAGATGCCTCAGAAATACAAAAGAACATTGTGTTAATCAACAGTCTCACAAAATGCATAGCCAAAGGTGTGGACTGTGTAAGATAATGGGGGTATTGCTTTTGGAAATCTGTGGATTTGAAATTCCTGAGCCATATGATGTATTTTCATCATAGATTGTCTGTAGGGGCTTTTGGAAACCTTTTAGACTTTGGTACTTTAGGCATCCTTGGATGATGAGCTGTGTGATGTAATTACATGCTGCATTTCTACTCCACCCTGCATAAATTGTTCTTCACCAGGTCTAAAAGTCCCAGCCTGAGCAATGTCTCCATGTAGAGAAGTCTTCCATACTCTGATTATCAATATTGTATCTCTGTGTCTCTTCTAGTTATGTCATAAATAATTAAAACAGGCTTTCCAGAACAGTAAACAATACTCACATTATTTTTTGCACAGAATGATAATATAGTAGCATAATATTGTTTCCAACTTTATTCTTGCTTTATTTCCATGATGTTTTTATGGGTTTGTTGTTTTTCTGAGACATCTTAGCCATGGAACCAGTATCTTCAGATAACAAACCGAGTCCAAGATTTCTCTTTTCAGTGCCCTTTTTAGTGCAGTTACTTTATCAAGTAATATCCCAAGAACATTCTTTTTTCCTCCTTGTATTACAACTATGTTGAGACTGTAGGTAGTGAAGACTATTTACTTATACCTTTGCCCCCTAATTGCTAATTACCTTTTTAATTCATTGTATTACCTTCCTCCAATGGCATTTGCAATAATTTCTGTTGAGGAGAACTGTTAAAGACTTTTTAAAGTTCACTGAAGGTGTATAAACCATCAGAGCATTTAAAAAATAGACTCTGGCAAAAATCTTCAATGGCCAGAAGAGGTATGATTTTTCTTCAAAAGGTTTGTCAAAGTCTCTTCTGTTAGCTTCTAATGTATTTTAATTCAATATTTTCATGCCCTTTTTCTGGTGCTGAAATAACATTTGTTCAAATTTTACTAAAACCAGTTTAAAAATTGAAACATATTAGCCAGCTTTCTTTCCTTTAATTTAGTTTGTTGTTGGGGGAACTTAAGTGATGACATAGCTAAATAGTACATCTCATAGCTCAGCAACATCTGGTTCTGGTGATTTGTTCCTGTTTATTGGATAGATTTGTTTGAAACTTCTGCTGACATGTCAATTTGATACAGTGCCTCAAATTCTTCCCTTCTGAAGAAAGGCTATGTGGATTCTCCCTAAGGCTCTTTGAGATGAATATCAATACCATAACTCATTTAGCAACTTTGCCATGGCTGTATGTTTCTCAAGTGCTTATTTTAAATTGTGCTCACCTATTTGGCAGGGTCTGACAGGCTTTCTGCTCCTCATGCATTTGAAAAAGTTTGTAGTCGTAGCTATTATCTGCTCAACTAGCTATTCCTCAAAATATTATCTGACCTGGTTTATTATGACTTTATTTGCCCAGTCTTACATACTCTAAGGTTTTCCTTGCCTGAACACAACTTTCACTTTTTGCAGGACCAACTTCTCTCTTTAAACTTCTAATATTCTCATCTACTGTTTAAATATGATGATTTTGTGGGATAGAGTCAGTCAGGCTCTTTGTGTGACTGTTAAAAAATCTCATTGGATTGATATTATTCAATCACCTAGAGATTATATTATGATGCCAGTAAACAACCTTCATGCCACATGCAAGCATTTTACCCTTCTAGATTACAGTTTCTGATTTTATTTTTAGAAGTGCCCTCAATTCAATGAAATGCTATTGAAGAGGGTAGCATATCTTTCAGGTCTCTTCAAACCTAAGTTGTTCAGTGATTCTGGGAAACTTTCAGTCTTGCTGTAAAAAGGGTTTTGAGTTAAAAAATGTTATTCCTCCTCTCCTGTGGGTCCTTCATTGGTCCTCTTTGTACTGCTTAAAACTACTTCAAGAGTTGCCTTTTCTCTTATCAATTGCTAATTAGTTGTTCTAGGAGGGTTACAAAAAATCCAGTGTTTGCACTGTGACTTTTCTTACACAACCTACATGGACATAAATAAATGCTGAAGATATTGCCATGCTTTTTGTCCTGTTGGCTCTCCCTCCTGTGTCACAGTCATTGTTTCTCTCTGAGCTGGGTGACTGGTGGGAACGACCTGATGTTATATACTTAATATTTCACTCTTGTGGCTTTCATCAGTTTCTGCTTTCTACTTGCTTTTTTAACACCTCATTTTCTCTTTCGGTATTTCAGCTCATTCAGCCATTGTTAGACTTGTGGCATATATTTAGAAACCCTTTCAAGTTTCTTGTTAGCCTTCATGTCTGTTTTTACATCCTCTGTTTAAAGAATACTTTAATTGAAGCTGTTCTTTGCTGCTTTCTTCTTCAGTTGTATCAACTTCTATTCCATCTTTTATTTAAGGATACAGGTGTTTATAACTTCCTACTTAGAGGATCCAGCATTCAAAAACCTCCCTCACTTGCCAGCTTTCACTCAAACTTAAAAAAAATTCCATCTGACCCTTTCTATTCTTAGTGTCAGCAGTCTGATTCAATTTTAGTTTAAATGAAGATCATCCTTCCTGCTCTATTTAGTAAAAAAAAATCCCCTCAGAAACTAATTCCTTATTTCCTTTATTAGTTTTACTGCCATGCACTGAAACTTAGTTTGATGTTTTTTGTGGTTGCATTGATGGTGAGAAAGAACCACTGCCACAATGCCAAACACCTCAACAGGAAGTACTATAATTGCTTTTCAGATGTTGTAAGGTTTCAAAATTAGTTAATACCTGTATTTGAACAGGTATTAATTTTTTTTTAATCTATGATGTTCAGCTGCTAGGCTTTAAAGCCACTAAAACTTAACAGAGCAGAGTTTAAGATCTGTAACTTTTTTCTTTCACAAAACGAAATTGTATTCTTAACAAATGTATTGGTTTTGCATAGCCTGGTTTTGGTAGTGGGGTTAGAAATGCTGGTAATGCCTCTGTGATAACATATTTAAGAATGGTCCTAAATATATAAGAATGTTCTATATTACCACCATTTCTAATTGGCCAAGCCTTGGCCAGCAGCACATCTATCTTTGGAGCCATCAAGGATTGGCTCTGCTGGACATGGTGAAAGATTCCAGCAGCTTCTCACAGAAATCACCTCTGTGCCTCCTCACTACCGTAAACCAGGCCATGTGAAACCAATATGGCATATATCAAAATTTGGCCAGACCTGGAGCCTGAAATTAATTGTTAAAACATAAATGCTTCTGAAACTATCCAAGATGTAGAAGTGAACTAGAATTTATCATTGCAGGATTAAAAAATTTGTTTAACTCCAAAATTAAATGTAGTGCAAATAATTTCTTAAGTCAGAGACTAAATTTTTAAGCAGAGGTCACTGAGGAGTTTAGTTGGAAACTTATGGTTGATTACTAACTAAACTACAAGTTCACCTAGGGTCCCTTAGGAAGTTTAAACAAAACACTTGAGTCCATGAACAGGGAATGCTGTGTAGGTGAATAGGCAAATACAATGTCCTAGTTCACTTTTGCCTTTGCCTTTGTCCCTTGCCCTACCGAAAGTGAAACTAATGCAATATTTTTGGAGGCACAAAAGTTTAATATCTGTCCACTAAATGTTAATGGGAATTGTATCCCATATGTCTCTTGGACCTTTGACATACTTCAGACTCCAGTGACTGATGTGCTTTTGAAAATATTACCCAGATGTCTTTTTTTATCTTGACTAATATTATAGTTTTAAAAAGTAACAATTTAGCCTCAGAATTATACTTCTGAGATGGAAGTACAACAATCCAGAGGCTCAGAAAAATATCACAATATCCCAGGGATGCAAAGAAGAGATCCCAAGAAAAAGAAGAAATCCTCTGATTTCATCAGTTTTCTATCACTAGCTTAAATTTTAGTGATTATCAAGGACCTTGCAAATCATTCTTTTTGATTGGATCTACCTCCAGAAAGTTACCTGCAAAGAAGCAGTCACAAAAATTAGCAGAAAAATTATCAGAAAAATGTTATTTGCTCAAATTAGGAGTACATACCTGCTTAAACAAAACTCCAGAAGAAATAAAGGATGTCTTATTATAATACTGAAAAGGTAAGTAGGATTCATTCAGAGAATCATTCAGCGCATCAGAGAGTCAATCATAGAATAGTTTGTGTTGAAAAGGACATTTAAAGGTCATCTCATCAAATCCCCACTGTAATCATCAGGGACATTTCTGACTAGATCAGGTTGCTAAGAGACTCATCCAACCTGACCTTGAATTTTCCCAGGGGATGGGACATCCACCACCCCTCTGGGTAACCTCTTCCAGTGTATCAACATACTCACTGTAAAAAAATGTAAATTCTCATACCTAATCTAAATTGAGTCACTTTTAGTTTAAAACCATTAGCACTTGTCCTATTGCAACAGGCCCCACTATAAAGTTTGTCCTCATCTGTCTTATAAATCCCTTTAAGAACTGAAAGGCCACAATAATGTCTTCCTGGGGTTGTCTCTTCTCCAGACTGAACAACCTGAACTCTCTCAGCCTTTTGCCATAGGAGAGCTGCTCCAACGTTCTAATGAACTTGGTGGCTGTGTTTCCACCCACTCCAACAGATCCACACATTATCTGTTCTGAGGACCCCAGAGCTGCATGTAGCACTCCAGGTGGAGTCTCACCAGAGCAGAGCACAGAGCAGAATCACCTCCCTCACCCTACCAGCCATGTGTCTTCAGATGATCCCAGGACACCTTTGGCTTTCTGGGTGCGAGTGCAAATTCATGGCTCACGTTCAGCCTCTCATCCACCAGCACCCCCGAGTCCTTCTCAGCAGGGCTTCTCTCAGCTCCTTCACCCCACAGCCTGTGCTGACACCTGGGGTTTCCCGACCTAGGTACAGCACCTTACACTGGCCCTTTTAGGGCCTCATGAAGTTCACATGGGCTGCCTCCTCCTGCTTGTCCAGGTCCCTCTGGGTGGCACCATCAAGAGCACCGCTCAGCTCTGTGTCACCTACAGGCTTGCTCAGGGTGCACACACTTTCTTTGTGTCACTGATGAAGACATTAAATGGTGCTGATCCCCACATAGAGCCCTGAGGGACACTGCTTGTCACTGATTTCCTTAAGGACACTGCAGTGCCTCATGCCCAAAGTTCCCTGAATATGTTAATAGCTGCACATCACAGCTTGTCTACTCTTTGTGCTGTACACAGGGCAAATGACAGTCAAATGTTTTAAAGTTCTTACATAGCAAAACACTGAACACCTAGGAACAACTGGGGATTTTTTCTGGTTTTTTTAAAGGTCATATTTTAAAAAAGTAGAGAAGGAGATAGGAGAAGGAGAACAAACTCTTAATACAGAGTAAACCAACAAATAACCTGCATTTTCTGCATCATTTTCTATGGGAAAAATTAATGTCTATGGGTTCTGGACTGGACTTCTTTGACCTTTAACGTTAAACTTCAACTAGGACATCAGCAATATTCTTCTCCAGCCCCATTATCCTTTGAACCCTGAAATTTGGAACAAAATGGTCATCTTCTGCCTTGGAAATGAAAGAGGTGGTCCTATGTTACAAGCATTTAATTGCAAAATTCCAATAGCTGTCACCTTTGACATCCTCCTTGTGTGAGCTGTTGAAAGGAAGGAAAGATGAATGTTGAAAAAGAATCTGGCAGGCTCCTGAAGTCTCTTTTATTTATCCCTGTTCAAAATTTGCTTTAGGAAAAGGAGTGCCCTGTACCTGCCTTGAGAAAAAGGTAAAGATAGCTAAAAGAAAATTTTCTATATATAAGAAACTATTATTTTTCACTAAAATTATCAGTCTGGAGAGAGTGATGAAGCTGATTTTCTTCCTGTTTTGGTGAAAGTTGGCCAGGAAAATAATGAAGGTAGGAAAACTCACCCAATCCCCTTCAAAAACAAAGCCCCCAAAATAGGGTAAAGCTAGAGCTGTCCTGAGTTTTTCCCAAATGTTGTTTTGCTGACATATGTCTAGCCTAGTGTGATTATGCCATGTTTCACTGAATTAATCAACTAGAATGACAGGAATCATAATAAGAATTGACAGCCTACTCTGTTTTCTTTGTACAGGCTTCAAAATTCAGCAATGAGCACCACTCAGAAGCAGAGGATTGAAATCACACAGAAATTTTGGACAGTCATGAACATGAACAATTAAACACACAGAACGGACTGTCAGAATTAACCTGAACAGTGAACCAATTCTTCCCATTTTCCCAGCACCAAAGGGAGTTCTAGAAACTCATGTTGTGAATGTTATTTTCTAGATAGGCCAAAAATGAAGCAGTATCAGAGGGAAGTAAGAAAAATATTTTGCCTACTTTCTAACTCGTGTCTTCCAAAGTAATATGAAGGTAGATCATAGCATACTCAAAAGTGGATATGAGCAAAATCTGTGAAAAAGTAAAAATTTTTGCTTAAGAGTGGGCAACTTCTTGAACTCTATACCTTTGTAAAACTTCAAAATTATCTTATTTATTTATATGCAATCTTAAAATCAAACCTTGTTAGCTCTAGAATAAGAAATATTTTTACATTAAGTACGACAAAAACTTTAATGGACTTCTTCCATTACAAAGACATGATTGAAATAGATCCAGAACAAAAACAATCCCACATCCAGGCCTCTTTATCACTGGGCAGTTGTTTATCAAAAAATCATAAAAGGAATTATTCTTCAAAGCAGCATCAGATAGACTTGTCTCATCAGTACCAGATGTTGTCTAACCTGTTTTTTCCTTCAACAACAGGGATTCACGCTTCCCAGGACAATCTACACTAGTGCTTCTGCAAGTTCTGAATTTTTTAACTTCCCTTGTTAGAGATTTTTTCACTTCCCTTAAGTCAGAATTTCTTCCAGCTCTGTCTGTAAGCTATGCTTTAAGCCCTCTTTGTCGTGTTTGTCTTCAGACATCCTTCTATAAAGCCATGAGGTACCAGTAACTCTTCACACTTACACTTTCCTCAAAATATAGCCTCTCAAGGGTTTTCCCCACACCAGCTTGCAGATTCTCCGGGCTTGTTAACAACCAGTGACAGAAAACTAATTTAATTGTAACAAAGTAAAGATTGCAGAATTAATGACTATGCTATTTGATTCTTCCTCTTTTAGTGATTCAATGTCCGCTTACCTTGCTTCTCTGTAATCTCCAGCATATACAAACACCTTCTCCCTGCTGTTCTGGGGCAAGGAAATTATTTCCTTCTCCGTAAATCCCTTAGTTATTGTTGTCACTTTGCAGTGACAGATGTAATGAAAAACACATACTCAATTTATATTGCAATGGGCTCTTTCTCCTTTCTCTGAAGTGCTGGGAAAAGTGACTTGGAATGAATATGGCCAAGGTGCCTGGGTGGCCAAGAAGGCACCTGGCATCCTGGCTGGTGTAGTGTGGCCAGCAGGACCAGGGAGGTGACTGTGCTCCTGTATTTAGCATTGCCAAGGCTGTACCTTGAATATTGGGCTCACTTTTGGGCCCCTCACTACAGGGGAGGCACTGAGCAGTGAGTTCAGAGAAGGGCAATGGAGATGGTGAAGAGTCTGGAGCACAAATCCTGTGAAGAGAGGCTGAGGGAGCTGAGGGAGCTTATTCTGGAGAAAAGGAGGCTCGGGGAGACCTTATAACTTTCTACAACTTCCTGAAAGGAGGCTGTAGTCGGGTGGGGGTTGGTCTCTTCTCCCAAGGAACGAGTGACAGCACCAGAAGAAATGGCCCCAGGCTGAGCCGGGAAAAGTTTAGATCAAAAATTATGAAAAAAGTTTTCATGAAAGGGTTGAAAAGCATTGAAACAAACTGCCCAAAGAAGTTGTAGGGATAACTCCACTGGGGGTATTAAAAAAATGTGTGGCTATGGCACTTGAGGACATGGTTTGTGGTGAATGTAGTGGTAGTGTTAGTGATCTTAATGGTCTGATTCTATACAAATACAGGGAAGAAGCCTAGATAGCTGTGCTGTAGGTGAGGTTGCCTGAACTGTGCTTTGGGAGATTCTGAATGCATTTGATGTGGTTGGATTTTTGTTTCAAGTATCTCAATAGTTCCAAATTTTAGACAAGCAATACACTTTTATGTCATGTTCACAACACTGACAATAATGTTGTCATGCTCACAATAACCCTACAGTATGAGTGTCAAATCACAGGGGAAAGTGAAAACATTATGTCCATTGCTGTCTGGAACCTTTTGCAAAAGCCCGTGACAACCTGCCTGCAATATAATATGATGACTTTGAGAGACTGAGGCTGGAAAAGGCTGTCAACAGAAACACATAAAAGCAAGGAAGATCTGTCAGATTTACTACGCTCAATAAAGCAAATAGGCAACTTATGTTTTTAAATTTGTTGATTCATGCAAGTAAGATTTCCTTGCATGGCCTATTGCTAATCTAAGATAGAAAAGAACCATCAGGAAGAACTGTATAGAAAAAAAATTTTGTTAATAATATATCACTGGCAATACAATTACATGCATTGTGTTAGTATATGATTAAATAAGGGAATGATTATAGCCATTTTGAACTGGCAAATTTCCTTAGTTACCAGTATCCCTTCAAAGGAACTCTGTCTGATAAAATGTCAATAAAGTACTGCTGCTCAGGCATATCAGATTGCACTTGATTACTTAAAAAAAATATTTGCAGTTGTGGTCTGACATACAATAAAATGGAATTACAAAGGAGACCGGTTTTCTCTTTGTTAGCAGCAGCTGCAGATATTAAATCAGCAGCTCCAATAAGAGCATAGCTTACAGAGCACTTCAGCTCATTTTTCTCTACCCAACAGTTTGAATACAGAGAATTTGAGCCTACTTATTTACAACATTTAAGGTTTTTACACTGAAATAAAGAACAAAGAATGAGGTGACATGTAAAGTAGACCTGGGATCATCAAGTTTCAGAAAAATAAACTACTTTAATAAAGTGCCCAATTAAAAAAAATCACACTTTTTGGACCATGGTAATCTTCCTCCACTCTTCTGTAAACCAATGCTTTCTCCATCAATTTCAATTGAACCACAGTGTATTTTGTAAGCAACAAAGCACGTAGACCTGAAAATGAAAATTGTTTGTGTTTCACTTTTTTTGTGGTTTGCTTTTTTCATGTGTTCGTGACAAAAATATAGAAGGCTGGCTTAACAAATATTAACAATTTTTTTTGATTAATTTTGCTTAATGTCAAAGCAACAGCAACACAAACACATTAAAAGACACTTCTGCAAATAAGCACACTTTTGCAAACAACTACACGAAGTGTTTCAGTTTCTTTCTCTTAAGATCCTTTCTGTGCTTAGATCAATTTTTTCTATGATGTGTGACTGTGGACTGGATGACAGCTGTGAAGACTTTCTGGTCCAGGTCACAGATTTGTGCTGCACAGTGCAACATCAATGGAAAGCTATTACTATCTAATGAGCATACAGCAGCAAAATGAAATGTGTGTTTTAGTCCAAGCATCCACATCACAAACCCACATATTTTCTGGAAATCCTCTCTGTGTGAAAATCCAAAACCAAGCATGAAATTTTAGCTGATTTTACTCCTCAGAGATAGCCCAACCTTTCAGGTGTGAGAGTTGTTAAAAACATAATACAGAAAAGTGTACTGACTCATTTACTCAGTTTATGTATACATAGCAGCAGAGCTGAGTGGATACTGCAAGGAGTAGTTGTGCAGAGCTTTGTACATTCTGAATACCTCTTTATTAGTGCTGCTACCCAGGCACTTCTGAGGGTTTTGTCTTTTTCTCTTCTGGTTAAGAGGAGTGGGGTCCAAAGTGCTAATTATCACAAGGCAAAACTGCAAAACGTGAGGTGAACCTCCTCCCAGTGAGCAGCAGTAATGAATTTCAACTACCATGCAGAGATTAATGGTATTTATCATACCCATTTATCATGCTGGTAGTTGCAGCCAGGCATTTGGAGTCCTTTTTCAGGCACCCAGAGTCTTTCTACTGTCAATGCACAAACATGAGTAGCTCCTGAAGGCTGTTTATCCAGCCCACCTTACACTATTACTTTAGGGGACTTCTTTCTCTCTGCTCACCAGAGAGAAATTGTTCATGATGAGCTTGGACAAGACACAACTCCTAAATGTAGATGTGGTGAACCCCATACACCCAGACAAGTGTATTTCATCAAGAACATTCCTGTTAATAACCTGTTAAAATTTTTTGATGTAACTCAAACCTTAAGCAGCAATCTGGGGTCAAGGTGATCGGTTTGGTAGTTTGACAAACAGGTGCAGTGTTAGATATGAAATAAGGACAATAACCTCTGTTCTGTGGGGAGTGACAGCAAGTTTGTAATTTGGCAGCTCCTGACCATGTGCACACGTAAAACAATGCCTTCGTTATCTAAATCAATAATTAGGCCAGACAATCCCACTCTCGGAGTGATTTAAAACAACATCATCAGGATATGATCTATTCTGTTCTTAAAAAAATAATTATTTTTTAGAGCTGATATTTTACTTGTCTCTATCATATTCTATAACATTACTGTGCAACATTTTGTGTAACATTACTTGGTCCCTCAGATCCTATACAAGGGAGAGATACTAGGAGGTACTCTAGGAACCAGAAGGTCCTGCTACAACACTTCTACAAAGTGCTTCTACCAACCTTTCCCTCTTTTATTTATTTTTTTTCTGCACCAATACCAGGAACATATTTTGTGGCTTCATTACAGAATAACAACATTATTATTCAGGTATGGAGCATATAATGTCCCTCCTACATGAAGTTAAATTATTTTTAACCCACAGGGTGACTTTTCAGTGCCTAGCTCTAAAAGGTTCTTTTTTATCCTATCAGTGGGGCAGATAGGGAAGTCACTTCCACAAACATGTGTACCTCCTTGTTCAAATTACTGAAGAGCAGCTCCAAGTAAAGAATGGAATGATATTATCTCTCCTCTCTCTTTTGGAAGAATAAATGAGGAAACAGACAGGAATCTTTTCAATTGTACACAACATAAACTTGTATCCCATACCTCCTAAGCAGCACTATTGAGTTGTACAGGTAAAAGAGTGAATGAATCCTATACAACTTTTAAACAGAGTTCTTTTTCAGCATACTACCACACTATAAAGCCCTGATCTGTACTTCTTCTAGCTTTTTATTCTAAATCTACTCTTCCATTATGGTTTTCACTTTGCTTCTTTCGCTTCACTTGTAAATGCTCTTCTATCCTTAACTAGATAATATTTAACATTTTGAGATTTTTCTTCATATTTTTCCTCCTTATTTCCTCAGTTCTCTGAGTTTTCAACTTATCATTTAGAAGTGTTGAAGGGACCCTAACAAGAAGGAGGAATTCAAGCTGAAGATACACCTTGAAGAAGAGAGAGTAATGTTTGCACCCATTTCATGAATGGACTACTTCCATGAGAAGGATACCGAAAAAGATGCTTGTGAAGCTGACGTTGTGAAGCTAGATCAAAGGAAAATAGGACATTTTCTATGATTCTTGGAAGATACAACAAATCCAAGGGGTGGGCACAGAAATGAGATTTCTCAGTGTGAATCCTGTACAAATCATTACGAAACAAAGTTTATTTCAGCTTCTTTTAAAAAGCCAGACATTCATCAAGCCAGCAGGAGTCTTCTGAGAGACCTAAAATCGAGTCCTGAGATCATATCCTTATTGCTGGCCAAGAGCATGAGAAAACATGGTAGGTGCTGCAAACTCAGATTTTTTCAGTGGCTTTGGTAGCCATTTGAATGATGTACTGGAGAGATGCCACCTACTCTGACTGAGCAAGCTGGAGATAACCAGGTGAAAAAGAAAAAGCCTCTGGAAGGTCTTGTCTCTGAACGGTATAAATTTTAAGTAAAAATAAACCAGCATATGTTGGATTTTATTTGATTATTTCAATGGTTTCCCTTAATATTTGACTTATAAGACATAATCCCCTGCCAGCACTCTGAAGGTGTATACTACATGAATTGTATGTAGTGGTATGCACTACATGAAATGAATGGTATATATTGCATGAATTACTCAAAACTGTACACTCCTAGTTCACCTTTGTGTTGCTCTGGCTCAGGACCTTCACATTTCTGACTAATATGAATCTGAAAGCCTGTAAAGTACTAGTAAAATTTAACAAAACCCTAGACAACTGCTTAAAATATTGCATTAGGTATACAGAGAATTGTTTTTATAGTAGTTTGTTTGCAAGCAGAAGGGCCCTTTGGTCCACATCACCTTACCAACAAATGATATCTTGGCATCCTAAATCCTTGGAATAAATACAGATTTCTCCATTTGTAAGATGTCAGCATAATCACCCTAAGTAGAAAAAAAGCAGAACTAATCAAGGTACATAGAGCTGGGGAAGCAGAGGAAAGATCGGATTTTCAGGAAAAAACTTGAATTC
Source organism: Anthoscopus minutus (assembly GCA_013399455.1). Lineage (NCBI taxonomy): Eukaryota > Metazoa > Chordata > Aves > Passeriformes > Paridae > Anthoscopus > Anthoscopus minutus. The sequence continues at coordinate 39,900 of VWYI01028007.1, forward strand.
TTTGAAGTCTGGATTTGAGATGAGGAGGCCATTGACAGACATGTAATTACAGACAGAAAACTGATAGATGTGTGATTACAGACAGATGGCTAGCTCGGCAGGAGTTTCTGACAGCTGGGCTCCAGCACTTCTTGTAAGCCTTTATGACCCGATCTTTCTTCAGATCATAAATATTCATGTACTTAGATTTTTATGTATGATTTAGGTGTAAACCAAGTAATGGTTCTACAAAGTGCTGAACAGTTTTGCCTTTAAAATTAGCCATGAAAACTTATGTCAGGTGATTACATTTAAGCAGACCTGCTGGCTTTATTAGTTTTTGTGAATCTTTCTAATGGATTCACTGCACTGTGTCTCAACAGTGATGGGTATGTTTTATTTAACCTGACTTTGGCCAAGGGAGGTGTCTATTTTAAGAGAGTCTTCAAAGCACTCTTTGACTCCCTATAGAGGAATGACAACCTTCAGAAGGAAATTCCTTGTGCCCCAGTAAGATGTCTTAAGTATGTGGGAACAATTACGCCTGTTAAATAGTTTGGATTAATTTTTAGATTGGTTAATATTTAAAAAAATTAACATTTGCCTAAATTACATTCTCTGAGACATTAAAACACAAAAAAAGATAAACCCCTCTTGTTTCCAACAAACTTCTCCAAATCAAAAGCAGTATGATGACTAACTCAAGCTGAGGCTCTTAGAGCACCTCTGTGTTCATCAGTTTGGGTGCATCATTGAATTATCAATGATCACAAAATCATATACAGGCACTAGACTTTCATTTCTAGGTAAAGGACCTCAAAATAGGAGGAGATAGGGCATAGAAGGGAAGTAGCAGTTTGCTTTAATCAGTTTTCCAAGCTACATAATCTGTGGTGATCATCTTGGGGCAAGCTAAAACCATTCCATGAAACAGAAGTCAGCTCTTCCCTTTCCTTTATCTCTGACTTAGGTCCTTATAACCTCTCTGTTCATTCTTTCACTCTTTATACCAATTTCCTCATCATAGGCAGGGTAATAGATTTCTTTGATTTATTTTATAAGAGTTTCAAAATCTGAGGCACCTTAGACAGTGATATACGTGACAGATATTTCTCTCATCAATATTTAAATTTTTTACAAGTGGATCAAATACTGTCACATTTTTCATCTCAGTAGGCTGAATGCCTTGAGTGTTGTAAATGACTTATTCTGTATTCATGGCTATGAGATCCATCAGACATCACTTGTCTGATGTTTTAGCTTAAAAACCAGTTTTAGAACATTCTTCCTGAAATTCTTTTTTTCTAAGGTAACTTCAGATTTTCTAAAGAAACATAAAGCAGAAATATGAGACAGTTCAAGTCACATGTCTGTAAATGGCCTTCTAGTTTTGGACCTCTTCTCACATGCATTTAGCAATTAGTCTATTGTGTTCAGCTCCCAGTCAAGTCATGCAGTGTTACATTATGCTGTGGTTTCTATATACAGCTCAATAGCAAAATTAACAGTGTGAATTTGGAAGCAGAAGCCACTTTTGTAGAGCTGTCAAAACCACACACTGCCAACAAATATTTCTATATCTTTAATGAAAATGCATCTGTCTTCTCTGCATTCGTTACATGCTAGATCTCCTGCATTTCTCTTGCAAGCTCTGCTGAGTGTAGTTGTTCCAGACAGAAGTAAGCCAGGGATAATTTATACCACTCAATCCTTTCAGTTTAATTTTAACTGAAGAGGTGACTAGCCATGAGTGATAGGTATTATTTGCTCCCTTCTAATTTTGACAAGCTTTGTTTCCACTCATTTATAAGATCCAACTTAAAACTAAATGTATCATATGACAAGGCCCAGAATAAATAACTTCAGTCTTCCTAATTGCTGGTTGTATACAGCTCTAGCATACAGGTCCAGAACAAGACTCATAAAACAAAAGCACTGGCATTATTTCAACTTTCCCAAGCAACTCAGCAATTGTTCCAACTTCTGAGATACAAAGTTACACACGAATACTTCAGCCCCGGAAAACTGTTACTGTAGTGGAGACAGTGAAGTCCTCTCGGGCAGGAACCTGCAGCTGATGCTGTCTCCTGAAGGCATCCAGAGAGACTCTGCTGTATTCTCCTTTAGACTCATTGATGATGACCCTCTAAAACTGTGCTCTGTGTTACATGCCATAGAGCAGACTCCAAGTGCAGTCCATGGAAGTCTTTCATCACCAGCCAGGTAAATGTGTGTCTCTTGGAACAAAGCAGAAGTGAAAAAATCTATGGTCTCGTCTCTGGTATTGATTTTATGGCTCCCAACCATGCTATTCTTGTATTCCTTATTCCTATATCATAAAGTGCAGATATCCAATTTTCCAAATGTATCTAAATGGCCTTAGAAGAGATAGTTTCTCATTTGTGCATAAAGCAGAAGCAGCAGCGCTCTATCCTGCCATGTGTGCTTCAGCAGGAATGAAGCTAAAAAAGAAAGAACAGTGATATTTGAAATCAACAAGGACTGTGATTTTTCAAAAAGCTTTTAACTGTATGTAAAGAGTTTACATGAGGCCAGTTGAAAAGAGGGGGTTCCTCATGTGCAATTCATATCTTTATATATGAAAATGGTTTTGATTCTGTTTAACTGCACTCATTGTGACATTATAGCAGAGCAAATTATGACTGAGCCTGGCTTGTAGTTTGTCTGATGCAATGTAATTCTCAATTTCAATTTCAGGAGTGCTACTTTCTCACAAGGATGTAGTGATCCTAGATCTCTGTTGTAGTGATTGTGTTTGCTAAAGAAAGCCCACCTTTGTCACTTAATAAATAGGTTTGTCTTTAGTAATCACAACAAAAGTCTATCAGAAAATATCTATGAAGTTCATAACCCTCTCCAAAACGTTGACTTTTTTTTGAAAGACAAGTTGGGTTTTGTTTTTCTCTGTCCAGTTTCAGTTTCAGGCTTCTGGCCTGGTGTATTACAAATGCAAGTAGAAGTGCTCTTCGTTTCCAGTTAGCTGCTTAATTCAAAGGCTCCTTCTTGTGTTCTTCACAGCAGAATCTGCCCTGAGCCTGAATGCCAGCTCAAGAGTGGAATTTTTAGTGCAGGACATCCAGCTGACATCAGGCTCAATTTTTCCCAAATCATTAGTAGTAGAAAAAAAAAATCTATTAACCCAAGAATAATTTTAGGATCCTTTCTGAGTTGTCAGAAGATTTTCTGAAGGTATTGCTAATTTCTTTTGTTTCATAGAAACCCTTGAAGTAAATACAAAAGGCACTGATGGTCCAGTTTCATTTCCTAAACATTTGCAAGCACCAGCCTACTGTAAAATTATCATGTCATCCTTTTATAATCACATTATACTGCGGAATTGCCACATCCAATGGTTCTGGTCACTTTTTCTTCATTGTAAGTTTCCTCATATAATAATGCACAATTTGTAATGAGGTATGAAAGGAGATTTGGTTTCATCTTGCTTGGGACTATATAAATTAGCCAGATGCAGATCTAGTGCAAAAATGGAACCAGTCCCATAAAAAGGAAATAATTCACCTCTGTCAGAATTATTTGTGTCATAATACCCTTTTCCTTAGCAGATCCTTGTATTTTTTATTACAATCCTCTAAAAACAACTTAGTTTAGTAAATATTTATCATTTTTGAGCAACTGGATACCTTAAACTGCTTCAAACTGAGCTGGAATCTGTGTCTTTAAGTACTGGAGACTGCTAAAATGTCTAATACAGTCCAATTAATTTGAAAACACCTAGTTCTCTGGAAAATATTGGTTCTACTTTCTTACATGTTGTTGGCCTATGTTATTCCTTTATATTACATTAACTTTTTAATATCAAAGCTATAAGTATATTGGTAATTTCCTGTCATTGATAATTTTATTGGCATGTAAAAGATGGCTTTGTAAAGCAAGATAATGAACACTTTTGGCATGTTCTTCTATAAGAACTAAAGGGTTCAGTGTTACCCACTTTGCAGATAAACATGCAGATACTTGTTATACAGGAGCCCAATTCCATAAAAGAAGCTTTTGTGAGAAACTAGTCACCAGAAGACGTGTATCCACTGTAAAATGCAGAAGACAAGCTTTAAGTTGACTCAGTCAAAGGCCTCTTCAGGATCAAGGAACAACAGTTATGGGTTACACTTAATTTTTAAATACTTTTTTACAGCATTACAGAACAGCCTGTTATAAATTTATTCTACTTGATTAAGATTAATAAATCTACTGGGGAATATTTCAAAACTGTTAAATTATCTGCCAGTAGATTGAGGTCTGCATTTATTAGTGGCACTGAATATTTTCTTAAGCAAATACCTGTTATATTTCTCCAGTATTTAGAATTCTTTTATAATTTTTCTTATTTGAGGTTGTAAGGCACATCATCCAACCGCGAATTGCGTTTTTGTCTCAGAAAAGCCATTAGTATCAATTTTTAACTCCAGTAAAAAAATACTGGGCTCCCTATAGCCTGAAGTTTTCCTGATTTTATTGCTTTCTTTTTCTGCTATGTCCTCATTCAAAAGCTATTTTTTAATCTCATTTTAAGTATGGACATTCTACTAAATTAAAGTAAAAAAAAATGTAATCTTTTGCATTTTAGCAATATTCTTCAAAGGCTCCACAGATAATGTACTAAGCATTCATTTGCTTTCTTACCTTTGATCAACTCAGTCTTACTGGGAGTATACCTATAATCCAGTAAGTCACAGAGCTGGGTTGTTTTTTGATAAATTCTGAAAATAGTCCAATTCTGCTAACAGAATTTCAATATCTGGGCTTTAATTGTGTGTTTGTAGATTTAAGTCCTTTTTATTGAAAGATTTAAATATTTCAGGTTTTTTTATGAAAATATTTAAATTTTTCAGGTTTTTTTTCCTTCCTACTAATTTACACAGTTGGTATCAAAATAAGCTCATTTGAGTTTAAATTTCTAAACTAGAAATCCTTATGGATTTCATTTAGAAACCAGAAATCCTCATGGCTTTCTTTTAGCCTACATGGAAAGCATAAATAATGTATTAGAGCGCCCCCTGCAGGAACATTGGCAATTGCCTTTTGTTTCAGCCATTATCTGTGCAGGGAAGGCATCTGAGAAATCTCTGATTTTAGTTTATTCTTAGTCAGTTAGAGCAAGATACCCTGCTCAGAACATGGGAAATATCAGGAGCTGGGATTCTGATACCTAGTTCCCTGTTTCACAAGGAGAGCACAATTTTTGCCTTTGGGGCAGGTAAAGAAAACCCCATATCCTGTATGTGTCTGCAAGCAGACACCAAACGTGGTCATTGCCTCTGCAAATGTGGAGCTTTACACTGATTTCAGTCTTCCACTTGTACAGGTGTTACTAAGATTGGTATTTTGAGTTAATGTGCAGTTGAGATCAAACTCCTTCTCTCCCAACATATCTTTTGTTGGCCTCATGGCTGGTGCTGGACTTACATTTCTTGCTGTGAAGCAATGGGAGAGCTGGGGCAAGTGCAAGGGAGTGTGCTCCTAATGCAGGGTAAATTGTGAATCAGGAAAGTTTGAGCAGGGGAAGAGGGAATGATCAGATGTTTTACATGTTTTTTCTACAAATAGCACAGTTTTAGGAAAATATACAGCCCATTCAGAGTCACTGGAAGATGGAAGCAAATTAAAAAACCCAAATCAATCAAACAAACAAACAATTCCCAAAATGAAAATCCCACCAACAACCAAAAAACGCACCACCAAATGAAAAAAAAAGAAAATAAGGGTAAAAACTAACCAGACAATTCACTGTTTTTAAAAACAAGACTGCAGGAGACAGCAACCAAAACCAGCTCCACCTCAGCCCAGTGTCTTTTAACTGACCAGGACACTGTCCTCTCCCCAGGAGCAGTGGAATTTAATCCTATGCATTCCTCAACCAGCAGATGTGATTTTCTTTGGAGGAGCACAGGTGGGTCATAGAATTTTTTTTCTGATAGGTCTTCACATATCACAGAGACTAAAGAAGGACAGAAGAGTGCTGAAACAGAAGAGTTTGTCTTTTATGGTATCTGTATGTGCAGTCTCTCATTCACTGTGAGGCAGCAGAATGGTGTCTCAGACTGTAGCCTACATCCTCAGCAGTCACCATCTGCTAGCAGAGACAAGCACTCCCCTTTCTATGTTCTTTTTGTGATATTTGGCATGATTGATTATGATAAGAAGGAGATGGTACTCCTTAATGATAAATCAGAGGTGTAGCATAAATCCTGATCAGAGCTGATTTAAAGCGGCAGAGGACTTGGCTCAGTGCTCCTTACCTAGGGAAACATCAGGACATGCCTCCTTGATGAAAACAAAATATTTAAATTCTCTGAATATTTTACTATTATGTGATTCAGAATGACATAGCTGCATAAGCTAACCAAATTCCTAAAATGGATTAATCCAACCCGACTGTCTCATTTAAAGATGATTTAAAGCTAATGAAAAAATGCCACTTTTGGAAACTTAAAAGAATAACTCAATGAACATGCACACCAGTTTTTTGGAAACTGGTTGAATTTGCTGATCTGAAACCATCTGAACAGCACAGATTTTGGAGTTCATCTCTGCTGTAACTCTCACACAAGCTCTCAGTCTCTGGAACTACAGTGGCCTTAACAGGGCTGAGGGTGTTTAGACAAATTTGTGCCATGTATTTAAAGCATTTGTGAGTCAAACTGGAGGAAATACACCTCACATCTCCCACTAAAAAGAATAGTTGAAATCTATTTTTATATATTATATAACACTGACAACTCATTCAAGCAGAGAAATTTACCCTGGCCATCACAGATATTATCAGCTGTTTCAGCATTGTAGCTTTTTCTTTGATCTGTTTTTAGAAAATTGTAGATGATTGAATTCTTCAGATATTTCTCAACGTATGGGACTTTTACTGTTTAAATTCTGAGGACAGTGAGGAAGAGATGGTCAATGTGATCTTGAATAATTTAAAAAATT
>VWYI01028009.1:0-22144 GCA_013399455.1 Anthoscopus minutus
GTTTTACTAATACAAATCCAGCAGCTACTCTAAAACGTTTACAATGTTACTTGCTTGTTATATGTTACATGATGCTGTGTAGCTATAGCTTTTGCATTTTCCATATACTTTTTCTATTTTGTAGTTTACCCCGTTATTCATGAGCGGGGGGGAAATGTGGGTGATTAGGGACAGGCGTTCGGAAGATCTTGGGATGTACGGGACAGACAGAATCCTCCCTCTCATTCAAAGTTGTTTAACCCCCACAGTTATTAAGTACCACCCAGCCTGTAACGCAAGCAGACGGAAATGACGCCATAACTCAAGTTATAAAACTGCCAGCCGTCATTCTAATAAACGCCATTTGCCATACATCACATTGGTGTCAAGAGCTAATGGACCGAGCAGCCTGGGGGAGGCTGCCGTGCCGTTCCTGAACCAGGTCGTCACAGCAAAGGGGTTAATCCCATTGCTAGAGAATCTTCTACAACAAGAAGTAGTTTTTCAAAAGAATATTTCAGGGAACATCCTAAACAAACTTTTTGAACAGCAGCTATTCACAACTCCATCTCAAAATCAGAACTACTGCATCCAGTTCACTTTGTGTGGGTTTTATGTCTCAAACTGAAAATATTTTCAAGGAAAATATTTCAAAGTTTAGTTAACAGAGTTGTATTTCTAAAAAGTCCAAGTGAGCCAAAACCCTGGCAGTATGCCACTTTTGTTATACTGCTTAATCATTCTTTTCCTCCTCTCACATAATAGACACTTCAGTTGCATAAACATATTGTATTGTATCATAAAATGACAGCCAGAGATTGCTTCAAATATCTTAACAATTCCTTGCTGTGGGTATGTAGCAGAAATAATAAGTTTGGAGTGTATCCCAAGAATTATCTCAGTACTCTTCCCAAATTCATTCTGTCAACTCTATAACAAAGCAAAGTGATCACAGTAGGCAAGAGCTAAAGACTTTATCATGGGGAATGGTAACTTCATTTTAATATCATGACTGTCCTCATAAAACAGCAAACAAGCCATTTTGCCTGACAACTGTGTTGATATCTCTGTTGCCATTCTGTATCCCTAAATACCATCAGAGAGGGTGAATTCAGGAAGGTTCCCCACTATCCTAGAAGCTCACGGTTCAATGAGACAATGAACCACTGCATAGGGAAGATAGGGCCAAGCTAAAAGTTCTCCTAGAAGAGACATCTTCCACTTCTGCAGCCATTAATTTTCCCTGCCCGAACTCTTATTAGAGTGTTGTGCTTATATCCAGTACTGTAGGGGAACCCCAATTTTTATCATCCACGTTGTGCAAGAATGGTACTTACCAGCAGTCTGAAGAAAATGGGTCACAGACACCAAAAGGAGCCTTTTGCCTCATCTACCATCTAACCTACCAGGTTATGAATGCCTCACATGCAGAAAGCTGAGGGCACTAGCCATGCCCAGTGTAGTAGTTTGCCACACCAACACTTGCCTTTGCCATGACTGTTGTGCCAAAGAAAAGGTTTTCCTGATATTAGCAGAAGGGGGAAGAGGTCATGTGGTGGGTACTGAATGAGTGATTTGGAACTGGAAAGAAGAGTGGGTAACATTCATAAAAGTATGAATGTTACAGGTAAAAGGAAGGTGTCCTTTTGTCTCTATTTGAGGAATATCATATGTATTTCTAACTAAACGAGCATAAATTTCTGATAACCCCTTTTTAAAAGTTTGGCATCATGCTGCTCTAAGTGTATCTACAATATTACTTTTATGCTGACACTGAAATAGATCTCAGAATACCTTCACAAAATGCCACAACTTATGCACATGGTTTCTTTTGAAAGAAAAACACTGAATGTGAACATACACAATTGGTTAGGACAGTTAGAGATTCTCTTATTCTATATTGTAAATTATGTCAGCAGAGTTATTTCATCTGCAATTACGAAAAAAGACGCAGACAAGCTTCACAATGTTTCTGGAATTTTTAAATGAAAAGCAAGTATTCCAGGAATGGTCCAAATAATCAGAGAACTGGAACAATAGAGTTCCAACAGGAGGGGTGGAAAAAAAAAGAGAGAAAGTTCTGAATGACTGATCCCTTATTTGCATTACATGTTTTAATGTTTGTAGAAAGACAATTGCTTCAAAACCAAGAAAAATTATTGGAGGTAGAATGTTAAAACTTTTACACTGAATGCTTTGTGTAAACAGACTTCTCTAGTTAGCCTAGAATGTTTTTGTGGTTGTCCCCAAAAGTATCTTAGCCTCTTCTGTGTAAAATTGATTACCACAACAAAACGACTGCAGTATCAGAAAATGGGCAAAGCTAAGTAAGCATCTTACCATACAATAAGGACCAGCCCATCTAATAGTCCTGACAATCAGATCTTCACCATAAAATTCACTGGAACCATCTGGTAAAATGAAGAAAAGCTGGGCAAGAGGACAGCTTGCTGAGGTCCAGAAAAACAGGGAAGCACCAAATAACCAGCAACAGAGACTGTAAGTAGCAAAATAGTACTAGAGGTTTGAATCCAACATGATGATATCACAGTTTTTTCTTCTCCTCTGACTTTTTTTTTATTCTGTTGTTTCTTTACTTACTCTTGAAAAGCCTCTCACAACTGAGGTGGCGTGCTCAAGGCTGCATCCTTAGCTTTACTCTTGCCCACTGCAGATAGAAGTTCATAGGTACAGCTATTAGCTAGCACAGCTACCCATGCAAATATTGCTACATGGTAGAGGAAGAAATATGTTTGTATCTTGAGCAAAACATAGGAAACATTAATTTTGGTGACAAATATTAAAGTGATACTTTTCAGTCAATGTGAAGCAAAACACTTCAAAAGTATCAGACTGAGTAATTTCCAAGGTGTTTTAATTTTGAGGTGTGTTTTATATTGTTTACATCTTAATTTTATATAGTCATATTATAATTTTTAATATTAGTTATGAAACAGTGAACAATTGAATAATGACTACCACTTCCTACCCCCTGTAATTAATGTACTGGATAAATATACTTACTACTAAAATATCTACTACTAATAAAAAGCATTATTAACAGATATATAATGAAATAACTTAAAATATATATGCTATTAAAAACGGCACAAAAAATCTACAAAGCTCTAAGTTCCAAGTGAAGCATTAAGAATTCAGCAAGACCCTTCAACTAAAGTGAAAATAAAAATACATAGAAATGCTGGAACTTCTCTCCGATTGGAGTTTTTGCTGCAGCCAGCTCTGTGCTTTCTGGGCATGTGATATATGCACATATACAGAACCAGAGTTCTGGTGTGTTAGCAAATCTTTAGCTCTGTGGAAGGTGCAATTTAATCTTACATGTCTCTAATGACAGCACTGATTTTAAAACTTCCGGTCATTCTTCAGTATTGACTGTTTATTCCTGCCTTAATGCAGCTGCTCACCCCCTCCTGTGCTGAGCCATTGTTACAGTCTGTCAGAGCAAAGGAAAAGAATATAAACCTATCCCATCCCCTTGAAGAAGAAATACAGAGAGTGGAAAAAGAGAAGCAATGATGAAATTATAATTTTCCCCTTTCCATTCATATTTAATGAATTAGTTGCTTTTCTAAATTCCATGTAAAGATTGTCAGTGCCTGTGTAGTATAATTTTCTGAGTGACAATCTAGTATGGAACCCTTCCCAGTTAAAATCTTGATCTTCAAGGGCTGGCAAGCCAGACCAGACTCTGGGTTAGCATAGCAAAACTCTTTCTTATCATGAATACTGGGATAAAGCCAAATTACTGCACATGATATGACTTTGCCTTCTAAACTTTGTGTTTAGACTGCTGAACTAATGAACTAATGACTTGCATCAGGGCTACACCCTCTTCTTGGCAACACTTACTGTAGAAGGCACTTGTTATAGTATGAAAACAAAGAAAGTACTTCTGGAGGAGCAGATGGGAAGGGTACTAAATCATTGTTTTCTGAGCCATATCAATAATACAATTTCTTCTGAGCCCGGGAAAATCAAGAAAAAATACTATCCTCCACCTCTGAGGTTTTAAACTAGAAATTGTAGAAGGAATCCCATATAAATTAATGATTCTTNCCATATAAATTAATGATTCTTAACTCTTACAGAGCCTCCAATGAGTACTGCACATCAAAGAGGTTTACCAAGTCCTAAGATTTCTAAGGCAAAATAAACTTAGAAGAGTTCTCCTCAGACTCCTTCTCAAACAAAGAAACATGGTATAATGGTGTAATGGTATAATGGACGGCTGCTTATTTTTCAGTTGAAGTCTTGGTAAGATAAAAGACTTTATCCAATGCAGATATAAGAGAGAATAGAAAATGTAAACCATCCTCATGTGAAAAAAAGTAAAGGATTTATGGAATGGTTGGAAAGGCTTCTGCACTATGTACATGCCAGAGCTTTTGTTTTTGACTGAGACAGGGTATACTGAAAGAGACTCCTTGCCAGAACATGTTAAGAAAGCAGAGTAGTAGGCGGAGGCACAATGCTGACTTTACCACATGTTTGGAGACATTTGGTCAAAAGAAAAAAAAATTACCACTTTAGTATTTATTATGCTGGGCTGTTTAACAGAGAAACTTTTACCCTAGTCTTTGTTGCCTTTAAATAAACTGGCTGCATGCCCAAACTTCTCAGCAAGATTACACAGTATATACTGCCTCGGAGCATCCAAAAAGACCTGTCATTTGGCTCTCTACATATTAAGTTGTTGTTGCTTACAATGGACAGAACAGGGCAGATGAAGATGTGGAAAACACCTGAAAACTGGTCCAGTAAAATGCCTGATGTACTCATCAGGTTCATTCAGCTGTAATACCAGGAAAGACATGAAATCTCTTTGGTTTCCATGATCCTGTGGTTAATTTATCTGGGCTTGACAAGTAAGGGTAAGACCACGATCTTGACTTTGCAGACAGGGAATCATGGGAATACAGAGCCTTAGGGAGAAAGCACAGATTTATGTTCTATTGTTGTTATTCAGTAACCAATAAAGCCAAACCCATCAAAACACAACTAAACTATACAGCTGTAGGGCACAGATAGTTTCACTGGCCAGCAACCCTTTTCTATGCTCAGAGGTTAGGGAAAAGCACAGATACTGTTTGGGGCTGTATTGGCATGCTCCAAGTCCTATAAAAAACTGAGAAGCAGCACAAGGTTGTTGTCTTGAATTACACTTTCACACTTTTGACACTGCATCTGTCTCTGCAACTCATCTCAGCAGTGCCTTTTCACTTCCACTTTGTCTTGGGGCTTATCTGTCTTAGCCTTGCACTTTTCAGTGAATTGCTAAGGCTGAGTCCTCCCAAGAGAGGAGAGGCAGGAGACACTTTGGCACAAGCAGCACAGAATCTCAGACTGATGAGCAATCTGCAATCCATCATGCATGAATGACAAGACCTAGCAGAAGGGTTTATAAAGGTGGGATGTCATGTGTGATAAAGTCTATCCAGCTCTGAAGAGCTTTTTGTGACACAGACAGAGCTCTTCTCCAGGCAGGTAAGGCAAGATACTAATGAGTAGGAAAAATAACTAAAGTCTGCTAAAAATTCTGAGAAATAGTAAGTAGAATCAACAGCTAGAAGCTACTAAAACTACAAACTACTACAGGTTGCTAAAAAGGCACAATGGACATATACAATGGATGGTTCATTCATTTGTTAAAGACAAATGGACCTTTTGTATACCATACAAGAAGAAAGAGCATAAAACAAGGCAGCTGAGAAACAGAAAAAAATCAGAATTTTTCACCTGCACAAAGTAGTAAACTTTGCTGTAGGCATTCAAAGAGTGATTCAAGCAGTTCAGTTGAAACAGACAGATGCTTAATTCTCTTTACAATAAATAGGTAGATAGGTACTTAATTATCCAGAATTTTTAATCTCTTTGAAAGCTGAAGTGCTGTCTATTAAGTAACTTTGTCATCCATAAAAAGTAAGCAATTTAATCAGAAACATATTTTATTTGTAATAGTTGCACCAGCAATTAGTAAAAGTTATTTTGTAAGCTGAAAGAAAAGCACTTCGAATCTTTCAAGTTAATTATTTTTATGTTTCCATTATATGGCATTTACTTGTATGGAATAGCTCATACTTTCAGATCCAGTTAAAACACTTTCCACAGCATACAGCCTTCATTCTTGAGACTTTAATATCATTTCCCTGGGTATATGAAGAAAGCTATCCCAATGTGATCAACATGAAAAGGTCTCTGGAGAGTAATCAAGTTACAGCACTTACAATGATGTGGATTATATAAGGAGTCAGGTTTTAAATCCTAGTAAGAAATATTGGAAAGGACTTAAAATAAACCACTGCCTTACGTGAGGAACCATAGTGGAAGAAAAATTACATATAATGGAAGGAAACAAATTCACAAAAGAAGCTAGATTAGTATTTATGTAAGGGTTAAAGCACTCTTTTCTCTAGATGTGTTCAAAACATATACAACATGCTTATGACCTGATAACTCCCATAAACACAATTTATTAGATTTTTTTTTTACCTTTGCTTATTTGTTAGCAAATTAGAACAAAATTGACATAGCTGGGTGAAGAAAACAAATAAAACTTTCCAAACCCTAAATACATTTAACCAATTATAAATAATATGTCTTTTGGGAAGTCAGATAGATCTATTGCTTTATTAAACAGAGAAAAAACTTAAAGAGAATCTGTAGAGCTCACCTTCTGTTCTTTATTTATCACATAATTAAGACTAAGGAAGAAAGAGCAGACACTGCATCCATTTACTAATTTTTAGATGCACCCTTCAGCTTGACAACACGAGAGGGCAGCCAGTTGGTTTTTATGCTAAACTTAATACCCACTGAATTACTCAACTGTAGTAGAGTACTAATTGTTTATTTATATATCTGAGTTTCCATGCTACAATTATTACATGCCATTCAGATGTCTCAAACAGCTAAAGCCATGCCTACCAATGCTAAATGGCAGATACACTAAAACTATCAGTGTATCTAAGGAAGAAAGCATTTTCAGTTTCTCCTTCTCACCTTTTCACAATGAACCTGTTGATCCATTTCAGTCTGTGTGACAAAACCAGACATCTCAAAGACATTTAATTACCCAGGTGTTCTGCATCTACAGAGAGAGAAAATGAAATTTGGTATTCTTGCTAAGGGAACTGCTATGCACCATTCCTTTTGGCATGGTGTGGCAGGCCATCCATCCCACACGCTTTGGCTGTCCCCTGGGCACCTGGCATTGCCTGGCTCATTAGCTTGTTCTCAGCTGTAGTCAGTGTTTGTCCCCTCTCCCCAGGGTGAACACAGAGGGTAGGAAAAGAGGCAAGAATATAGAGGCAAGTGGTGAACTGGAAACACTGCAAGCATGGAAAGATCTCAAGTTACTGAGATACACATCTCCTGTGAAACTGGCTTGGTGTTCTCCAAGGGAAACTGGCTTGGTGTTGGGTGACAGAGTGCATGGCTTTGGAGGAATCAGGCTTCACTAGTTCTGATGCTCATGGAATAGCTTGTCTTTCTGTCTGGTTTACTTACCGTGTCTTAGCAAGCACAGGGAATGGTGCTATTCTAATAGCAATTTCTATATGAAATTACAGGAAATGCCTTCTAATACAGGTTTTCATCTTCCTGAGATTAAATTGTCATGGGATATTGCTGCTTGAAAATAATGCTTGGCTAAAGCTGTCTGGATAAGAATGGATGCTATTCCACTTCCAGGAAATAATACACGTGTCCTGCTGTGCGGAAAGTAGGAGGAAAACACATTTTAAAAATCCAAATAAGGAAGGCTTCAGCTGAAAAAAATGTCTCCACATTGCAACATTGTAGCTGCCTTTCCACTCCTAAAAAAACCCAGAGATATTCTCCCTTTTGCAGACATTCACTTACTTCTATTTAACAGGAAAACTGAGAATGTCATGCACCTGGTCTGCATTCCTGTTTCAGATGGAGTAATTTGGTTTAGATTTACTCATATTAGAATTTATAATTCTCATATTAGTTTAGGGCTAGAAATATTAGTACACCTTTACCCTTTTCAAAATATAATGTAGTCATATGACACTCCAACCAATCTGGTTTGCTTGCCTTTGCAACTGCCAGTCAGCTTGGGAAGGGACCAAACCTCAAGTGAGGATGCTTAGTGAATCCTAAAAGGCCCCAGACCAGCAGGAGCCTCAGAGTATGCAGAACCTTCAGGAACCACCTGTTTTGGTGATACAGATGTTGGCACCTTTCCACTGAAAGGTTGGCACCTTTCCACTGGACTTCATTATATACTCAGGAAGACACATCCACCAGACACTTATTGTTGTGCTTTTCTTTAACACTTAAGGATTTTCTTTTCTCAGCATCCATAGTGATTACCTTTCTACGCATTGTGTTGTGTGGCTAGACAGACTCTCAGAGGCCTAGCTCTCCAAATCCTCTGGACAAGCTGGGCCATGAAATCCTGGTGACAGAAAGACACTCCAATCCCCTTTCACTGTTTTAAATCTTGTTTGACTATTTTATTCTGAAGTCTCAAAGACAATCCAAATAAGCAGGTAGATGAAGAGCTTCAATTCCTTATGTTAAGGCAGAGCCTATCACTAGTTCATTCATTCACCTACAGCTGGGCAGATTACACGCAGGGATTTTTATCTGTGTAAAGAAAGAACTTTTATTTAGATTGCTTCTAAGAACTTTTCTCTTTGCAAACAAATTACTAACTAGAAAAAAGAACACCAAAAGCAGAGGTCCAAAGTTATTTAATGAATCTTGTTTTAGGACAGTAGTAGTTAGGTTTTCAAATGCCTTTTAAACATGTCTAATGGAGCTTCTTGCCTTTGCAAACACAGCCATATTGTGAACCATTTAGGAATGTTAGGATTTTGTGGTTTGATATGGTATGTGGTTTCAAAACGATACTTAGCTTGTCATTGAGGTTGACCCCGGAGAGACAGACTTGTTTAGGTCACTCTCTGCCAGTCTTCACTAATTTCTGCACTCTTTAGACGAGTTTGTGCAAACTGTCATATCAAAGAGGCTTCCAGAATTACACAGGTCCCAAAAGAATACAAGAGAGTACAAAAATGCATGGAGTAACACTGGCAAATTTGATCACAGGGTTCAGCCCCTCATTCTACTTTCAAGATAATTTATGAAACTTGCTTAAGCCTTTAGTCCAATTGAAAATACTCAGTTAAACAAAGCTACCCTGTCTTCAAAGTAAGATCTAGCTTGATTTTCCATTGCTCCTGTACCAGGAACAAAGTTCTATGCAGAGAGGTGCAAGGGCCTCAAGGAAGCTGGTTTGATTCTAGTGCTTGGTCTCAGAAATGTAAACTGTAGGTTTACTGGTTTCTTTCCCAGTGTGCAGATGTACACAGTGATTGTTTCCACTAATTCTGAGTGTAGTCCCAAATGAAAAGTTCAGCTCTGCTAAAACTAGCGTGACTTTTTTCTGAAAAACACATTCTCTATGGTTAGAGCTCTGGGTTTCCTAATCCTGTTTCCTGGTTTCCTAATCCTGTCTTCCTTAACAGTAAGGAAGAAAAAACTCCAGATGGTATAAGCCTGGCTTGTAACCTCTCCGCACAACCTACACAACTTAAATTAAATGGTAGGAACATGAGGAATTATATAAAGATATAATGTTTCTTATAAACAAGTAGAGGTAAATGTAAACATGGCCATATTTCTCCTGTGTAACATTAACTGCTACTTGAAACAAAGAATTTTCTCTACCTTTTGAGAGGTGTTGGATTTTTGCTATTGGATCATGCAGAAAACTAAACTGTCCATCTTCTATTAGTTTGAGATGTCACATACTCAGAAAAAAACCATCCTTTATAGTGGTTTTGATACAAGGTAGATGAATGTGTTGGACATTGCATGTTTTCAAACAGAAAAGAAACTATGCAAATAAGGTCAAATTTCTTGTGGTTGAACCCATGAAGTAAATACAGAACATATTTTGTTTGTTTGTATCTTGGGGGAACAGACTGTTTTTATGCAGTCATATTACACTAAAGCAAGCACTGTAATGTATTGCATTTCAAAATCACATATTTATATAACAGGGACTGTACTCGCATCCAACACAATCAGTCTCAATCACAAAAACTGGAAACAATTCTGAACAGTGAAAACTTGTAAAAACACACCCTTTGTTTTCTAACTGCTGATGTACAAAGGAAGAAAAAAACCCGCACTACAGGCCTGAAGTAAACCTTCAGATTATTAGGATCCAATTGTGAAAAGCTGTTTATCATGCAGCTTCTTACACAAGTCTGATTCAAAGTGGCTACTTTTGAAACATTCTGTCTTGCTAAACTCCACTAACCTCCTCACAATCTAGGTCTTCATGATGATGCATTTTACCTTAATTCCAGCACTTGTGTTTCACTAGGGAAATGTCTGATAAAAAGAAAGAATATAATTAATCTTTACTGAATAGGATTTGACAGATATTTTTCATATTTAACCAGTAAGTAAGATGGTGTCTTAAGACAACTGCAGTTTAGACAGGATTAGGAGGAGTTCCTGGAAACTTTTCCAACTTTGAAAATTACTCCTGCACCATTTAGGGAGAAACCCAAGATTTTTCAAGATTTCCGGTAAAGAAATTGGGAGTGAGAAGTTCAGCGTAGATAATAACATTTTGTTAATTTGGAACTACTGTGTGACTTCAGGGCTTTGGCTGTCCATTCACCAGTGCTGCTTTGGTAGTTGCTTTGGTTTTAAGCAAAAATTGCATGCAGTAAAAACTGTCATTAAAAACTCCTGTCAGCTCAGATTCACTCCTTAACAGCTGCGGTCACAACCAAGCAAAGGTTTTTATAAAAAAACTCTAATTTTACAAAATTCACTATCTGCTGAATTGATGCCACTCTACCCTGATAAACAAGCTGCTATGTATTGATTTATAAGTGATTGCATTTGGGAATTGCTATGTGGTAGAGAATTGTGACATTTCTAAATAAACAATGATGTTGAGCGCAAAAATGTTACCCTCTGTGATCCACTGAAATGTGAGATGGATCTCAATATTCCTAAAGGAGGAGTAAGTTTAGCTGATTAGTTGTAGGGATACAAATAAACACAGTGTGTTTCTAATTACACAAGTGAGTCATAATAGAGTGCTGGTTAAAAGGGTAGTTTTGTTCCTGAAGTTCCACAATCTCCTCAAAAAGCAATGTGCTTGTCCTTCTTCCTTTCTCCAAGCTATGCTTTTCTATGGAAAGAACTTCCTTTCTAAACTAAGGAAGTTTAGTGGCCTCTCGCACAGAAACACTAGAGTTGCCTCTCCAGCTAAAGTGAGGGTTCTGCTGCTCCCCATGCGTCCTGTAACCAAGTGAATTAGAAGGTCTTCCCACACATAAAGCTGTGAAACCAAGCAGTCCATCAGATCCTCTATAAACTAATGCTCCACTCAAACTGCCTCCCCAAATGCCTCAACTGTTAAATCAGAGTAATAATGATAATGATGACAATGATGACCATAAACTTACCTCTCCAAAAACCCCAGGCAAGCCTTTTTTTATACTGAAAATCAGAAGCTAGGGAGGGGAAAATACAACAATTTTGTTAAGGAAAAGAAAACATATGGTGTAATAATTAAATTGGGGACAGAAAAGAATTATAATATATTTGCACTGGCCCCATGCTGGAACCCTGTGTGCTGAACAGGTCTTCAGCCAATAAACGTCACTGGAATTCCCAAACCTTTGGCACAATATTTACGTGTAACAATAAGACTAAGTGAAAAGCCACTACCATGTCTTCTGGCAATGGACAATCTTTATTTTCTTCTGGAAAGTTCCTAAGCCCCAGTGCCCTGCCAACTCAACCAGGTTACCTGGGACAGTGGGGTCTGTGACCACCGGGGACCACCAGAGAGACCCCAGGACAGAAGACTGCACGTGTAAAGTGGAGGGAAAATACATTAATGATTTTGGGGAAATTATTATCATATGTATGTTTTTTCTGGGACAATCAATCGATATGTGTATAAAATGCAGTATAAAACCAAAAACATTCCTGTACTCAGCATGCATGGATCTTGGAAGAGCTATGCCCCTGTGCACCCATCCAAATAAAGAATGCCTGCTTCTTAATACTACACTTGTGTTGAGGAGATTTTTATTTTATCAAATTTTTGGTAACAAAGATAAAACTTAGAGGATCAGCTCGGGCAGAAGTGAAGAAGCACCTTGATTTTGAAAACTCACTTAAAACACTTGTCATCTCCATTCTAGCTCTTCCAACATACTCAAACTTTTATTTGGAATCATATGGCTAAAAAAATTATGAGGAAGGAGTGATGAGTGTGAAGAACAAGGAGAGATCTTTGAAATTCTGGAAGTATGTCCTTCTATGAACAGGTATGATGGTCACAGCACACACTGAATGTGAGTGGATGATAGACACCATTAGAGTCAAACTCTGAGAAGAATTTCTAAATACAGCTCTGAAGTATGAAACTGTTATTTTTCACTCTTGATTTTGATCAAGAGGCTTTGTGTTATGCTCTTACATATCAAAATATCTAAAATCTTGAAAAACATAAGATGCCAAGCAATGACTGGAATGTTATTCATTCTTCTGGTGGGCAGGAGAGAAATTTTCTTAAAAGGAAACATCACTTCGGAATCCCAGTCTTGGCACTGAAATTGACATACATACACCCTGAAGGAATCCAGCTCTCCTCTCCTTTCAGACTATTTAATAGGTAGCACAGGTAGAACGGCACTAGAGAAAAAGGGAGACTGGAGAACTCATCTGTTACCACTACACACCTTGAATATTCACCCCACCAGCATAGTTACGTTTTTTGCATCAGAAACTGCACAAACATGCACGTTCACAAATGCTCCTAACACTATGTATCACTTACTAAGAAACAGCAAGTGTTATTTTCTCACATTTAAAACCATTTTCTTTTCATCTTTGTTAGTGCTTCCTTGTCACTCATGGTGCGTTCAGATAAATGGTTGTCAGAAAAGCAAAATTAGATCAATCAGCAACTGCCAGATAACACACATATATATTAAGCAGTTTAAAGCTCAATGCTTTTGCCTTTAGCCAAAAAGAGCTGGGTTTGCAATGGCTATTTTCTCTCTCCTTCTTACTTACACCAATAAATTATTTCTCAATTCAGTGACACTTTTATTCCCAGAGTACAAAATCACTTGTTCAACTCCTTCTTTTACAACCTTAATTACACTTATTTTTCTTACAGTTTTTGGGCAGTATCCCTTCTAAGCTGCTGTGCAACCTACCAATTTATTTTTGCTCAAGCCCTCTATTTGGCATTTTCCTTCCAGGAAACCTAAGTGCAATTTAGCAGGAAGCCTTTGACCCTATAAACTTATGAAAGAATGAATATAAAATAATGACTTAATGCATGATGCAGTGTCTCACTGAGTTACTAGCCTATCATATCATCTTCCCTCATCCTACTATCTCTCTTACTATTCCCTTGGAACTAGTTGGGGCAGATTTAATTTTCTTCATAGCAGCAAATATGGTGCTATGTTTTGGATTTGTAACCAACCAGCATAGACAGCACCCCCATTTCAGGTACTGGAGTGTCAAGCAAGGCCTTTTTTGACACCACCCCACTCCAAGCAGGCTAGGAGGGGACACAGCTGGGATAGCTGTTAACTTGTGTTGTGCTAACCCACAGCACTTTGGTAAGTATTTTTGTAGAAGTATATTGGATAAGAGCATTACTAAGTATTTTAGCAAACTGAAACCAAACTAAAGAGATACTATAGTGGAATTAAACTACTTAAATGGGCTGTAACAGATTCCTAAGAACTCAAATTTCCAAGACTAAGGAGGCCTATTTAATAGGGTAACACTTGCAAGCTTTTGCACCGATGCCACAAAGGAAAGGATGAGCACTATTTCTTACCTTCCTCCTGATATCCTGTGTGACTCTAAAGTGTAAAATGCTCTTTCTGCTCCTACCTGCAATTTTTTTCCCGAAGATCATCTCCATGATAGCATCTCTTGCTGAAGACTTGGATTAGGTCTTCTGTGTCATCTCATAGCCCCTAGGACAATTTTAACACCTCATGAGGCTTCCTCAGATCATCAGTTTCATACTACAGTCTCAAGTTACCCTCTGGGAAGAGGTTTTCATACTAACTTTCATTCTCTCTCCTTTGCCTGCACTACAGTTCCAGCATGCAGGTCTGTTGCAGTACGTTTTTTGCTTACTGTATATGATTTGATTACTTTTTGAATTGTAAAGTTTTACACACACACCCCTTTTTATGTTAATAGTTTAGTCCCAGTTGTGCCCTCCTATCCAAGTTGCTAATCCGCCCTGATATCTATCCCTTATTCCCGAATGTCCCCTCTTCCTCCTCCCACTACCTGTCAATTCCCCTTCATACCAACCCCCTACTCCAGAGTTCCCGGTCCATCCTCTGTTACTCAATTCCTCATTGGTTTATGTAACCTTTTCCCTCCCACTGTGATACTTTATTGGTTTATATTTTGTAAATCCCTCCTTGTACTCCTCCCCTAAGTTTCCCTTACAGGCTCATTCATCCCCTCCCTTGCTCCTCCCCCATATATCAGCGGATGTGATCAGAGATCTGGGCTCTCTCGTGGGAGCACTTTGAGGGAAAAACCCTCTTGGGAAATTCCTTGGGAGGCCTCTCTCATGCTTGCTCCTGCCCTCGGCATTTGACTGTTCACAGAGCGTAGCTCTGAGCCAGCACTTGGGTCCAGAGCTCTGCTCACGGCTGGCCCACTCCTGGCATGAGTGCCAGTGACTTCTCTCTTCTGAGCTAGCCACCCCATTTACCCCGGCACCACATCACAGGTCCACAGAAGGGCTTGTCTCTAACCAACCTTTACCTGTCCTTGATTTTAAAGTAGAAAGGGAAATCTCATCCAGGATGCAGATGCCTGTATTAATGTAGTTCTATACAGAAATATATTCATAGAATTGCTGAATGGTTGGGATTGAACATTAAACGTCATATAGTTCCAACCCTCCTGCCATGGGACAGGAACAAATTTCACCAAACCAGGTTGCTCAGAGCTCTTTCCATCTTGGCATTACACAGTTACAGGGATGGGACATCCACAGCTTATCTAGGCAACATGTGCTACTGCCTTACCACCCAGCCAGTAAAGAATTCTTTCATAACATACAATCTCAACTCAGTCCCTCAGTTGGAATTTGTTTTATATGTTGCCAGCACAATCACGTCTTGAACGACTGCTCTACACCTTCAGGATGGACAGCAGCCAGGATGTGACTTGCTGGACTTTGCTGGGTACCTGTCTTGGAATCACACAAAAGACAGATAGAACCACAGTCCTCCCTGTGGAAAGAGACTTTGTATGAGAGGCAGGCAAGCAATGGCACAATATGTCACAGAGTCTCAGGAAAGGTAAGGAAAGGAATTATGAGTTCTGTCCTCTGACCCAAACAGTTCTCACAAGAAATAAAACAGCACCTCGCTTTGGAATGGGACGGTTGTTCGAATTGTGAAAGATCTTTGCTGTTCTGAAACGTATCAGCAGAGCAAATTACTGCAATAACTATTTTAAATGCACAGTTCATTTCAGTTTTGCTTCTCTCTTCTGCAGACTGCTTGGTCAAACTTGTTCAGTTGGGCCTTTAGAGGGGAAGATGCAGGTGCCACACACTATGGCTACACCAGTGAAGTTTCTCAGGTGCACAGAGAGAATGCTGATCCTATCACGCATACGGGTCATGCAGTCACCCAGCACATGTCCCAACCTGTGATATTCAACTCATGTCCCACAGCAACTCTGCTGCCGAGTCCTAACAATCTTAACAGAAGGTCTATGGATTTATATGTGGAAGCTAACAAAACACAAGGAGACTACAGGGAGGTGTCTATCCAAGCAGCTCACAGCTGTTACAGGCCTGTGTCTATACGCAGCTCTGGAAACAAGCCTATAGTCCTATTCAGAAAGAATCTGAAGAGGGCTTTGCTCCGGTCCTCTGGAAGCTCTTCTGGCTGGTTGTACAGCAGAGCCAGCAGAGAAATGGACACCTGAAGTCTGTGTGTGCTGCTGAGTCTCAGAAGATCCCAGCTGGGCAGGAAAACAGTGGAATATGTCACAAGTGTGCGGGTCAGTCTGCCTCATGGGATGGATACTGGATCAACTCCAATGTCCCTAGGATTCCAGTCATGGGCATATTTGCTCTGTGCAAAGAGAGAATGTCTTGACCTGTGGCTGCTCCCAGGTCAGACTGCACTCCTACTGTGCCACAAGACCAAAACCAGCACACAAGAGATCTGGCTGCCAAGCTAACATTGCGGAGTGACTACCTCTTTGCTTTTGCCCATGGAATGAAAGCACTAACTGAGTATTTTGGGGTTATCACCGAACATCAAAAATTGCAAGGACAGATCATTTCCCTCAGTGGAAAAAGATTCATGATTTGTTATGCTAATTGTTAACAGCAAATAACAAAACGGTACCTTTTGTGAAATTAATTATTCACCAATAGTCATGTTTTGGCAGTACTTGGTTGCCTTCCTTGTTCCTCCTGAAAATTATGAATACACTAACAGCAAATTTGAATGCAGAATTTGAGAAATATAACCTAGGCTCTGGCTTTTTTTTAACAGCTGTAAGCAGACAATTACTTTGTTATGGCCCACATATGCTGTAATTATGTATCAAGGAGTTTCATGAGGTAACCCGTAGAACTTTAGCAAGTTCTCATTCGACTACCATAGACCTAAGTAAAACTCAGGACTAATTTTAGCATTTATTGGAATGTGCTGCTGAAAAGAAAAGGTCAAATGTGCTCACAGGAAGGCAGCACCAATTTGAATTTTTGGCTTGAACCTGTTTCTCCTTGCAACAAATGACACTTTCATCAAGCAGAATGAATCAGAGCAGCAATAGCTGTTTAAGAGGTGGAATTCTGTATACATTTGTAACGTAAAATTTCCTCTTTTACCCATAATATATTCAAATTAGCGATGTCCAGGGAGGAGAGAGAACAGAGTGACACAGTACATGTACTGTCTGTGCTGCTGATACCACAGACAGCATTCTTTGCCAACGTAAGATACTTACCTTTTAACAAAAAAAAGAGCTAAAATGTTTTGTCAGCAGTACTTACTGCCCCTGCCCCTGCTAGTAGGAAAACTAGCTGCTCTCTTCCTAGTCTGTGGAAGCAGATGATAATGCCCATTCGCTCTACTGAAATATTATCCTTTCTGCCCTTCTATTTGTTTATAAGAATCCATCTTGCAGTTCTAAGAGAGGCCTGGAGTTAGGAAAAATGGCTTTCAGCGATTCCTTTATACATGTTGGTACCCTTAAAAACACCACTTAAAAGGCAGGCCCTATGGATTTGGAGAATGGCAAATTAGTTGCCTGTCTTTTGCACCTGACGGATGACTCAAGACAACCTTTTCTCCTTTTTAACAATGTGCAAAAGACTGAAGTTATATATATACACACATATAAACATGTAAATATCCACACACGAACACCTGTATCTGGTAAGAGTGGTTTTTTTCCGTTATAAAAGCATTAAAAACATTTAAATTAATAATCAAGAGTTTAATCATTTAGATCCCACATTTCATTTCCAGTTTAAATCCTAAGCAGTGTCTGAGAGGAAACTGATGAAATAAGAGAAAGAATTCAAAAGGCACATCATTCTTACAAAGGTGAAGAACAAAAGGAGAGCAATATTGTGGCAAGCCTATGAATATCTGAATATAACACAAGGCAAGCCTTAGAAGGTAAAGGGAAAGGATACTATTTCCATAATTTCTATTAAGCAAGTATCCCCTCTTCCCGGCAGCATCTAACTGGTAATGGTTAAGAGGATTCTACCTCCCCAGGTAAAGTAAAGATATTCCTCTGGAAAAGTGGTGGCAAACAGACAGGTTCACCTACCCTGAAGAAGCTGACATGGTTATAGTATCTGTGTTTATTTAAGGGCAAAGTGCTACTATTGAGGCTTTTTTATGGATGACAATTTCTCTTTGAAAGGAGTGCAGTTTTACTGTGAAAAATCTGATAAAGCATCTCCTCCAATCTAAAGATTTTCTGAGTAAGGAAGCACCAGCTCTGAGCTACAGCCTCACATTAGTTGCTGGCTAGTCACAGAGAAGCTTTGCGAAAAGCCTGGTATCTATGGAAGAGCTGTTCAGACAAAAAGCCTTTCGGCAGAAGACATGTCATGTCAGAGAAAAGCAGCACAGACAACTGTAACAAAACAAAAGGGTTTAGAATAGCCATATAATTGTTAAAAGCAAAGACCTAGCTCACTGAAATGAAAGACAGGCTGGATATTGACAGGTGAAAAGTTAATGTGAAGTACGCTTTGTGCCAAGATGCATCTCAGACATACCTTCTTTTGGGTGTTTCATACAGAAAAAGACAGAATATATTTCTCTGCAAGGAATGAAAAATATTTTAACTACACAAGCTTACAAATCTGAAGAACTAGAGGGAAGAAAGTGAGACATAAATAGATGACTTGGAAGAATTTCTCAAATTTTGAGTTGCTTTAACAAATAGCCCAAAGAATATTCTGTAGGTCAGAGTATCAGATGTTTCAAAATGTCCTATTCCTCCTTTGGCAGGAGAACTAACCATATCATCACAGGGGTAACAATAAGGAATGCCTTCAACATCTTTGAATGTCACATGTGCCACACATTAAGAAAATAAACAGAAGTAGGCAAAAGCAGGCAAAACGCTAAGTTTCAGTTTTGTAGTAGCTAAGATGTCCAACTCAGGAGTACTAAGGAATACACCATAGGGGTTAAAAATGGCAGCATGCTTTACTCTCTCAATTCCTTTGAGCAAAACGATAAAGAGGCAGTTAATTACTTAAACCCTACATTAAATTTTTTGCAGCCTCTAACTAAGAAAGTTGATTTGGAAGGATAAATATTCTTTTTGAGAGGTCTGGATAGAGTAACTCTGTTTTTGAAAGCATTTTTAAATGGTGCTAGTCTGTGTTCACTGAATGTAATAAAAACAATATACATTAAGTTGTTGCTCTCCTCTTGCCCCCACCTTAAGAAATGCATTAAAATTCCTCAGATTGTATCAGATTTTCTACCTCAGAAGTAATTTCTCTTCCTTCTTCTCTCTCTCAAATGCTCCCAAAAGATGTAACTAACTGTAGATCAAACAGCAAATGCGATGTGCTTCGAAGTTTATCCTATAGACTATGTCTTAACATTCAACTGAAAGGAAAAGAACAGAGAAGTTTACATCAAATCCAAATCCCTGAAGTAATTCAGGACCTCTCAGACTAGTCCTGAAATCTGTTGTTCTTGAAACAATAATATACTGCAATTTCATATTCAGTATCGACTAAATATTTTTTTGGAGAAAAAAAAGGCTTTGCAGGAATTTTAAATATCGCAATGATATTTTTATTATATTTTTAAACAGACTTGTACATCACACAGAGCTTAAGAGCATGATTATAAAAAACAATCACTATCCCCCTTTTATGTTTTTTTAAATCACAGAAGAGTTTAAGAGCTGAGCAACTTACGCAGAGGTGATAGCACTTAATATTTCTCTGAGGTCCTGACAATACTATGTGTTTCATAAATCTAATTCTCAAAGCAGAGAATCACAAATGTCACCAGGCACAGAGGCCCTATTAAAGTATCCCCATTTTTCTTTCCAGAGTGCCTTTCTTTATCACGTTATTTGATAGACTCTCACGTACAGGTTTGAACTGCCCAAATATAATCTCCTTAGCCCATTCTGTGCTTATCAAAACACAGAGCTATCACAGGGCCCATTTTTCCCCAAATCAAAATCAGACCATCAGCAAAAGTCTATCAGATCGTATAAGTATCAACATGTATATGTAAACAGAAGTCATCAGAACTCCGGTAAAGGCAGTTTTTTCCTTCAGTATAATAATGAACAGCTTTTGTGAGAAATGTGAAGAGCCAATACGTTCAGCACAATACCCCTGTGTAAGCCCTTCAGAGATTAAACTACAACATCAATGTCTGCTACAACAGTATCTATATATAGTCAATTGGCTCCATGAATAGGAAATAACGTGGTTTATTGCAAACAGTAGACTTCAAAAAACAAGTATTTCGAAGTCCAGTTTGTTATGATTTTATTTAAACAAAACATGAGTTAAATGTTTTCATGCAACATCTGCACTTAAGTCTTAAATAATCATGACAAACAGAAGTAGTTAAAGAACGCACTAATTATAGACTTTGGTGAATATACAAAAACCCTCAGCATTATAGTTTATACAAGGTAAAGAATATCTTCAATATTTCCCCAAAATACTGCAGCAGCTGAGACACAGTGATATGCCTTGCAAGGGCATAGGAATGTAATTTAGAAATCACATGGGAACTATCCTTTTCCTTTAATTTCACAAACAAGACAAAAGCAACATTCAACTCCACACACTGATTTTTCAGGTTATTTCTGTGCAGTACCTTGAGTTTTATCCAAACAGTAAAAGTTAGACATGTTTCTTTAGTAAACAATTATGCAGTAAATCTCTGTTACATTTCTTCCTTGGTATTACCTGGAGTAGCCATGTTATTTAAAAGTGGGCAGGTTTGGTACTTTTATACTGATGTCACCAATATTAATATTTCTTGGGATCTCTGGCAGATTCATATTCTTTACAGCTGAAACAGCCCGGGCTGGAGCTCCTGCTAAACCAGCCTGTATATAAAGTGAGGAAAAAAGCAAGTCAGGCAAAGTTGGTCACAAGAAGATCCACCGGCAATATACACAGACAACTAATTTTTCAAGTATTTCCATGGTTACACAATTAGAAAAACCACATGGTAATTGTGTTTGGAATGAAATGGGTTACTTGGAAATATTAAACTAGAAAGAGAAAACAGTTCACATATTCCTGTTCATATGGTAAAACATGTAATGTCAAATGGATGGAAAAGTATGAGAGGAAGGAATAGGAGGCTTATCCAAGCACGAGTAATGTGCATGTTACAGAACAGAGTCTCCAGATGTTGGGTGCCCAATGCGCTGCCTTTGTCTTTTACCTACTCTAAAAATTCACGTGGTTCACACTTGACTAACATTGCTTACAGTTTGGGAGTAAGTAGCCTCAAAGTAACAAGGTGCTGAATGTCAGTCAAATCAATGAACACAGACACACACACACACATGCGTATATATATATACACATATACATACAAATATATATATACACACACAGAGGTATTTCAAGGTGGTTCACACTAAGATGAAAAGAATAAACACCCTGCAGTTGTGGGTGATGAAGAGCACGCAAACAGATCATTTCTATGGACAAACTAGAATAATCTGTTGTCTCGAAGTAATCAATGATACACTAACATATCTGCATCCCCTTGAGCATTAAACAACACAGTTATGCCAAATTAAACTATTAAATTAAACTGCATGTATTTTTTATTAAGGTCCTCTACTGCATGCAGACTCTTTGCACACAAAACTAGAGCCTTTCTGTGTAAACACGCAAGTTTTGCAATAGATAATCACTGACTTCTCTTTAGTTCTGCTTTTAGATAAAGTAGCTGCCAAGTTTATACATGGAGGTATATTATGAAATGCTAACAATTTACAGCTCAGAGGCCAGAAGATATACCAAAAATCATCTTTCCATATTGCTTCTGAAAACACCCATTCAAAACCTGGTTATTTTAAGGACTATTCAAACAAGACTAGTAAGTGTTACTACTATATTTGGTGTTATGAAAAATATATAGACTATTCAAGTACAGAAATGTTTCTCCTAGAAGTTAAGATTCTCTGTGATGATTTAGAATTTACAGTGTGGTTTTACTTCAGGCTTGCCACCTAAGTGTAAAAATAATTTTTATTTTTGCAAGGGAAAAAAAAAGGCATGGAAGATTTTTAAAAGAAGAGCACTTATAAGCAGAAAAATAAATATTCCGGAGTATGTAAAAAGAATTAACTTTTATTTTGATGCTTAAAAAATAAGATTAAATATATTCAAAATCAATAAAAATCACAATGTGACTTTCAGAACTGCTAGTTTTAGAGAGTGGCATGTTGCAAGTCCAGTAAAAATGAGCAATCCACAAGAAACAAAGCAAGATGCTAGGAACTGGTTTAAAAAAAGACTAAACCTGTAAAAATCAAAGGTCTTTTATTTTAGGTTTGTCAAGGATTGAAG
>VWYI01028010.1:6479-17494 GCA_013399455.1 Anthoscopus minutus
AGAAAAAAAAAAAAAGCCAGCAAGGAAAAACTCAAAGTATCGTGCAGAGACTTTTATAGAGATAATATGTTTCCTGTTTAGTGGCAGACTTTGTGAATATGGAACCACTTTGGCATATGGAAACATTTCTTTTGACCTGCTTAAAGTATATTGATTATGCTAACTGATTTTCTCTCAGTTATAGGGCACTGTGATTTCCTATTGACTACTGTAACTGTTTGTAGGTTGCCTTGCTGGCTGGTTTGGAATAAAGGTGGACAAATTGATTCCTGCATGTCAGCCCAGAAATTCAGAATCGGAAGGAAAGAGTATCATGTTGATCTGAAATTTTCTGGGAACTTAAAGAATACATAGTGAACTTCCTTACTTTGGAACATGTCCAGTATTCAGAGCTGAATACCCCATAAGCCTTAGAAAAAAATTCTGCTGGGGGATGGGAGAGTAATCAAAACCTGGCAACATTTCAAGTCTGCCTCATCTGAAAGAATCATACATTTTTAGCAAGTATGATTAACTGTATGATTAACTGTGGGAGAGACGTACATGGGGAAGCAATGGATTCTTCACCTCCTTGTGTCCTCTGATGCAGATCGTGTTTCCCTCCAGAAGCGTATTCAAGCCTTCGAGTTCAATACAGAAGATTAAATTCTCCTTTGAATCTAGCAATTCTAATCCTCTAATAACATTTGTGACAATAGAGGCACTGGACCACATGATTTATACAGTTGTGGTGAGGAAGAAACACTCTTCTTTCCTTCCCTTGATACCTCCTCAGTACTAACTCCTCGACAACAGTTATGTTTTCCTGAGACTTGACATGACAAGGTGCTCGCACTTTATGCCTTGCAGCTCTTTCTTACTTTGCACACTATAACATGTGCTCTTTGGTCTCTAACGAGGCAGGAGAAGATACTATAGAAGCCTTTCTTTGAGCTGAGTTTAATGAGTTGCTCTTAGAGGTAACTTTGCTGTATAAGTCTTCACAAGGGGCTATTTTTGTTATGTGCTTCAGTTCAGCACAAAAAGCAGAGTCATCCTTGAATATGTTCAGTTTAGGATCTTGTTCCCACAGCACCTATATCTAGCTGGGACTGTGTTTGGCTCAATCTGGCCCTCAGTTGTGGAAGAAGCTGTGACAGTCTTGAGTAACACTTCAGCAGAACCAGAGAGCTTTGCTGAGTTTCCTGTATCTGTCTTTTATTAAAAGGTCAACACGTGTTCCTGTTGGAGAAGATCAAGTCCTGCACCTGGAACTAGCCCAAGATATAGCACAACATTTCAACAAGAAATATGGAGAATTCTTTCCTGTGCCCAAAGCCATTTTAAGTGAGCTGGTCTTGGTTATTTTTTTTTCCCTTAACTGCACTTCAGAGTTGAAGATGGATTTAAATATTGTAGATACAGTTTCAGGGACCAAGAAAAGAGGGCAAACTGATATTAAGAGAGTGGAAAATTAAAAACTGTCAACAAGAGGCTGGAGGCTGTGAAAATGAGCTCCCAAGATGGGTATAAGGCTTTAGAAATCCATGGTCAAGGAATATACGTGACGTCTGGTATTCTAGTCCAGGGGACCAGATGCACTCTACTAAGGCTGCTGGTCAGCCTTGCTATTCAAGTACTGGACTTCTTAAGAGTAGGGTCTCTATTCCATGTTGCTCATTCAGGAGACATGTAAGCAACAAGGCAAGAGACCTCTAGCAAGCAGAATTCTTCAGTATCTGAGTGGGAGCTGTTTACTTTAAGCATGCTGAACAGCCTGGTTTATACGTACAGTGCTCCAACTTTTTTTAAGGGTGTTCAAATGTATGCTTGAATATTTCACTATGTGTCTGTCACAGAGCTTAAGACTTTACGGTTTTGATCTTAGGCTCAGGAAGACTTATAAGGAAAATCTTCTCAGCCATTTTTGAGCTGTAAGGTCATAGGCCGGGGGGTGAGAAGGAGTCAGATGGCGCAAATGGCATGTTTGTTAAGAAACGTGAAGAATTGGGCAAGGATGAAGCACTGCATCTTTGTTGTAAGTAATGTAGAGGAATGCACAGCAGAGACCTTCGCCCCCAAAAGGGCAAGGAGCTCTCAAAAGACAGGCAGTAATAAACCTTTCTCAATTTTCAAGCCTCAATGACAAAAATGGTGTTAGACCTAGAGTGGAGTTTTGAGAATATTAGAGATTGCAAACTCTGCAGTTTCTAATTGAGTACTAAGCACTATAAAGAGGAACTGAGCATAGTCTATGATGCAGGTGAGACTGTTTACCATTAAATAAAAATCTCCATTTGAAAAAAAAAAAAAGAAAAAAAATTCGTTTTGCTCCCAAAAAGCATTCCTTCTTAAGTTCACAAGCATATGCAAACCAACAAAATATCCTAGATGAATAGAGAAGGTAGGGACCTATTCAAACTCATTAACTGTAGACAGTTGAATTACCTGCACTCTTTCAAATTTGCAGAAAAGAGACAGACTCTTCCAGAAGGTGATTTCAGAACAAAGCACTTTCTGGGGCAATCTGAATTGTATGCTGGAAGAGCCCTTATCCTTTCACTGAGTCCATAGGCCATCTATGAGCAGTGTGCAGGTAATTTAGTTGACTATACTAGGTGTCTAAAAACAATTGGTGTGAGTACTCTGTAGATAAGTGATGCTTTCTGTACTCCATGAATAATATTTCTCAGTGAAAAACTGAAAGTGTTGGGTTGATGCTGTTAAGGTACTTCACAATATTCTCCTAATGCTACTAATCTATTTCATGTACACGCATTATCTTAGCAGTTTGTACAGTACCCATACCTTTCTTATATGAACAGTGCTTTATGTCTAACAGAGCTGGTCAGTGTTGAGACAGAATTTTAATAACTGTTTTTACTGAGATTTAGGAGAATTGCCAAGAGATTTTGAGTGGAAAAGTGGGAGAGAGAAATAAGGAGATTAACTGTTATGGAATTATTTTTTTTTTACCAGTGGAGTTAACCTGATTCTTCGCTGCTCAGAACTTTTCAGTAATGAGCAGTAATAGAAGGGAGGAGAAATTTGGGAGGGGGCAATCAGCATATAAATCACATAAAATACTAGGAGCAGCCCCAGAAGAAGTTCCTGCTTAGTGAGGATGGGAGAGACAGAACAGGCTTCATTCAGTTTAGGAGAGGAGAAAAGTGGCTTCTTCTTAGGACAGGAAGGATGTAAGGACTAAACAGAGCGTATATGACAGTGTTCACAATTCATTTTTGAGCAAGGATAAACAACTTCATCCTATAGCTGCACAATATTCTTAACAATTGTCATAAGAAACCATTGTCTAAGCTTATAACTTTTTTTTTTGAAGGTACAACAAAGAAAATAAAATCCCTCAGAGATCCATCAGTGAAGATGTCCAAGTCAGACCCACAGAAGTTGGCTACTGTTAACATAGCAGACAGCCCTGATGAAATAGTGCTGAAATTTCGCAAAGCTGTGACTGACTTTACCTCGGAGGTGACCTACGACCCCGCCACTCGCCCCGGTGTCTCCAATCTGGTGTCCATTCATGCTGCTGTAACGGGGCTTAGCATCAAAGAAGTGCTGCACCAAGCCACTGGTCTCGACACTGCTCACTACAAAATGCTGGTAGCAGAGTCAGTTATCCAGAAATTTGCACCTATCAGGAATGAAATCAAGAAACTCCAGGAAGACAAGTCCCATCTGATAAAGGTTTTAGAGGATGGAGCAGAGAAAGCCAAAGAACTGGCTGCTCCTATATATCAAGAAATAAGGAGACTGGTGGGATTTCAATAGTAGTTGCAAGGACTTTTGTATCATGGGACAGAGATTTTGTTATTTGTAACGAAATCATTTATTAATTATTAATCATTTTGGTTTGGAACAAAATCTTTTTTTTTCCTAGAAGATCCAAGGAGAACGTTGATGATGATTGCATTAAAAATGTGCATGAAGCCAGGTATTTCCAGTGGGACCAGCATTAAGCTTGTCTGGACAGTCAAAGAGGGAGGACAGAAGCAATCACAATTCACAAAGAAGTTGTGCAAAAGCAGATTATAAGGTTGCCTGTGTGGGTTTTTTGATTTTTCCATTGACCACTGCAAGAAGCTGAAGTGTAGGCAAGGTGATCAGAATCTAGCAGAAAGATTTGTAATCCTCTCAAAAACACTTAGCCGTGTATGTGATCTTGTTACACATGGACAGTTTATCCTATTGGGGGTTATTCAGCTTTGATATGGTGATTGAACACATTCTTGGATAACCAAAATAAAAACAGAGACTTAAAAATAAATGCTCAAGGTGATGAAGAGAGAACTTACTGCTTCTCCCTACAGTGTCTTCAAATTCAGTGTGATTTTTTTCCTATCTGTGTAGTTTGTGTGAATTTCACTTCTGCCATTTATGCCATCCTGCTGGTCAAGTCTAAGGTACTTCAGTGAGAAATGACATGTGCTTCAGCTGCTCCTATTTCACCTGCTCATCTGTTTAGGAGGGAGCTCTGAGTTTTCAGTTCAGCATCAAGTCTAGGATTGCTTTAAGAAAAGTGTAGAAGAAAAGACATAATCCTGAATCAAAGAAATCTTGGGTTGAGAATCAGAGAACTTTCTGGAAAGTTTACAAAATTGCTTCTTTAGGAAATCGTGCCAAGGTCAGAGCCAGAATAGTTAAATAGATCTTTATGGACTCTTCACTATGAGCCTTGAGAAAGTGTAGTGATGGGAGAACAGTGTTAGCCTGTCCTGATCTGGGGCCTCACAAGATCCACAGACTTGGACCCATGCGTTGTGGCACTTGTTGGGGAATGTGTTGCAAAGGGGAATTGCCAAAAGGAGACACCATGTTCTGAAGAGGGGTAGTAGTGTGTGTTAAAAGGTCACGAAAGCCCTGCTGGTCCTGTGCCAGCATATTTAACTGTGTCATTACACTTCACGGTGCTGGGTTTGAAATTGCTGTGCTGTAATGTAAATTGAGTTAATCCTGTACTCTGGCAGCTCTTAACCATTCTATGCCTGTGGCATTTGTCATGAAGGATTGCAGTCTTACATGACTGAGTTAGTAAAACGTGGGGAGGTGGGAGGGGAATGTTTCTATATAGTGCAGTTAATTGGATGATTATTTTGGGGTTTTTCTAAAAAGCAGTATTTAGTTAATTATAGTGAGTTGATTCAGAAAGAAATATTTAATTTTCCAAAACATAAAGCTGACGACTGAGCATCTCCAGATCTGTGCTGAGACCTGTATTTGTTAGGGATCTGAAGAAGAGAACTGCCATGCAAGAACTTGATGATGACAGGTTTTCTAAAATTAGTCAAGACTAGAGAAGCAGAGTGGATGGAGACAGACTGATCAGAACCAAACTCAGTATAGACAAGCCTAAGGTAATGACCTCTGGAAATAATAAGTTTATTCAAAAATTATCTCTGGTTTTAACTAAGCTGTAGTGAATAAGGAAAGGACGTGTTACAACTGTACATATTTATGTAGTTTTACAAAACTTTTGTCAGTGTTTAACAGCTGCATTAGGGCACAAGAATGAAAAGTTACTGCTGCTTCCTAATTTGGCATAAAATGTTTGCTATTGCACTTTTTAATATAGAATGATTTCTGCAAAGGTTCCACAGTGTGTGCCTTGAGAGAAGCTAACACTGTCCTCATGAAGACTCTGAAAATCTTTAATACTAGTGTATCTAGTTTCTATGTGTACCTCTTTTTCACTAGCAAAGATAGACACATCTATTCAAAACACAAATCAGAGTTTCAGGGTCTCTTCTGTTACTCAAATCACCTAATGTGTAGGGTTCAACACTTCTCTGCAGTGGAAGGAAAATAGGAGCATTCATGGAAGAGGTTGACACCAGTAGGTAATTTTGGTTTGTTACTTGAACTGTTATGATTAATCTTTCCAAAACTGTTAGATTCTTTTTCAAAAAATCATGTAAGTAAAGCAGGGAAAAAAACTTCAAAAGAGCCTTTTCTTTGGTGTGGGGGTTTAAAGCATTACATATTTAACAATGTTTCAATCAAATTCACTAATTTGCCTCTTTTTAATTCAATAATACACTGAATTTCCTTTCCCCTGTCAGTCAAACAAGTCTTACTTGCCTGACCTATTTGCTTCAAGGGAAATAAACATGTTTTTTTCATCTTCAGAAAAGTTAAACTTATGTAAAATGAGTATATTAACCTACTGATTGTTGAGTTAGCTTTTCATGTTAATTGCTTCTGTGGAGGAATTCTCAAAATAACATGTTTGCCTGGTGAAATAATCCTGATTCCATTAGCAACCATGATCTTTAGAATCCCTTAAGAGGAAACAACTAATGTAGATGTTTTCAGGTATCTGTTGCCTATTTCAGTTTTCTTAGAGCATTATTTTTCTGCAGTTAACCATCTTGGCATTCAGGTGATTAGCTGAGCTTGAAGCAATGAGTTGATTTCAAGCTGCTCTCTCCTCTTCTACCTTTCTGTTTCCACTTGGGAATATTTTATAAGTGCCTATTCTATGTAGGGTTCTGTGGCAATATTTACTAAGTAGTGCAATTGAGTTAGAACAGCTGTTTAGAGAAGAGTTATTAGAGAAGACTTGATTCTTTATGTTTCATATTATTTATTTCACACTAACTCTAGGGCTAGGGATTTAATAATTGTTTGCATGATGTAGGTGCATTCCTGAAACACATTTTCATGTTTATTTTTATCCAAATCACAGTCTCTAAGACCTCTCTGGGATGCCAGCTGAAGTGCAGTTGGTGGGAAGTTTCTGTAGAAGCACACTCCAGATCCCAGCATGCATGGAATGGACATGCCCTGTGGTATTTTGGAAGTCACTGTAAAGTGTTCTTCCAGGACAGAGTGGGAAAAAGGTCCAAATATATCTTTCCTAATAGAAGTAAAAAGGATCAAAAGGTGGAGAGATATCCTTACCCCTTGCTGTGTTGCTCACTGACGAAAAGGAAGCAGAAACAATGATCCTTTATTTAGAATGCATTGGTAATTTGTGCCTTAGACTCAAAATCTCTTCTTTTGCCATTCCTATATGTTAGTGCATCTGGCCTACTGCAGGTGCCAATGACTACATATGTATTAGACATATATAGCATCTCCTGGTAAGAGTCACTAACCTTTAGAGATAAAACATCAACTCCACAGTGAATTACTTGCAAATATCTAACAAAAACATTTATACACTTGAGATATTTATTTTTCCAGATAGTTGTTCCTAGGAAGTCACAATATCACATAGTGAGTCTCAGCTCTGTGCTTTCAGTTTAGAGCACAGAGTTTACTGAGAATTTTAGATTCAAGGACAATGTTTTTTGCAGCAGAGATTCCAAATGATGGTTGGTCTCATAAGTTAACTCTGGGACTGCTCCAGCATACATCCCTGCCTCAAATAGCTGGAGTGCATGGATACTGTACATTATACTGGAATTCAGTTATAATTCTTAAAGACACAGTTGCAGTATACCTAGTTTTCAAACACCATAACCTGGCTTTTCAGATTCCCCAGAAGGCTTTCTGCACATTTCTGATTCAATGTGTGTTTATCTACAACCAATTCAAACAAAGCTCCTTTGCTGGATTATGGCTGCATACATTAAAGGCTATGGAATTCATAAAAATGAGCTGAAAGGAAGGAGAGTGAAGTGGGATCCTTGGGGACTGACCTGGATCTAAGTGTTTTAGGAACCATAGGTATTCAAAGCAAATGTTTTCTTATCCTTGGTTAGGGCCATTGTGATCCTGACAACAGTGTAGCAGTAAATACTGCTGATGAAAGTGTGTTCTTTCAGCAGTCCAGCTTGGTTAGATTTATGTTCAGTACAACAGATGGATCTTTCACCATTTTGATCTTAAGTGCACATTTTGATCTGTGCATTTAAGCTCCTGTATGCTCCCTACCTGGTTTTTTATGGCTGATGGTCTCCTGCACAGAGAAGAATAGCCTAGCAAGCTGGTGTGGGAAATCTAGTGGAAAAGGGGTTTTGCTCAGGAAATATATTATCTGTTCTTGACAAGGAAAACAAAACCCCTCTTTCTGCTGTATTGGGCTAATTTCCTTTAAATTTTTTGATCAGTTCACTCTTTATAGGTAAATTTGACAGTAGCTGCAAGAAGAATGTCTATGTATTGTGTAGTCAAAAGCCTTGGAAGGACCCAGACATCTCAGATCTTTTCTAAAGTCTCTTACATGGTGAGACTTTACTGTTAGCATCAGCCAATTTTGGGAAAAATGCTGCAGCAAAACTGTATTCATACATGACGCTAATTTGTCTGCTTAAAGCTTTTGTGCTTTGGTTTGGATTTTCTTAGCTCACTAGGCTGTGAAAGAAGGCTTGTTAAATATTGATTTCCCAATGAAGCTTTTTATCACATAGTTCTGTCCAGGTGATAGCTGAAGTAATGGCAAATTCTCTTTATTATCACAAAAGATTCTGCTCTGATTCTCACTGTCTTTTCTGTAATTCTGTTGGTTGTGCTGATGGTCGTCTTGTGGAAAATTTGGCAGGTAAGCATTTATTCTCTGTCAATAAGAAATCATTTTACCTGCAACAGTCCCATATTATTATGAAAATGGAAGATCATTTCACTTGTAGGCAGCAGCCTTGGTATCATAATTTATATAAAACTAAATGCCAACCTCCTGCGCAGGTAAAACAAACAGTTGAACACCTGGAAAGATGTTCTGCCACTGTTGCTGTCACAGGACACCATGACTGAAGATGAGATTATCCACTACAGGACTGGTCTCATGCTGCCTGTGGAGAAAGTTAAGCACTGAGCTTAATGTCTGTTGTGCTCTCAGCATTCCAACATGGCTGTGAGACAGGAACAGAGCAAATCTGTGCCACACCAGAAGGCTCGATCGCTTCCAGATGTGCTACATTTGCTGTATCTGCAAGATGAATTGTCAAGAGAAGAGTTGCAGAACAAAAGTCCTTAAAAGTTAATTAATGGAAGTACAGCATGCTTGTAAAGCTTGGCTTATAGAGCCTGTGATAGCATGGTCTTAGCCTCACTCATACAGCTGACAGGAGGAGTCACACAGCTGAGTGTGATGGTGGCATAAGATGGCTTAAGGGAAGCCATCTGCTTCCTCAGTACAATAATGTAAAGACAGTGTGAGTCTAATTTGGGGGGTTACTGGATTAACTGTCACAGGTGGGAAATAATAGCTTGTGGCAGAGGCAGGTAGTACCACATCTCTCTTGTGTCCTAAACCATTCTGAAACCAGATGCTCACAGTTCAGGTGGGCACACGAAGCACAGAGAAGATGCTGCATGGACAGTGTCACTTGTCCCACATGCTGTTGTATCTATGACTCTGCAATTCCTCCATTTGCAGTTTGGTGTGACTTTATTGTCATCCATCAATGCGAAATTACAGTCACATGCTGATAAAATTAATGGAACTTTGGTTTGAAACACTGGATGCATGGTCTCTGCTATCTTTGGTGGAAAGTTCTTTCCTGATGCCTCAGGATTTATAGAAAGAAATCATTAAGCCAGATAAGAAGAAACTTACCAAAACAAGGCTACTTTCTGGCATTATCCAGAGTTTCTGGCGTAGATGGTTTCTGGCTTCATTCACCCTGTTTTGCTTCATGCTTCCACCCCTAAGCCACTTCCCTCTCTGAGTGAAGTAAAACCTGTGTGTTGAATGTTGTGAGACTGACTTTTTAATTGTGACTAGAAACAGTTTGTCACATATATTTGAAATCTCTTTGTGGTGTTTGCTGAATGAATAACAAAGATTTCAATAAGTGCCTCTTGAGTATTTAAGCCTATAAATATCTGTGTGTGGGTTGGGGTTTGTTCTGCCCACTCTTACTCCTTCATGGCCTGTCTGGCAGATGTTCCTACCGCAAGAATGGGGAAAAGAGAAATTTTCTCCTTAAGGTTGTAGGCCAAATGTAAACTTCGAGTGGCAGTGTGGCATCCATTATTTTTAGACAGTCCTTATTAACTTTCTCTTACTGATATAACAGTTTGCACACCCCAAAAGTTGAAATTTGTGGATATTCAGGGGGGAAAAGCACTGGATGTGAATGACTTAACCCATTTCTGTCCCAGAGCCTTTGTGTCTTTGCTATGCATGCACATTGGCACATGAGGAAGAAGGGCATTGCTGCTTGGGAGAGCTGTCACCATCTGTGACGCTCCTACCTTAAGCTGACCAACATGAGCCCCTCTAGAATGAGGCTGTGAAATGCATAAATTTACTGTGTACACTGCACGAGTGCTGCAGGTTCTCTAGTGTTGGTGTGACCTGTTGGGAAGGTATCATTTTGGTGTTTAACAACCATTGCCAAAAGGTCCCAATGATGTGCTGGGATTCCGAAGATCTCAAATCTCTTATGAGGAAAGGCAAAGAGACTTGGACCTGTTCAGCCTTGAGAAGAGATGTCTGAGAGGGGGCTCATCAATGTCTACAAGTATCTTCAGGGAGGCTGTCAAGAGGATGGAGCCAGGCATCCATCACACCATTCTTCTCGGTTGTGCCAAGCACTAGGACAAGAGGCAATGGACAGAAACTGATGCACAGGAAGTTCCACCTGAACACTGCAGGTGCACTGGACCAGATTGCCCAGAGATGCTGTAGAGTCTCTCTCACTGGAGATATTCCAGAACCATCTGGACATAGTCCTGTGCCATGTGCTCTGGGAGGATCCTGCTTGAGTAGGGAGGTTGGAGGAGCTGATCTCCTCTGGTCCCTACCAACATGACCCATTCTGTGATTCTGTAAATTCAGATGTGTTGCTGATTTTTATGTGGGCTGTTCTGGCTACCTTGAATATGAAATGTGCTATTTGGATTGACTTATATGTAATGGGCCTAATTCCTACAGAAATATTATTAAAATAAACTTCTGAGTTCCAAAATATCTGTGTAGCATAACAGCAAAATTGAAGTGATGAGCTTTGCTGCTGTTTCAATCCACTTTGCTTACCAGCATCACACACAGGAGTAGAAACTCTACTTTCTTTCTTCTTTAAGCCAACCAAGTTCTGACCCAAAGGGCTTCACTCTGCTTTCTGCTT
>VWYI01028010.1:20141-45154 GCA_013399455.1 Anthoscopus minutus
CCCATCCCGGCCCGGTGTCAGCGCTTCCCATCCCAGTCCACTGCCCTGCTTCCTCACGGCACAGGGCTGGGAACTGCTTTTGCCTGTGTCCCGCTGCCCTGACCGGGACGAGGGAGCGGACTCCGAGCTCCGCGGGTTCGAGGAGACTTTCAAACTAGTTCTCCTGGGAAGGGAGCCCGGCTCAGCCCGTATTGCGGGATGAGTGCAGGAGCCCTGTGCCCCGACACTGCGCAGTTCTGCACAGGGCTGTGTCCCCTCGTAAGACTCCGGGCACTCGCCGCATCCTCCCAAAGGTTAAAAGCGATCAGGAGGTGCGTCAAGGGCCTTTCTGTGCCCCTTATCCTCTCTCTCCTTCCGCCTGGAAAGGTGCTTGCTTTCTGCACTGAATGCAGCCCCAGCATTGGAGACTGTCCTGACATCTCCGCATACCGGAGAGCTCTTTTCCTTCGAACAGATTTTAGAGCAGAAACGGGGGCAGTCCCTGCTCAACTTTCGGAGTAGTGAAGCCCTGCAGGGAAAAGGAGCCTGACTCGGTCCGTCCCTTTCCCGACGATAATTCCCTACCGCTTTCCTTCAGGCGAGCCATAAGTTGGGGATGATTTCAGTGGCCGAGTGGTTTAAAAGGATACGAGAGGGCACTGTTCAGGGGCCATCAGATCTGCTTATGGGGAGTTATTTACTATGTGCTTCCCGCTTCCCGCTTCCCTTAACGCGGAAAATACGAGACGAGCCAAAGGCTGGCCAGACCCGTCGCCTCCGTAACGTGGGGAAAGAGGGAGAAGCGTGCTAACGATGCCCAGGAAAACTTTCATTATTTTGTTTCGAGAGTCGGCAGTAGGAACGACAGGGCAAAATACACCTGATGCTGCTAGCTGGTGAGAGAACAGAATGAACGCAACCGGCAGATAAAAAGGTCTGCCCGCCGTCTTTTGTCGCAGTACGAGCTCCGATACATGACCTTTTCTTCTTTCTTTCCTTTACTTGTTCCCCACTACTTCTGCTGGGGCTACCTCCGAAATAAAAGCGTAGACGTGGGGTTTGGAAAGCTGTGTACCCCAACCTTGAGCCTGTCAGACTTGCAATGCGGTTTTAAATCTCCCGTTGGCCCTGCATCGCCTCGCCCCCTCAAGTCTCCAAACCCCGGCAAAGCGAAAGGACGAGAGGGGGGAGTCCGGAGCCCCCCGCATCTGCTGTCCTCCTTGGGCTCCAAGCCCGTGGGTGGGCAAGATTACACGCCTCTGTTCCCATCCACGGGCTTTCGGGGAGGGCTTAAATTAAGCAAGGCAATGATTACCTTCATCCTGTTATGGGCAAAGCGAGCGTGTTTCGCTGAGGCGGGGAGTAAGTCTGAGTTCCCGAGCACCCCGTCAGGAATTTTTGCCCACAGTTTGAGAACTTTGGGATTAGAGGCAAAACTCCAGGTTCACATGGAAGTGCCCCGGAGACAACGTGCGTGGAGCAAGAGGGGAAGTAACAGTGCTAGACTGCAGTGCTCGCTCTTTTCAAGCATCTCCGCGGTGAAAATTGCTGCAATTTCCATATAACGAAAACCAAGTTAGGAGGGGAAGGAGAATAGAAACAATTAGTGAACGAGTTGGTACGTTTCGAGAAATGAAGCCTTGCGCGTTCGGCACCATTCCGTGAAAGGTGCAGCGTTGGCTGCCGTAGATTCATCTCGCTGCTCATTTTCATTCTTGTCTCGGCAAAGCCTGGCGAGTCCCGCCGATCCCCTCGCGTTTTCATCGGAGGCTCTGTGTGCTGTAGCCCCTGGCAGTGCCGAGGGCGGGTAGCGCATCACTCCTGCGTCTCGGAG
Organism: Anthoscopus minutus; assembly: GCA_013399455.1. Taxonomy (NCBI): domain Eukaryota; kingdom Metazoa; phylum Chordata; class Aves; order Passeriformes; family Paridae; genus Anthoscopus; species Anthoscopus minutus. The sequence continues at coordinate 21,955 of VWYI01028010.1, forward strand.
CAGCGGGTCTCTCTCCCTGCCCCCATGGTGTTCACCCCGGGCGGGGAGTGTCCGCTCCCGTCCTGCCCCGAGGACCCAAGGATCAGCCCCGCCGAATATCTGCTCAACCTCTTTTATTCCAGGCGTCTGAGCTCATACATCGCCGATTCTCCTAGTGCCTCGCAAACTCTCACCTGACGTTTTTGTATCCTAAATATATTTTCTAAGCAAGCGTTTGCCTCCCAAGTATGGATATAATCTTCCCTGGCTTTCTTTTTAATTACTTCCATTGAATCAATGAGGCAAAGCTCTTTATCTTATAGTGCAATGCAGAATGTGGCGTTCTACACATATGGTTTAGTTTTTCCCCCCCTGATTCTTGCTAGCTGGGCAGGTTTCAGCGGGGAAAAGCATATTTACACATATTTGACTCCTTGCACATTCTAATATGCTGAAACGGTACAGGATGGTTTGAGAGATATGTTTGGGCAGAGAGATTAAACTAAGTCTAGGCAAATGCACTGCTAAAACCAATTACAAAGAAGTAAGTCTATCCTTAAGACAGAGCTAAAAATGCCCTGGACATTTTTATTGCTGTTGCTGAAAACAGGCAAAACACGGAGCGATCAATTGCCATGGCAAACTGATCAAGAATAAGAGTTATGATCACGTGAATGGGGGGGAGGGGGAAATAATATATAAAGAGGGAAAAAAAGATAGAAGGAAGATACGTGTAGAGCTTCTTATACGGGAGTGTGCGTGTAGAGCCGTGAGTGCTGTGGGCGTGGGTCTGGTGTGCAGCGCATACCCAGCAGAGGTGAAGGCAGAGGGCAAGCGATGGGGGAAATGGTCTGGCAGCCTGCCCGCAGCCGCCCCCAGGTACGGCCTTCTCGGAGCCCTGGCGGAGCCTGCCACTCCCCGCCTGGGGAGGCGTTTTTGGGAACCCTGCGGCCGAAACAAATTGGCACCGCCGGGTTCCTGCAACCTTCCCCTCTTTTCCGGCCCCGGGAAAGCAGCAAGGCTGCCTGGGTTCCCCGCGCCACTCCCGAAACTTATCCCAGCTTGGAGCTGCACCCAGGGGCTCGCCTGCCTCTCACGCCGCGTTTGTCGCTGTGTGTGTGGGTGTGTGTAAGTGTGTGTGTGGGCTCCCGTGTCCGTGCCTGCTTTCTGTTTGAAGGCATCTAGAAGTGTTGTCTCTGGTGTCCACAGGACCTGCTGGCAAAGCAGAGAGGGTGAATATGAGCCCCCGGTTGTGACAGCTCTTTCTGCTGCGTCTGAGCTGCCAGGACGTCTAGGCTGGACTGCGATCTTTATCCTCAGCTAAGAAAGAACAGTTTACTTCGCTTTCTCCTTCTTCCTCTGAACTTGACAGGGAAGTGTATGTGCAGTTTTGTTTCGATCAAAGCAATGCCTGCAAAAGCGATGTGTACTTCCATCCAAACAAATAAATCCGAGTGAACTCCATTCTCAGAACTGTGCCACCCCTTTCCAGGCTGAACTCAAGCTCCTTTTCTAATTTGAAAAATCTGTTCGTGCCCCTGCCTGACAGTCTGTCCGGCTATCTGTCCGTCTACCTTCCTTTTTGGTTGACAGGCAGCCAAGGTCGGGTTGTCAAGTATGTGTTCGGTCCTGTCCAGTTTGTTTGGGGTGAGTTTGCCCTCAACCCTCCCTCTCCCCCGAATTCGTTCTTACGTGAATAGTTAGACAAGGAAAGTCTTATCACCTTCTTAAGCACCTAGGATCCCCAAACCAAAACCCAATCACACACCCAAAATTCAGAAGGTATCTCTCAAGAAAATATATTTGTATTTATATACACGAAGACACCCATAAAAAGCTTCCGAGCTGCGCCAGCGTGTAAACGGGGTGTCAGTCCCGATTATGTGAAAAGAGATAACATTGATCTCCTAGGCATGTTTGAAATTTATTTATTGTTTATTGTTGGTTGGTTTGTTGTTTGGGATATTTTTCTCCCGAAATAAACATGAACTAATTTCTGAAATCGTTTCCCCCCTGGTGTTTCCCCGTATTCTGTGATGTATTTGCCATTGCAAACGGGAGATGATCAATTTCTAAATCTGGGATCGGGGTTAGAGGAGCAGAAGAGTTAATGCCGCCAACCTAGTTCTGTTTCTAGACACACATGTTTTGGAATATGGCGAGTTGCTGACGAAAAGGTGCTCTCCGAAAGGACGAGCCTCTCGGCGTTTAGCCGGGAAACAGTGTAGGAGGGAAACTGCAGCTGCAGAGATCCCGACCCCGTAAAGTTTATTCTGTAGCTCTTTACAATGATTATTTATAGGGAGTGCGCGAAGACTGGATGGGTCGAGCTCTCATTGCAGTTCCGCACGGGTTTACGGCCGCAAACGTAAGGGACGGTGCTGTAAAGCTCCCAAGAGCTGGTGACACGCCAGATTTTCACGCTTCGTGTGGTGCCGCCGAGGTGTCTTCTCTCTCTCCTCTCCGGCGAAGTTTTGGGGTTTGTGCGCCGTGACGGTCTCTCGGCGAGAGGGAAGCTTTTGCTAAATTTGTTTTCCAATGCCGACGTTAAAATGAAAAGGTGGCCTTTGAAGCGTCGCTTTTAAGCCGCGCCGTGCAGACGTGGAAACCAATTCTCCGAGGATCAGTCGTGAAACCTAAAGAGGGAATGGGGAGCCTGCAAAGCTTTGCAGCCGCAAAGAGAATTAATCGCATAACACCGGCTAGACGGCGTCCGCCCGAGCCGTGAGTTTTAAAATCAAAAGAGGGAGTAAAAACCCGATGCGAAAACCAGAGAAGATGCAGATACAATAAAAACGGGTCAGTAAAGCCTACGCTGCACAGGCCGACCCGCATGCCCGGTGTCAGGGCGGAGGGGAAAGGTGTGACCCCGAGGTGTCATATCTGCCTGCGGGGCCTTCGCCAAGATCCCCTGGCAGGGGAAGCGGCGGACGAGGCTGCGAAGCGGGACTGAAACTCGCTCAGCTTTGCCGCGGGTGCAGCAGGCATTGCGAGGGGAAGGATCGCCTGCTGACCTGCAGCTAAAGGCCCAGGGCCCTTGCCCTGGCTGTGCTCTGCTTTTTGGCTTTTGCTGAAGCAGCTCGGCCTTTTTAGCTGGTGGATGGGAGATGCATGGTTTATCTCGCTTTTCCGAACAGATAAAGAGCTGCGATTTTTCTTCCGCGGCTCTTTGGGTGATTCCTTCTCCCTCTTTGCTTTCTTACGCTTGTCCGTTAACTTTAAAAACTTGGCGAAGGTTTCTGTTCCCGGGGGTCCAGATATATCTCCTGATATGCAAAAGTAGCCATCGGCTTTTTCCATTTCGCAGGAAACCGCCCTGCCAAAGAGGGTTTCTTCTCTGCTCCAAGTTCAAAGGCGCAGTCCTGAAGTAGTTAAGGGGGCAAAAGGAACAAGTGTGGGGGAGGCACCGAATCAGGAGCACGGGGTCGAAGCCATTAGAGCATCCGCCTCTGCAGGCTTGCCCTTTATGGCCTCAGCATTTCGCTGCTGGCACTGTCCCCACGCATAGGACCGAGGGGCTTCAGGGACACTGGGTGGGGAAGGGAAATGTTCTGGTGCTTCTCTTTGGAAAAACTAAAGAGCTGGCCCTGAGGGCCACCGAGCACGAAAGAGAGACCCGAGCGGAGAGTGGGGCTTGGGGAGAGTGTGGTTTTCCCACCCGCTCTGCTGCCTTCTTGGATCCACGATCACTGAGGTACCGGGGCAGGCATATCCAACTAATAAACCGAATAATAATTTCTCTGCCACCCCCAGTACCTGTTTCTCCCCGTCCACTACATCTCCTGTCAGCCCGAGGGTGTCTGCTGCTGAGATCTTCCCTTGCCGCTGCCCTTTACTCCTTCCCTGAAAGTTATTGGGTTACACTCGGCTGCTGTGTTATACCGGGCATATGCTGGGTTGTTAGAAACCTCTATAAAAGAATAAAGACTTAGTGGCAGCCCGCGCCTGAAACTCGTTTACCTATACATTATAACACAGTCCGCAGACGCCGTTGAGAAACGACGGGATTTAGGCTTGTAGAAAGACGAGTCTCCCACTATTCCTATTTGATCGAAAGAATAAAGCCATGTAAGGTGTTTCCTGTCTACTTAAGATTTTGTGCGGCACTTTAGGCAGGTTATTTCTTTGGAAAACAGCCATGGAGCCCATTGTCTTTATCTGATGCTTGAAAGATTGGGGAGGAGAGGAAGAAGAAAAATCATTGTTAAAAAACACTTTGAAGTTGTGCAACTGTTGCTGCTCCAATTTTTTTCTCCAGTTTCCAGATGCACCAGAAATCGTTACTTTGATCTTACGAAGCAGCAATTTATATTTTTTAATTTTTGGAAAAAAAAAAAAAGGTTGGGTAACTCAAAGCGTAATGGCAAACATGCTGGGGATGAGGTCATCGGGCCGCGCGGGGAGGCCCGGGAGGCGGGAGCGAGTGAGCGAGTGCCGAGAGCGCAGGAATGAGGCGGCGGGGAAGGACGGGGCTTTCTCACCGGACGAGCCTGGCTGCCGGAACATCTGCTCAGGGCTAATCTTACATCCCCGCTCGTTCACAAGGGAGAAGTCTGCCAGTGCACAGGGGGCAGACTGAGCGTGCGGTCGGACCTTCCTTTTTATCCGCTTGCCCGGGGCTGGCGGAGGAGCGCGATGCCACGGACAGAGGCGCGCACAGGTCGAGCTGCAAGGAGCCCAGGAGCTATTAAAAACCGCGACTGGAGCCGTAGTGAGGGCCAGGACACGGCTTGGCGAATGGTCCTGGCCCAATTTCGTCAGAGCAGGAGAGAGATCATAGAAATATATAATACACTGAGTTGGAAGGGTCCCGCAAGGCTCATCGAAGTCCAGTTCCTGGCCCTGCACACGGCAGCCCCATGAATCACACCATGTGCCTGAGAACGTTATCCAAACGCATCTTGAACTCTCTCAGACTTGGTGCTGGCACCGTTTCCCTGGGTAAACCATTCCAGTCAGTGCTCAACCACCTTCTGGGGGAAGAACTTTTTACAGCCTAAACATACCCTGACACGGCTTCAGGCCATTCCCTCGGGTCCTGTCACTGGTCGCCACAGAGAGGAGAGCAGTGTCTGCCTCTCCGACAATGAGAGCCCTCTGTTTTCATGATTTGGTGCTTGCCCAATCCTCTTTGAGCGTTCCTCAAAAATTAGTTGCCCCGTATGAAACCAGGAGCCTCGCGTCTGTTGCAGCTCTCCCAGCTCAGGGGTACAACACGTAGGCTGGAGTTAGCAAAGCCAACCCGACCCGCTGCCCGAGCCCACCGGGGTGGCTCTCGTTTGCTCCCTCCTTGCCCGGAGAAGCCTGGCCTGGCACTCCTGTCCCCAGGGTCACGGCCGCCGGCCCGTGGCGATGTCAGGGACAGCATTAAGATCGGCCGGACGGAAGCAGCAGGCTGACAGCTGCCTCCCTCGGGCCTCCTCCTCCCTGACCGAGCCACAGCCACCTGCTTAATGGCTTGACTCCTGGGAGAGACCCACCCGTGCGGAGGTCAGGAGTTTATTTAGCTAAGGAAAATCAAATGGGAGGAAGGGTAAGGGGAGTGTGTTTGTGCGGTGGACCCGAGAGACACTGACCCCATCACTCTCCCACTGAAAACACAGGCCCGTGTTGAATCAGCGGCGTTGACTGCTGGTGACTGTCCTGCTGGGCAATCGCTGCCGCTGCTGCGGCATTTCCATTCCAAAGATACCGACCCGGATCAGGCTGCTGACACTACCGAGCACGCAAAGCGTGAAGTGGCTCTCTCGGGAGCCCGTCGTACCCAGTGAGGATGTTTGCAAAGCTCCTCGGGTGGCCTAGCTGGAGAGAGCTCGGCCCGGGCTGTGCTTGTGCCGTGCCCGGCGGCTCCCCGGTCGGATTGCGCCGAGGCTGCGCCCTTCTCTCTCAGCGCGGGTGGAGACTGCTCCGCAGCAGCCGCATGCGAGCAGGATTTCGTTGTCAGGCCGCCTGGATCCACGCGAGCCACTGGCAACAGAAGATTGGCTCTGATCTCTCTGCTGCCAAGGGGCGAGACGGCTCCAGCCGCCGGTCGCTGGCAGGAGGGCCCGGGCAGCGGCTGAGACAAGTCCCGCAGGGCGGCTGTGACACCGCCCGAGCTGCCCCGGGAGTGGGGGCTCCGGTGCTGCTGAGGTCCCCGCTCCCCTGTGTGGTGAGGGCTGCTCGCTGCCTCCCCCGCTGAGGGGAGGGATGCGGGGAGAGCAGCCCACGCCAGCGGGAAGGCGAGGTGCCCGTGGGGGACAGGAGACCTGCCGGCTGGCGGCCAGGCACACGGCCTCCCCTATTGCATCCTGCGGGCAGGGAAATCCATGGTCTCCAGGGCAGGGGGCAGCCCCGTACTGCTAGTGGCCCTCCCCTGGGAAATGGGACCGAAGTGACTCGAGGGTGAGGTGGTGGGATCTGTCGCCTTATTCAAACCCCTTATTTTTAAAAGGGAAGAGATGCAGGGGGAGGAGGAAGAAGCGACAGAAATGAGATGCTGACACTGAGGAGACGCAGGGAGACATCAACAATCGGTGCCTATAGACCACATCAAAGCACTGCAGAGCAACAATAAAATGCCGTGAAATACTTCTTAATGCAATGTTTGCATTGGGCAAGTCCACAGATGACGCCGAATTTGCCATCACAAGAGAAAGAAAGCAGCAGATGAGGTTTAGCCAACATTTCTCTGAAACCCGACTATAGAGGGAAAAGAGAGGAAGGGAGAAGGAGAGATTTTTATAATCCTGAAAGGCAAGAAGAGAAACCACATCAACGCAAAGTGAGTAAAATGCGGCAGGGCAGGATTACCAAGGCGCAGGGGGATCTTAAAAATAGACCAATATGCCACAAAACATCTGTAAAGAAGAAAACTTCCAGTCAGGATTGCTACGGAGGCACTTTTGACTCAGAGGCTGTTGCTCGCCCCTGCTATTTTAGAAGAGGCCATAGTTGTCCCCCTTGCGCCCCCATTCCCCGGGCGATATGGGGGCGGTTTCCATCTGAGTTTTGTCCCGATAGTTGGAGGGCTTTTCTGGGCAGGACGCCTCTCACATGGATGGTGAAGAACGAAAACGGGGGCGAGTATGTGTACTGGCAAGGGGAAAGCCTCCGGGTTCCGGTCAGTCTCTGCCAAACAAGCAGTCACACTCAGATGAGCGCTTAATTGCTATTGTGTTTTGGTTTCCAAAGGCAGAACTCCTATTCCCCGAGCGCGGCTGCAGTGTGGCACAGGCTGGCTTTGTCTGGTTGCTGTGCGGCCGCTCTCGTCATGCTGGCCCCGCCTGACTGCAGCCTAAAGCCAGGAGTACCTATTTAGCCTCCTGCCACCCACGCGCAAGAGAACGGCTGGATGCAGGCGGCCGAACATCCCTCTGCCCGGCAGCGAGTCTCCCTCCCTCGCTGATTGCTCATTCCCGAGGAGATGAACCCCCGATCTGTGCTGAACTGTCAGATCCTGCTCTCAGTTTGCTCGTTGCCTTCCCCCGTGGGCAAGCTGCTGTCCCCTCTGAATTTGGCTCTCACACCTCACCCGCTGGCCGGCCGTGCCGGGCGAGACCCGGCGCCTGCTGCCGGCGCTGTCTTTCCCTAAGCCGAAGCCCGTCGCGGCTGAGCTTCCAGCGCCGGTTTCACACGGAACCTCCCGGTTGCTGCGCCCACGCCGGGCAGCCTCGGGAAGTGCTGCTGGGGCTGCCTGCCCTAAATCCGGCTGGCCGGGAGGCTCCGCTTTTCCCTGCTGTGGAGATGTCCCTGCGGTTCGGGCCCTGCGGACAGGAGCTAGCTGCTGCTCACCGCCTGCCTCCAAATATTGTTCCGAGGGCGGCATTGCGACCCTCGGGCTCCTCCTCCGAGTATGCCACACATGGCTCCTTGACCCCGGGCGACTCCGTGCCCGCGGCGAGCGCAGGTCAGGGAGAGAGGCCTTGCGGCGGGGGAAGCTCCGCACACGCTGCCGGGCTCGCTGCTGCGTGGCCGTGTCTCCACGAGGGATGGGGAGAGAAGATAATTTCACTTATAGAATCATGATAGAACGTGACCCCCACAGGAATGCGCCGAGACGGGAGCGGGGGGGATATCTGTAGGTTTCTGCGGCTTTGCGGGGAATTAGCGGGATGGGCTATGGGGAGCCGAGAAAGCTGCACTGTGGGAGGGATAAAGGTTCAGCTGGATCACGGGGTATCCACGGCGTAATCGCTCGTCGCCCTCAGTTCGATTCTAAGGTTTCTGCCTTCCAGGCAGGAGAAATCCCTGAGAGGCGTGCAGGTCGCCCGGCAAAAAAAGGGACCACAGATACCAGGAGAAATTCCTCCTGCCAGGCCAAAATTTTGTCCTGAGAGAGCCCAGTCCCCAGCAGCTTTCTGGTTACTAGAAACTAATAAAAACAGTATTAGAAGCTAATAAATCTTTCTTTAAAATAAATCTGGGTGAATTCCGGGCGCGAAGCAAGAGCAGGCGAGGTTTGAGATGCAGAAAGAGAGGGTCCGCTGTGTCATGACCATTTTTGAGGGGCTTGGAGCCACGTGTCTGGCACGCCTGCCTTACACAGCAGTCGTGTTTCACGTGGGTCAAAACAAGCCGTGTTTGAAGTTCCTCGGTTGTGCCACCAGCATGTCTCGTGAGGAGGCCGGGGACCACTCTCCTGCTTCTGTAGTGGTGCTTGGCGTTGATAGCACGGGGCGATAAACTTCTCTTTTCCATAGTGGGAGGATTACATCCGGCGGCCGCAGATCTTTTGAGTAGTCCCATTAAAATCTGCTTCGTTTTAGGTTCGGCCCTAAACGAGATTGTTTACAGTATAACACATCATGTATGAGGTAGGGGAATGCAGAGACGTCTCTTGGTTCAAAGAGCCGTGCCTTGAAGAGAAAAAAAAATTCCCCTTATATTTATTTTTTTGACCGAACACACATTGAAATGCTGTGCGAATTCCTGCTTTCCTCCCTGGAAAAGCGGGCTTTGAATCGCGTCTCGGTAACAAGGGGCCGGTTGTCCGCCTGCAGCGCCCCATATGAGACCTATTGTGCAGAAGACCCATATGAGACCTATTGTGCAACGCGTTTTCTGGGGAACGCCACTTTTTCGGCATGTATGGGGCTTGGGGACAAGGGGCAGCGTGGCTGCCGGGTGCATCCTGCTCGGACCCGGGGAGGTTAAAGCACGCTTGGCTTCTCCCTCTCCTCCTCCGAAGTGGCAGCTTGGGCTGAGGAGGCTGCAAGGTACCACAGGCCCCGTGTCTCCAGATCTCTCCACGGTTCCTGTGGGTCTGGGAGCCGAGGGTTGCATTTGGGCTGGAAAAATAATCTGACAAAAAAGGAAACAAATCCCCAAACCTTAACTCCCTCAAACTATCCCAAATGATAATAGCAGCAATTATCTGCGAAGAAGCAGCTCTTCAACGCGCCGCTGTGTAAATGCTGTTTACTACCAGCTTTAAACTGATTTCTTTTGCTTTCCCGATGGAAAAGTAGTAGGCACCCCGCAGAGAACGGTCGCCTTTCAGACAAAAATCTCCCTGCCGGGACTTGTGCGTGGGCTGCCCCATCCCTGATCCTGGCCCGGTTTTCCTGGTGCTCCTCGTGGGGTGATAAGGGAAGCATACGATGTGGAATTGGAACCATAGGAGTGCTGAGCCACGGCAGAGCTGAGCACCTCTGCCTTCGGGAGATGCTTGGCCAGCGACCTTCTCGGCATTAGTTTTTGTGCACTGACTCTGACAGTGGATCTAGTTGAAGTTCTTGTCCTGGATTTTGTCTAGATATAGTCTCACCGCCGGCTTTTCCCCGCTCATCTGCAGGTCTCCTAACCCTTTAGAACTCCGAAATTCCGCAGGGTTGATTTATTGTATTGGGGGGAAACCCCCCAAACCAGCAAACAAACAAACAAACAACAAAAAACCCAACCTAGACCTATGAACCGCTTTGAAATATCTCTCGGTCCCTTCTCGCCGGCTAACACCACTCCAGAGTCCACCTGCAAACAGGGGCAGGGGCAGGAAGAAAGAAGCCCCGAGGAAACCTCAGACACCCAGTGCAGACGAGGCCAGGGGAGCGCGCAGGGGGGCAGCGGAGCCCAGGAACCCAGCTGCACCTTCTCCTCGGCACCACCACCCTGTGTGAGCGACTTCGGCTGGCTTTGCCACCTCTTCTCGAGGGTGTGAGTGTGTGTGTGCAGAAAAGGTTGTCAGAAAGGTAATGTGTGTGTGGCCTGGCTGACTGGACATCTCTGTCCCTCACTCTCGGAGCGGTCCACAGTTTTTTTGGAGAGAGGGGTTCAGCCCTGCTTTCCGGTGGTCTTGGCAGTCTCTGCCCTCCTCGGAGCTGCCTCTCGCCATCCGAAAGCTGCAGCCGCGAGGATTCACCTGTCAGCAGAGACCTCGGCGCAAGGCAGGGATAAAATCGCCAGAAAAGGGAGGAAAAATAAATATCTTATAAAAAAGCGGGCGGCAGGAGCAGCCGCGATTGGGTCCGGGGCGCCCGTGGGTGTGAAGCCGAGTGTCCCGGGCGGGCGCGCCCCCAGGCTGTGCCCGGGGGCTGCAGCGCACAGGGAGCGTGGAGTGGAGCAGACCAGCCCGCCCGTGGGTATCTGCGGGTTTCACTCAAGCAGCGAGAGCAGAAACTCCGCGAGCCTGCTGACAAGCAGGCAAAGCGGGTCTGTAGTCTGCAAATGAAGACAGAGATCATCTAGTCCCCCGCTTATCGTTCCGGGTGGCTCTGAAGTTTGGCGTGGTAAATACAAAATGCATGGCTTTTAATCCTGCCTGTGTAGTTCCAAGTCAGTAGCAGAGAATGCAGAAGGGTCTCTAGCCGGGACTTTGGTCTTTGTTTGCAAGGGGAATCTGCTTTGTGTGAATTATTCACCATAATTGCCTATTTCCAAACAGCTCCGCGGGGAGGCTCCGAAATGCAGTCAGGTCTGACTGGTGCCTGGAGAAAAGTGACGCCCGGAGCTGGTGGAAGTTCAGGGACAATTTTAAGTTCCCGATTCTCCTCCCCACCGGGAACACTGGGACCGGGATGGGGCTGAATGGGGGGAGAGGCCCGGGGACAAGGGGCATTTTGTTGCCTTAAGGCCAGGAAACGTGCCGACGCGTTTCTGCTCTGTCTGCTCTCCTTCTGCTGCCCCGAAAACAAGAGAGACAAAAATAATATACCCGCCGAAACAAACAGGGGAGAAGTCCTGGTATAATGGAGGGAAAGTAGTGGCTGTTTTTTATAGTCCAAATGTATAATCGGATTTTTTTTTCTGTCCTGATAGAAAGCAGATAAATTTAGGAAGGGAGAGCTAAGAGAATAATTACAGGGTGAAGGTAGTTAAATTTTATTTCGAGTCCCAAAGGCAAAACCTGACATTTTATTGCAAACATCTGGAAGGCTTAAGAGACTGGCATGGTGTTTGTTTAAACACTAATAGAGATTTTTATTCTGTAAAACACAAACAAAGCCCATTTAAAAACACTTGAGACTGTAAATATTTTGCGGTGGTTCAATTCTCAAAGCCTGAGAAAACCGGGGCAAGGGGAGGGGGAATGAATCGACAGCATAATAGGGGTATAATTATGAATCAGTTAATATACGCAACAATACCGTTTGTGCAGACCATAAAAATAAATTGCAGGCGTATTTTTTTCCCCCAGTCACAATAACTGACCCCGCGCAGCACGGGAACATCACCTCGCTCGTGTTTCCAAGCGGCGACTTGTGCTTGCTTTAAACTTGCCTCTTACTAGAGAGTCAGCCTCGAAATCCTCCGACCCGTTAAAAGATAATCGGCGTTGTATTAAAGCCCAGTAAATCACTCGCTCACGTTATCATACAGCCTTCAGCCCGCACCCGCTGGCTGATTTTAACGTTGTTTTCAATTACTAACTTTAAAAAAAGAGAGAAATAATAATAAATCCTCTGGCTAGATCCGGATGAAGGACCTTCGGAGAGGTTTTTCTTGCGGTGGAGCAGGGTTTAAAACTGGCCCAGCCCCTGCGAACAGCACATCTGGACAGCACTCCCGCCCAGCAGCCGGCTCCCCTTATTTCTCTTTTTTTCCCCCCAAATATTTCCATATATAAACAAATATTTTTCAGGCTCGCTCTGCGACAACTGGAAAGCAGAAGTGAATGATTTCTTTATAAACTCCGAGGTCTGGCCCTGCGACCCTTGCTCCTGCCACTTTATTCCAGGGAGCAGTTTCCTGGATTTAATGGGAGCTACCCCTGCGAGTAAGAGTCTGGAATAAAGACCAGGCAAAAAGGGACGCATTCATCTCTGGCGGCCGGGGGTCGGAGTCGGATCTGAATCCAGATTAAGGCCAGGCCTCTGGTAGACTCGAGGTTTACACCGCCCGCCGCGAGGAGAGGAGACCCTGGCCTCGGTGCCGAGAGGAGCCCCGGGGTCCGGGTGCCGGCTGAGCAGCGCAGATGCCTTTTGCTCAGTCAGATTTTGATGCAAAGGCTCTACCGAAATCCCATCCCCCGGCGCGGGGAGAAGGGGTTTTCTCCGGGCGAGCTTTCTCAACGCAGGGGGCAGCGAACCCTGCGAGGGGGCAGCGTTGGTTCCCTGTCCCCCCCGCCCCCCTCATCCCTCCCCTTTTCCTTTTCCCTCGGCACATCCAGTGGGGCCGCAAGGTCACTGCAGGGTCTGCCCTTTCTCTCCGCTCGCACAGCGAAGCAGCAGTGCCTTTGTGTTTGCCGCTTTTGCACCGCCCGGCGCGGACGGACACAGGGAGGGCGAGCTGTCCTAAACCTCCCTGGCACCAGGATAGGGCCAGGGAGGAGGGAGAGGAGCTGTGTCGGGGGCCGTGAATCCCCGCGGTCCCGGGAGAGATGTCCGGGATCGCGAGGAGCTGCTCTCCCGCCCCGGGCAAAAGGGTCTGCTCCCTGGGGTTTGACAATCAGAGGCCGTATTGGCTTGGAAACGGCGCTGTGTTTCTTGTCGTTGCTGCAGAGGCTGTGCTCGGCTGCCAGAGCCGGGCGCGCAGTGCTCGGACACAGCTCGCAGACCTCGGGTGGCACGGGAGAGAGCCCCAAGGTAAGAGACCCAAAAGGGGTCGGGGCTGCTTTAAACTGTCCACCGGTGAAACCACACCTAGTGCTCTGGAAAACGTATTTCCGAGTTCTTACACCAGTTCCCAAAATTCGCTTAAATCTCCCTGCCTTTCCAGCACCATTTCTTTTCACTAAAACGCTATAAATAATACACTGTTTTCTTGGACTCTTTTGCTAGACTCTCCCTCCAGCTTCTTTAAAAGCCTTCCTCGATATCTGCCTCCCGGACGACAGTTTCCGAGGCTTTTGGAAAGAGGGAAAAGAATTGTTTTGGTGGGATTTTTTGGGGTTAGGTTTTTATGGGTTTTGCGGTTTTTGTTGTTGTTTTTTGGGGTTTCGTTTGTTTGTTTGTTTGGTTGGTTTGTTTTGGGTTTTTTTTGAGACATTCTTTCGCCTGGGAAAGGACACATACCGAGGGACCCTCTGGAAACGAATGTGCCCTCCTCCGAGTTCCTCCTCCCGCTGTCGGCTTGCTCCAAGCTCCTGCCTCGGTCTCTCCCTTCTTGTTGCTACTCCTGCCCGGCACGGCTCCTCTCGGAGCCGGGGAGAGGGCAGTGCCAAGATGGGGAATACACGACATCCCATGTGGCAGCGCCACTGAGCCCGCGGAGAGTGACCTGTCAAGGAGGTGTACTGGAGGGGAGGGGAAAGGAGCGACGGGGAGGGGGATGAGGGGTGTAGGGCGGGTGATGGAGACGTACAAAACCTGCTCTTCGGCCTAGATAACGGGGTTTAACTTTTCCGGGATTTGCGAAGAAATGGCTTCTTTCCCGCTTATCATCTGAAATCTGTTTCCGTGAGTGTGAGCCCCGGCAGGATGTTGGCAGTCGGCGCTTTAGGCCGGTAAGAGAGGGCTGAAGGGCTCCGTCGTACCACGCTGACGTGGGCACCATGGATTCACTCTGAGAGCAAAAGAAAGTGTCTTTTCCCCCTACACCTCCACACGTGCCCCTTTCACTTGTTTCCAGCCCCACGGAAAAAAAATTGTCTGTGGAAAAACCTGGCCTAAGCAGCTTTGCACCTTCGGGGAGCAGCTGAGAAACAGCGGACAAAAAATAATCCCTTCCTGAAAATTTGTGTGTCTCCTTGCCTGCTTTTCCACCGCGGCTCGGTCCAGGCTAATCCCTTCTCGTGCTTTATATTTATTTATATTTTATTTTGAACTTGCATCGAATTAATCCCCCACTGCTTTCCCCGGTGTATTTTCCGTGTACAGTGCTTCTCTTGACTTCACCTATTTTTCCGGGGTGCCACGAGCTAATGAAAACACACACTTCTGTCATCCTCTCAAAAGCAGCCCTTGCTACTTTTCTTTGCGAGCCCCCCCCGCGCCACGCGTGACCGAGGGGCGTGGGAGCAGCTACGGACCCGCCTCAACCGGGAGGATGTCAGGGCAGAGTGAACAAGAGAGCAGAAATAAAATGCTGAATATTATCCAGGCAACCAGCCGGGATATGTACCTAGCGGCTTTGTTTTCGCTGTAGTTAGAGTGGCAAAAAGAAGCCGGAAAGGGGAAAAATAAAAAAGGTTTTATTTAGATAAAAAAAAAAACCCTTCCTAAAGAGAAGGCGCTCCCCATGCCCGGGGATATCTGGGTCTCCCAGCCAGCCCATGCCGCTCGCTCAGCCCCGCAGCTCCACGGACACGCATCGTTTTGAAGTGAAATTTCAACCCTCTCGAGACGTTGCGTCTGCTTCTGCCAAACACCGATTCCGCCGGCAAGGGCAAGTAATACATGGTATAAATGAAGTTTTAAAAACACGCCGTCATCCGGCACCGCCGGGTGGTAAAGCACCTCTCGGGTACTTTGCGTGGGGATTAGCCAGCAGCAGCATTTGGGAAATCTGGATGAGGCGGAGAGAAGTGCGGGAGTTGTTACCTCTCTGTGTTTAGAGTTATGGGTTTCCTACTGGCTCCCCGTTCTTCAAACAGTTAATTCTCCCGGCTGGTGCTCCAGGACTCAGATGGCCAAAATTCCTCTCCCTCAAGCCCGAGTCTCCCTCCCCTCCCTATTGGGTCGCAGCTTTTGGGTCTCTCCCGAGCTCTCCCTCCCTATTGGCCGGGGACATTTTTTTTCCCCTTTTTTTTTTCCTTGACAGGCGCACGCAGCCTGCCTAACTCTTGGAGGAAAAAAAAAATACCAGAAGTTTGGATCAATCAGAGAGAGACAGAAGGAAAGGGGAGAAAAAAAAAAAAAAAAAAAAGAAATCCAGCCTGCAGCCCCCTCTGAGCAAGTGCTGGGACCTGGGCTGAGCACACCCTCCTGGCTCTGCCTGCGGAGTATCTGCAGCCTCATGTAGTGCCTTCAGGAGATTGAGGGCTGGTTCTTCTGGGGGTGCAGCTGGGGAGGGGTGGGGGGGAGAAAGAGGCAAGAGGCTCTGCCTCTGGTCCCCGAGCTGTGTGCTCCCAGCCACTGGTCGCTCCTCTGCCCAAGGGTCTGGGCTGGGGGATAAGATGAGTGAGAGGCGAAGATCGGCGGTGGCCCTCAGCTCCCGAGCGCACGCTTTCTCGGTAGAAGCCTTGATCGGGACAAATAAAAAGAGGAAACTGCGAGACTGGGAGGACAAGGGGCTGGATTTGTCCATGGAAAGCCTCAGCCCCAACGGCCAGCTGGGTGACAATGAAGACCCGACTCAGTGCCTGGACCTCAATCCCGGTTAGTGCAACTCCTTTCTTTTCTGGACCCCCTCCTCCTGCCCCGCTCCCTCCCAGCTTCTCGCCCTGAGTCCTGCCGGGAGCTGCCCGCCGGGCAGCGCGTCCTCGAAAACATCCGAGACTGAGAGCACAGAAAAAAGAAGCGGGAATTTTGTGGAGTTTTCTTTTTTGTTCTTGTTTTTGTGTGTGTGGGGGGTCCCTTCTTTTTTTTCTTTCAGGTTACGGGAACTTTCTCTTACTCGCTGTCTCTTTCCCCCCGACATATCTCCATGATCTCCCGCGAGGGACTGCGTGTCCCTCTGCTTCTTTTTTATCCCTCTCCTTCCACTCCCTCCGTCGCTGTCGATGGCGATACTCCTTCTCGGGTGTCTCGGAGCACGCGTTTCGTTTTGCCCCATAGTTTTCCGAGCCTCGATCGTGGAGTTGCGGGGTGGGTTGGAGGCAAAGGAGTGGAGTGCGAGATGCGCCCCTTTCCTCTTTCCGAGTCACCGGCCACCCCCCGTGTCCTCCCCGCGGAGACAGTGCTGCTCTGAGCGGAGGTTTCGGTGTAGGAGGAGGATGTGGGCGTCCAGAATCAGCGCTGTTCCGGGGCGAGGCTCGCCGGCTCCTCGGAGCGCTGGGGACCCTCTGAGTACCCCCGCAGCTCGGGATCCTTCTCCCGGGATTGGACCCGCTGGGCTCCGGGCGGCGCGGCCGCGCTCCGCTCCCGGGACGGAGCGCACAAGCCGCGGCGGGGGGACGCGGGGGCGACCGACCCTCTCCGGAGGGAAAACGCTCCCGGCAGGGAGCAGGATCTCAGCGGGTAAGGGGCACTGCGAGGAGTCCAGGCCCGCTCCCGATCCTGGCTCCTCCCGGGAGCCACGGCCAATGGAGCAGCGCCGGGTCCTCGGCCCCAAGGCCGGCGGGACGGGGGTTAGAGGAGAGGGAGCACAACGCTTCCCTCCTGGTGTCTGTACTTTTAATTTTAAACTCTCGTTTGTTTATTTTTTATTTACAAGGGATCCAGTAGCTCGCAGCTATCTTTTGGCTCAAGCCAACCCTCGCTCTTTTCTTGTTCCCCCCGGCCGTTTCTCTCCGGCCTAAAAACGACGCGTCCGCAAACGCAGCTGCGGATCCGCGACGATCCCGAGGGTGAAAACGCTCCGGGCCTCACTCCCCGAGCTGTCCCCGCGCCCTTCTCGCCGTCCCCACGTCCCATTCCCCAGGGCCTTAACAAGGGACGGAGGAAGCGGCCCTGCTCTCACAGTTATAGTGTGGGGAGAAAGCGAATTTTAGGTGATTATTCTTTGCTTTTAGTGTTCGGATGGGGCAAAATGGTCAAACGATTTTTTTGCTCAGCCCCCTAGAAAAAGGGCAGAAATATCCTCTACTCCTGCCAAGTCCATTCTGCTGCACCTGGAGCAGCAAACACCTTTTAAAATTTGTTTTTATTTATTTTGCATGCCGTTCTCTGAGCTATAAATTAGAATAAACCGCCCAAAACTCAGTGTAAAAAAACCCAAACCAACAAAACTAAGCAAAAACAAAAGGAGAGGAAAAAAAGAGAAAGAATTTTAGATCGAAGTATCAAAAAAAATTTGCTGTAAAAAATATATATTTAAAGTGTTTTTGAAGGGAGCTAAAGACCATGAAGTTCTCGTCCGAAAACGCCCTCAAGGAACCGCATTTCAATTTGCTTGCAACAGCAGCAGCCTTTCCCGGTAAAGATCCTGGGGAGAAATAGGTAAAATCTGCTGCCTGAGTCGTCTCTCTCAGCGGAGGGACGAGCATAAAAGAGAGCGGGGAGCACAGATCCACCAGGCAAAAAATAGCCTACAGTTTCAGAGGCTTCCCCGTTCAAAAGAATGCATATACGACTGAAGACAAAAATCTGCTTTCTAATAAGAGAGCGTATCTGTGCATCAGTCTTATCAGTCTTCTTTTTTTTTTTCTTTAACCGTTTTTCTTTTTTTTGAACCATTTCTCATACTTTTTTAACCTCAATGGGATATATTTTTTGTATGCTCTAGAAGCTTAATTTGCCTATTTCTCCGTGAATGCGAACTGAAAAATTGGAAAACTCTCCATGCGCCACATTGGAGAGCGGGAGAGAATGTCTGCTAGGGCCTGAAACCTCAGAGAGTAAACGTGATGTTTTTCATAAAGCAAAGGAAATCAAGAACAGTTTAAGAAATAATTTTTAGGAGGTTGATAGACTTTAAATAAAGTCCGCGACTGTAATTTGCTCAGTCACTTCATTAAACCTAATTCCTCCGCGGTGTACTTTTGCTGCTGGGTGAAAATTGATTAGCGGCTCTATAATGACCACCAAATTCCATCTTTACAAGACCTAATTAAGAACAAACGTTACACCTAACGTATTTTAAACTTGCCAAATCTCCAGCGATATAACAAAAAAAAAAAAAAAAAAAAAAAAATTTTTATAGCGTCCCAAAAGTTCAACTCTCAAAGCCGCTGCCCCCGAGTAGCGACGGGCTGTTCCTTCTGCTGGCGATATTGCTGGTACGGCGGTGCTTGCGGAGAGGCTGCAAATCGTACAATAAGCGCTGGGAAATTATGTCTTGATTTTCGTGGGATAACCTAAATCCGTTATGTTATTTATCGATATTTTCGCCTAAATTGTCTCCATTTCAGCGCGAGAGGGTCTGAAAACCATTCAGTGCGGGGAGCTAAGAGCGGCCACAAGTAGAGTATGGCTTTGCTCTCCTTTTCCCAGGTCTTTTGCGTGCAGGCGGGTATGAGGGTTTCTCTCCCAAACACGGGACACGTTCTCCAGCAGGGATGAGGGGAGAAGGCAGCGGGGCGGCCCCGCTTCACTCCCCGCGTCGGTGCGGATCTGGGCTGGACGTGTACAAACTGCAGCCCTCGGGAGCGCCTGGGAGGCAGCGCTACTTGTTTTCCCGTTTTGGCGGAATTCCTGACCCCTTACGTGCCATCTTACAGCCGTGCCCAAATTCTTCGGTGACGATATTGGCGAGACCGAGTCTCCCCGAGAGACCTCCCCTCCCTCCGGGGCCGCATCTTCCTGGGAGAAGCGAGGTGGCAGGCTGGGAGGTGCCGGGTCGGGCTGTGAGAAAAGCAAGCGGATAAATCCCCCAGGTTTGTAAAAAACATCTCCCGAGCATCCGACTTATTTATGTCTCAGCCATGAATTTTGTCGCCAGAGTTAATGTGCTTTTTTTACGAGACTCATTTAAAAGGGGGATAAATAAATGTGGATTTTGATCATGTGCGGGTTCAACCACCAAGTTGTGAAACGGAATTCGGGATTACAGCTGCTCCCACCTTCTCTCGCCCAGGGGCTCCGGGAAGCCTCCCCCGCTGCCCCGCCGCCGCCCACGGCCGCGCTCCCGCATCGTCCCCCGGCACTCGGTTCTCGCCGCCGGCAGGCCAAAGGAGGAGGAGGAGGAGGGTGGGACGCCTCTCCGTCCCTTTGGCAGGTTCGGTTTCAGAGGGCAGCAAAACAATGGGCTCGGATGTCTTCTGGGTATTTATAGATTTAACCTGAGCAGCGGAAAGGTCATGGGGGCCCCAGGCGTTGCCTCCCCTGATGTATATATTGTTTACTGGCGTTGACGGTGGTGGCGTTCCTCGGCCCGTCCCTTCGCCACCCCAAAGGCAGAGCCCCGAGGCAGAGCCAAGCGTGCTCCTCTCCCCGTCGAAAGTTTAAGACTTTTTTGGTTTTTTTTGGAGAGGGTGGGTGGAACGTGTCTCCGTGGACGCGGACCCTTCACAAAAATACCGCTGCTCCTTCAGGCGGTCAGGGTCTCTTCACGACGAGATGAGTACAGGCTCTTCAGAGAGAGAACAAAACGAGGCGGCAGATAAATAGATAGACTTTTTCAGCTTTGAGACCGTCCTTTTCCTCGCGAAGAAACACACAAACGATTTTGTAAACGAATTTTACTGCCAGTGCAGTCTTTGTATCACACGTCCATCCCACCGGTATTTTTGGTTGCATGTATTAAAAGTGCACCTACCGGTTAAAAAAACTCCAAAACCAGCCGAAAGCAAACAACCATCCCCCAAACAACAAATTAAACAAAAGAAAACAAGGCATTTTTGGGAGTTTAATTATTCGTTCCTTGTGTAATCTGAATCTACACTGGCGATCTACTGCGAGCCTCTGCAAAGAGAGAAAAACCACGGCACACATTTTAAGACGCTCAGTGTGTTTATTACATATGCTTATCCGTAAGATTAAGATCCGGGAGTTTGACAAAGCCTTCAGTGGCTGACAAGAATAAAACCTTTAGCTCTATTAGCGTGGCGCCTTCTCCTACGTCTCCTAGGAGGTTGCATCGATGTCCATCTCAACCGCGCTCCGTCGCGGGGTTCCTGCTCCTCCTTGCCCACGGGCAAACCCCCTCCGTCGGCGGGGCTGGGGGAGCCACGCAGCCCGCCCACCCTCCCGAGAGGTAAAGAGATTTTAAGAGGAGAAANCTTCTGAATGCTTATATTGCTGAGGTCTGTTCTTCGAGCAGTGGCTGTTAAACCCGTGAAGAGGGAGTGTCTTAATTCGGTTTCTCACTTCAGCTTTTGTCTGACTGCTCAGTGGATGGGGCTAGGATTTCAAGAGCTGGCAGAGCAATTTTTCTCGTCTCTCTCCCGAGGTAGAGCACATTGGTGTACATCGTCCCTTGCATGCTCCTTGAGGCTCGTAGATGAGCAATGCTCTGTGACAACGATATGTAAGGCAGAGTCTCAGCTTTGCCTTGGGACTGGGCGTTGTTGATGAGAAGTCTTCCTAACGAATTTGTGTGAGACTAGGACTGCATGAATTCATTCCACCTGCTGGATCATCAGTTTGCCTCTTTGAGACGGGATTTGGAGCTCAGATCCATTGCTCCCTTGTGTACGCGATGGAAGGAAATGTGAAAATCTGCCCCTCCTGATACCTCTGTTCCCCCCATACCCCAGCAGCAGAGCTAATGCTCTTGTCTTTCCCAGAGGAGACAGTTGCAGGAAGCAGATGGAGTTGTCCAGATGAGAGCCAGGAGTACTGAGCCTGTAGGGGCTCGGCAAAGGGCTGTCTTGGTCAAGATCATACAACTCTGACCTTGGAGCCTGAGGAGACAGCGAGAACGATTTGTTCCCTTGTATCTTACTGAATTGGGGAACTCCTGCTGCTGGGTTTGTGAAACTCCTCCTGCAGAGGGGTGAATTGCTCACACTGTATTAGGAGGGCAGGTAATAGCATAATAGAGTCAAACCTTAAAGGACAGCAGAGCATTAGTAGAAGGGCAGTGTGTCAAACAATTTCTTCCTTTCTTTTATACATATATTAAATCTGCAGCATTTTTTGCACAGGTTTATTCCATCTGCTGGTAAGGGGAAAGCTGCTGTTTCAAAAGATGTTTCTTGTCTTTGACAAGAACTTTGGGAGAATCCAAAAAGCTTCTGTTACAAGCAAAAGTCAAGTAATTCCTTACAAACCATCAATCACTTCTCCCTCCTCCCATTTGGGACTGAGCACTTATATCAAATATCAGCCCAGCTAACCTCTCCTCAGGCAGAAGTGTCCTGCTTTATCCGTATCTGTCTTTAAGGAAAACTGATGCTTTTTTCAGATGGAAAAGTTGGAAGATGCCTTCCAAGAGCGTTGTATTCAGGAAAGAGCATTTATATTGTTTTACAACACAGTTGGTGCCATTTGAGTCACTTCTATTCACACAGATCACTGTTCCTATTGTAATCTGTTGGACTCTTGGATGAATCTTTGCTTGCAGTCTTAGGTCTTCAAAGACCAAAATTTACTACTTTTTTTTCAACATTTCTTATTCCTGCCTTCTGATCTAGATTAATAAGGTTACAATAGTTTACATAATGCACTAAAACCAGTCTGAGAGTATTGAAAAAATTCCTGAATATGTTGAGACAAGATCAGATGGCATTTACATTTTCCTTTTTGTAAAATTAGCAAAATCCGTTCGGGTGTGGTTTTAATCACCCCAAAAGTCCATATAGAGATCTGTCATTTACTCTGGTGATGTAAAATCAAATACAGTGAAAGAAAATTTTAAATTTAAATTTTCTAAACCTGACAGTGGTTCAGGGATTGACAGAATTTCCCAGAGAGGCTGAACATGCTAGTGCCCATTACAGTTACAGGAGTTTCAGGATTTTGTGCTAGCTCTTAGTTCTCTGACATCCTCTTAAATAGTGCAATTACTTGGCACTAGTGGGAAGGGACCTTCTGTTTAAATCCTGACAGAAAAGGCATCGTGGGTATACACACACATATAGGCAGTGTCTGTCAGCCTGGGAGCTGTGTGGTCCTTTGGGAAGAGAAGCAGTGGGCACCTGGGTGTAGGAAAAATGGAGGCAAGTGGGGTCCTCCCAGTTCTCCAGTTCCTAATCCTGTCCAGAGCAGCTCTGCATAGCAGGACATTGAAAGATTTTGCTTCTTTTTATTCAAACTACAGTTTCCTCAGACAGAGAGTACTGTGCAGCAATGCTGAGGCATTTTTTTTCCAGGAGAAAAAACCCCAAAGGTGTAGCTTCCTGCTGCTTATTTCCAATATTGTTGAAAATAGGTTATGATTGCAGCCTTTACACCTGTGAAACATCTGCAATCTCAAAATACAGCCCCATTACATTTCCTATGTTAAAAGCTGTAGTGTGCTCTGGTAAAAGTGCTAGGGGGAGGTAACACAGTGGTATGGTAAAATTAAATTGAAGTATCTTTGAAAGCAGATTGAGAATTTTTGAAACGGAGAAGAAATGTGTGCCAATTGAAATTCTAGTAGCAATTTGCGTCCTGGGGGCATTTTTAATTGCATATTCTTCAAGGTCAGAAAACAATGAATCAGTAAATCAATCCCAGAAGTGATAAAAACACTTGTTACAATAATATTTACAATAATATTTTCATATACTCTTTGCTTAATTGAGCTATTGATCTGAGAGTATTGTGAAGATGGTGAAAGGACTGTCTGAGTCAGACCCCTGTGACAGTGGGCTGTTCACTGTTTGCTCATGTTTGCAAATGCAGCCTTGCAGCTGTTAGAGGGAAGGATTCACCCAGACAGTGGCTTAGGCCAGCACATACTGATTCACAGCAAGGAGGATTTTCATTTTGGGACTCAGCAGAAAAAAAAAAGTGAAGATGGTGAGGATTCACTTTGATTTTGCTTAGTAAAAGCTTTTTAGTTTTTTTTTTTAATGGAGAATCAAGAAAACTTAGGGTTTGGCCAGTCTTTAAGTATTTGCTTTTGTATCATCAAACTACTTAATGTTTTTAAGTTGTGCAACCATTTTATAAATAGATCCCAAGCCTCCTTATTTCAATGAATTAAAAAAGTAGTTTAAAAATAGATCATAGTGTGTATTAGCAAATAAAGAATAAGGCATTTTTTTATTCATATAGTACTCAAATCAAGCATTTGGACACACAAAACTGCTTCCCATTTCTCGTTTTTCTGAAAGTCAATGCTCTTTGGCAAATTCTGAAGGATTTAATGAATTTTTAATTTCTTCTAAGATGGAAGGTTAATTTTCTAAGTTAATTTAAGCTTCTAGGTTAATTTTATATATATATATGTATAT
>VWYI01028012.1:0-13714 GCA_013399455.1 Anthoscopus minutus
TCTCTCAGCTAAATGGGAAAAATTCCAATGTCTAAGAAACAACAAAATAAAAAAAGGACATGTAACCCCCAACACACCCCTACTACCATAGGTTTATGGCACATTCAACCCTATATGGATTTCTATCCAGAGAGAACAAAAATGCCTATGCAGGTATGTAGTGGGTTTAGTGCTGGCTAAAATCACCAGTGCATTTACTAAAATTATTTACTCATTTCCTGTTGTGGAATATGAATTAGGAGGAAGGCAAAGTAGTCTTAAAACTTAAAAGGTATAAAGAAAACTTTATTAACAAAACTAAAAGAACAGTAAGAATCAGAATATAACTTTCAGAACACTTTTCCTCCCCTCCCAACTTATTTTCTTCCCACTGCCAAAGTAGAAAAAAACCCTGGGGATTTTCAATCAGTTACCACCTCTACAATAGTCTTTCATCAGTTCTTGGAGGGAGAGAAGTTTCTCTCGCCATGCTATGGAGACTTCTCTACAAGAAACAGTTCTCTTGTGCCTTTTTATTTTTTACAGATAGCAGCTGCCCAGAAAATCTGCAATTGTGAAGTTCTTCCTATCTTTCACATCCTTCCCTCAGCTGAGTTCATGGGCTAAGTCAACTTACAGGGTACTATTTTAAGGACGAACTGTTTAAAAGCAAAGGTTCTCTTCATCTATCTCTGGGATCATCTTCATCTTTGGGAACAGAAGTCTTCTTTCCCTGATGGCATATGGTCTTCATCACTTTCATCTCTCTCTCTGTTTAAGCTTCTCATTGGATCACAGATACTTCAATAAGTGCTTTGCTTTATTACAGATGCCTCTGCTCATGCATAGTTTCCCCCCATACTTTTTTATTAATTAAAGGAGATTTTCTAGGGGATAATCTGTATCACTTTGTCTCTGTGGCCTTACCACAAGAATTCTAGTCCAAGACTAAGGTATCTCTTCATTCTCCTTCCATTTGGGATTTGACTCCATCTTTATTGAAGGTGTCTTCATGTTGTCCTCCACGTGTCTTCACTCTGTCTTCTTCTCTCACTTGAGAGAGAATCGAGGTCTGTAGGTCTCATCTGTGCACTGAAAGACCTCACTCAGTATGATGCGGATGGTCATGATGGCTTCTGCTGGGCAGTGGCTGAAACAATCACAGTGATGGATTTCAGGCCATGCTGAGGTCTGTGCACGCCTGGCCAGTATGGTGGTGGCTGCTCTGGCCAAATGGCTGGTCTACAGCTGCTGCTTCCTTCAGTTTCAGCTGCAGGCCAATGGCTTCCCCTCACCCTACCAGGCAGCTGCTGGGGTCCGGCCCAGCCCCCATCAGGCCACATGAGCCATAGCAGAGCAGGGCTGGTGAGACCAGCACCCAGTTACCTCTTCAAGGCTGGAAGCAAAAGAGAGATTTCCCAAGCTTGCCCATCTTTAACATGTGAATCTCACAAAGGCACACCTAGCTTCTTAATGGTTTAGTAAGTTGTTAATTCCCAGAGCTAGCCACCTATAGGTATTTGCCAAACACAAAGGAAGCTCTCAGCAGCTTCTCTCAGAAAAATCATTTCAATGGGTGGCTTCTTCCCTCCTCACCAAATGTCAGTTAATGCAAAACAAAAAACACAGGGGATATTAAATTTTGGTTGTTACTTTGAACAACCAAACAAAGATCATTTGTGTATCAATTCAAAGGAAGTTTTCAGGTGTCTTTTTCCTGACTCTGGAAAGGTACTGCTAGAATTACCGTTCACAAAAGGTCTCTTCTCTTAAAAGAAATCAATGTTTGTGGTCACTGTAAAAAACAAAGTTCACTCTTTAAAATTTGTAGAAGTTTAATATGGGATAAAAGAGATAAATTCCAGTGCTAGAGTGTTTGGCTATCTGCCAAAAGCATGCCCTTGCTTAAAACACTGTTCTTTATATACTATTACGTTACAGGGGGTACGAGTATATTCATAGAAGTTTATACATATTCACACATTCCTTTGAGTTCAAATGTTCTTTTGGTTGGTTTTAACCTTTGACTTGTCTTCATGCCATCTTGTAGATTAAACCAATGTATTTTATTTCTTCTCATGGTTCCATCCTGTTGTTTTTACACTGCCTGATAACAGGAAGTCAGTAAATTGGGTTCTGGCTTTTGTCACTGTTATCACTCAGATAATCTACAAATGGGAGGAACCATGTAATTATCTTACATCATTTTCTTAGTTACATAAAAGCATTTTAACATTACATAGTCTCTATTTTAATATTATGCTATGGCCTAAGATATATTTATCAAATGATTATTTATTATTTATATAAGCTATACAGTGTATAGATAAATTTGTGGAGGGGCCTCCAACCTAGAGACATCCACCCTCCCACGAAGAAGACGAGGTCTAAAGGCCAAAAACCTTGAAGCAATCCCCTAAGCAGAGCCCTCAGGTGGGCACCACTCCTTACCTCATGTTTACATAAAGAGCTGCACCCCCCAACCCAGTGTGCCTCACAACACACATTAGTTTTGTACAATAGATGTAGATTCTCTGTATCCCATTTGTCCTTCCCTTTGCTCCACTCCTGAACCCTTAGCTAACTAGCCCTGCTCCTTCTATATAAACTCCTGCACCCTCAGACTTTCCTCAGAGATTTTGTCCCTGGCACCCTTACAAAGTGCCTCCTTTATAAAAGGCTCTGTCTCTGTGGAACACTGTACAAGGCTTTGTTTCTTGCCTCTGCGTCACATGGGAGCTGACCTGCAGACCCAGCTCATTGTGCCAGGGTTGTGCCTGTGCCCAGAGAGCATGTCCATTAGGATGCTTCTCTAGGAAGGCTGCGGCACCCCAAAAAGACCACTGCCCACCAAAACATAAATTCACAGTGTATACTATAACAAAAAGCAGTTAAAAGGAAATATAAATTGTACCTTATCAACATCTTTGTGATTAAAAATAATATGCAAAAGCTAATACATAAATGCAAAAGCCAATACTATATTCTTATTTTATAACAGTGACAAGCCAAGGAGAGCAGATAAAGTATGTTTTCCACTTGCCAAAACAGTTCCCCTCTTCAAGCTGCAGCATAACCAAAGGAGCAGAACTCTCATTACGCCATGTTTCTATTGGTTTTCCACTTCTGAATAATAGCACAGGTTGACCTCGAGCATGTCCTTTTGACCTTAGTGCCTACAGTGTTCAGCCATCCACAACTCAGGATGCAATGGAAGAAGTGGGAACAAAAGTTCAATCAATACTGAAATGACAACCTTCATTTTAAACTGCAATAAAATTGTTATGCAGCAAGCTTAAGACCTGATCAAAAAAGCAGCATCTAAAATGTGCGCTTAAAAATGCGGCTTGCAAAATTGTACCCAGATACTGAAATGTGATTATTCACTTGCAAGCATCTCGGTTGTAAAAAAAGTGAAGGTAATATAGCTGATCTATCATTACAAGACTGGCAAGTCATCTCTCATCTTTCTACCAAAAAGACAAGTATTAGTAATGATGCAACATGATCAATACATAATTTTTCTTTTTCTCATATGTTCAATGTCATCTTGAAAACAGATATTTTTACAGCATGAAGTGACAAAAAATTTTAGTTTTTAAAACTATTCTCTTTCTGAAGCACTTCTGCAATTCAGTCTCTTCAAGATTTCTCCTCATATAATTTGATAATTTTTAGCAGTTTTCTTTTTTCAGGGAAAGGATTGCAATTCTGCAGTTGAATTTTAGTCCAGATTTTTCATGAACTAAAATGAATAACATATCAAGAGATGATATTTAACTATACTAAATACTTTCATATAAGAAATGGTCCATACAAGTAACATAAATCCAAAACTGTACAATAAAAAAGCACCCTCACACAGCTTAGATTTGCCCTGGTCATATTATGAAATTACTGCTCAATGAAAACAGAAAGACAGACACCTCTGACAATATTATTGCTCAAATCTCAGACTGACTAAGACGTAATTTCATTTAGAAATTAATGGACTTCCTTCTTGTTGTCTTGCTGGTTTCATTAACTTAGTTAAGTGTACTAGGGAAAAGAAAGTGTCTTAGTGTTCATTTATTATATGGTTATTCCATAGGGTATTCAAAATCACTGGCCTCATCTGTAAAGATACTATTTCACATTTACGACAGTAATTTTTGCAGAGAATTTAATAGCCATGTTCATGAGCCTTTTTGTTCCTTTCATTCTCCATAAACTAGAAGTTTACACTTTTGCATTATTTCCATCCATTTTTAGAGGACTGAAATATTGCAAAATTTCACATAAACTATCTGGTCCTCAGTGTGCAATCAGATGACCATTTTACACCCACAACAAAAATTTAAGAAACACCAGCACCTTTCTCATATGGATGAGATTATCAATAACTTACTTTTTTGTAAACATTTTTTTGTTGCTTTTGCTACAGACAATGTAGATGTAATGTCAACAACATTAAAGAAGATGAGTATTCACACTTGAAATTTGATAATATTGTCTGTGTAGTTTTCCTGCTGCTATGCAAAATATGTACATGTAACAGAAAACTGTTGCTTTATAAAGAAAAAAAATTACAAGGTTGAAATGAAATTGAGAATGTGTCTTTTTAATCAATTCATTTTGTATTAACTATTCTGTTCAAATCAATATGCTGAATATCTATAAGAATCTGCCTTGAATGCCTTTATTAACCAACACCAAAGAGGGCAGAGGAAAATATGATCAAATATGCTTAAACTTCGATATTTAGGTGGAAAGCAACTGCAATCTACCTTTAAAGAGATTTTTCAGATTTCTGAAGTAGTGTAACTAGAAAGTTTAAAAAATTCTCATAAAAATATGCTTTCCTTTCCTGGTAAAATGTAGAAGAATAAACCACCAGAAATCACTTTCATAAAGAATATATTCCATATAGCAAATGACTACTTATTTGACTTTTAATGCTAACTCTCAAATAAAATAAATACACAATGTAAGTTCTTTCTATTCATAGGACTCTATTTTCTGTTATCAAATACATACATTAGGCATTTTCACTGGGAAAAAAAATAGATCCCTATCATTCCCAGACTGACTCCTTGGTGTACCTAGAGCTAAAATAGCTTGATGCAAAAGTGCACCCCACGTTTTCTGCATACACTGTATTTTAAAGGCATGAAGTCTGGAAATGCTTAGCTTCACTGGGGACTGAAAAAAAAAGTCAAACAAAAACAAAGACAAAACAAATTAAAATGCAAACAAAAACCAAACCAACCAAATGAACCAAAACCAAACAAAAAACTCAACCAAACAAAAGAAAACCACACAAAAAAAGGTGGGGGGAGAGAGGAAAAATACCAGAATAATCCACAGAAAACTTTCTAAGAAATGATGTGTTTACCACCTTCCATAGATCATACCGATTCCTTTTGTCAATTATTCCAGAAGTATCTTAACAATATGTATTCATATTCTGATGAATCCACTATTTCAGGTTTACTTTTTTTTTTGAGGCAACGGTTTCGTTGTTTTTTTAAACCAGGCTTTTGCTAAATTCTCAATAAATCACCAAGTAAGTATTATGGTAGCCAGAATATCACTACTAAAACTACCTAATAAAATAATATTATAGAACATACACTTCTCCCAGGAAGACCGTGTTTATCTTTTCTGTTCATCACTTCTCTTCTAATGAAATACTGCTGTTGGCCCATCACACATATCAATGTAAACAGAATATAAAAACTGTGCTCAGAGAGGAATTTCAAGGAGTACTTCAAAAGTACAGTGATCAAATGGCTTAAAACTAATTAGACAGCTTCTTCACTGCAGAAGTAGATAATATTTTCTTTGAGATCTTTATTCCAACCAAAGAAATGCAAACATGAAATATAGATGCTTCATAATATTTTTGGCTTCTTAAGGAAAAAAGGGAAAAAAAGGATTCTTAGATTCCTGTAACATACACATTACAAGATGAGCACTCTTTCTGAAACTGCTGATCACAAATAGGTTTCAAGGCATTATTTTTTAAGGACTCACAGAGGATTTCCTTAACTTCCAACAACTTGCGCAGTAAGGCACACCATTGTTTACAAGTACAATTCACTCAATTCTTAACAGAGCCAAAATATGTAATGTCCACAACCCTTCAGTCTGGTATCATGTCAAAAGACCACTGACATATTTTGTGACATCAACAGATGAACTACAACTTGTACTGTACCATAAAAATGCCTGCATTTAGTCTGTATGAAGAGAAGACAAAGGAGCAGATCTGGAAAAGTGATTATTTTTCAGCTGACAGCTGATTCTTACCATATCTTTAGCAAAAACCCATTTCCCAACTGGAAACTTGAGCATCTTTATAAGAGGAAAAGCTGGCCCCATCTGAGACCATATACCTTGACTAGACAACCTGTACCAGAACCTGGTGAATAGCCTCTTAGATCCCAAAATTGTTGAGACTAACAACTGCTATCACTTTATTATCTCAATGCATGTGCACTCCAGAATATCTTTTATTGCATTATAAGGAAACATAAAAATTAAGATTATGAGATACCTTTTCACAGAGCAGTGCTCTAACCTTGAACCACAAAGAAAGAAAGGGAGAACAGCAATGCAGCACTGATAACAGTAAAAAACCAAACCAAAACGAAAAGAAACCTGAGAAGCAAAAATAAGTTTGAGGAACTATGAGGAAGAGATCCTCACAAACCCCTCCAGATAGCATGGCCCATGGCAGAATAGTCAGTTGCTATCAGCCTAATAGTGAAGCTGTTCCTTGTCGTATGACCTTGAAAAAGCCACTTGACCTCTTTCCGTCTCAGCTTCCCTACTTGGGAGCCAGAAGAACACTAATCCTTTCCTTTCCCTAACAAGCTCATTGAAGTTCACAGAGAAAAGTATCCCTAAATTGCATGCAAAGTTCCAATCTTGTCACCTCTGCTCATTGTTTCAATGAGAAGTACAATGAAGCCCACTGTAGTATGAACAATGTGTCAATGAAACAGTAATTTTAAAATGTCGTGTTTTGAAACAACCACTATACAAACTAAACAATGCATCTTCAAAACTCTCTGGACACGAGTATCTATTTCATATCCAATTCCCTGACGACATAAACTTGCCTCAGACTCCTACAGGGCACTGACTTCCATCCTTCAAAACAAGATTATATCCACCAATATCAAACACATACATAGATAGTAAAAAGCTGTTGAGCTGTGTTTTTTATTTCTGACAGACATGGATCTGCTTGGGGGAAAATAAGGGAGCAAAGTTACTTGTATAACCATTTAAAAACCCTGCTCCTGCAACAATTCAAGATCTGTGAAAGAGTACTAAAGGCTTGTTTCCCATGTAGCTCTGAACCAAATTAAAAGTGAAGATAGCAAAATGAAGATCCACCCAGAATCTGTAGTTCTAAGGAAATGTTTGTTTTAAAATAAAATACATATGAACTTTTACAAACTATTCCTAGGCGCAAAAGTTGAAATGCCAATTAAAAGTAAATAAATAATATAAAAGTCTCATGTATTTACATTTAAAAGATCTAAAATAAAACATTTGTATTTCAGGGGTAAAGTGGCAAATGACAAAGCATCACAGAACATAACAAATTTCATGTTCTGTTTCACTAAGAATTAATAATATAACATCCCTGCAAAGCTGTAGAATAATAACAACATGAATGTCCCCTGAGCAGTTTAAAATGACGGAAGTCAGGACTGAGTTGAAAAACCGATTTCTGCCATCCTCCAGCTGTGAAGTAGAGTAGGTCCAGCTGAAGGCTTGACCAAAAGGCAAACCAGTAGCTAAACTTCAGCTGAACTTCAGCTGCTTTTCATGCAATGCTGCACAAACACATGTGCAGGTACAAAGGCAAGGGAGAGCACCTTAGTGGAAGCCACTGGCTAGGAGAGAGCTCTGCAGTTTCTCGCTCCGGATTTTCAAAAGCTCATGGAGCTACAGCACTGGGGTGTGGCTTCTCTGTGTACACACTTAAAGAAAAGAAAAAGAAAACACAGAAAACAGGCTGCTACAAGAAGAGATTCTTCTTCCCTACGGTTTCCCACTGGGCAGTGTGCCTGTGACTACTAAAATGTTAACTAACTACTACTTTACTTGTCAGATCCACACAATGTTCCAACTGATTCCATTAGTGCTCTTTGGTTAGGTTCAAGACAGAGAAGGAGAAGGTGGAAAGGATGAAATATTCAGCACTATACCACATTAAGATCACACTAAGAATGGCAGGAAGCCACACCCTTACATTAAACTAGACAGCTCCCAAAGCTGCAAGTCATGCACTCTTGGAAATAAGTTACATCTTCAGACTCTTTCTTTCCCATGACATTTATTTTTATTAGACACTACACAAACCCTTCACTTTCAGGCTTTAGATTCATTAGACTATATTAGGACTATCTTTCCAGATTACTCTTTTAACATACTTCTGCGATTGCACTTTTACTGCACAAAAGCACATATACGTGCATGATATCCACATCTACATCTGCACATAGAAAGTTAAGTTTTTCAGTTTTTCAGAAGTGTCTAAACTTAGACTTCAAAGATCCTACATGGGTACTGACGTCCCGTGTCACCGTGATTTGCTTAATCCTTTGTGCTAAGCATGGATTTATGAGCCTATCTGCAGGCAGTTAATACAGCAACATCTGACAATTTTGAATACAGGTAGACCTGGTAATACCATTTATTATATTGTTAAATGTAAACTCCCTCTCCCCACTACTCTCCTTCAGGTTCTCCTTTCCCCAGTTGCTTTACCAAGCTTCAACCATTCAAGCTAAAACATAAAGGCGTACAGATTTTTTTTTTTTGATATCTTAGGTAAAATTGGTCAGCCCTTTCCAACAACAAATTTTAGAAGGACTAATCTCTTTCTTTCACTGTGTTTTCTCTCTCTTTTTTTTTTAATCCAACACTGAAACTACGTTCTTAAATTGCTAATAAATTCACGTTCTTTAAACAAGGACTTGCGTCTGCGACATGCCATCAGCTGTCATCAGGCTTAACCAAACAGGACCAAGTTAATGGCCTTTAGAAAAATATCAGTTTTCACATGCTCTCTCAGGGCTCATTAGTGCTTTGCGGATGACCACTTTGAAGAGTTCATCCGAGCGTGCTGCAGTGGCGCAGGAGCTGTTCCCACCGGCCGAGCGACAGGACGGACACCGGGCTAGGGACGCGGATGGACCTTTCCCCCTGCGCTCGGGGAGCTGCCGCCGGCCTTTTCCCGGGTGAGCCTGTCCCAGGGTAGACACGGCCCACGGCAGCGGCAGCGAGGAGTGATTCAACACGGGTGCGCAACAGCCCGTGCACACAGCTGCCTTCTTTTTTTTTGCCGGGGCAGGTACAGAACAATACCTCGCCGCCGAGCGTCCCGAGTGCGATGGGGTGGTCGGCATCCACTCGCTTTAAGTCAGTATCCCGATGTGAAGCCTCCCAGAGCCACGTCTGCCCCACCGGCGCTCGTCACCCTGATCCATTTGTCCTTTGCGCGACCGAAATCAAAGTTACGACCTTATTCCCTCGCCTTCCGAAACCCCTTTTTTCCTGCCGCTGCTCTCTTCCCGCCTACCGCAGCGCAGTCGGGAAGCAGCCACCGCCGAGCAACCCCACGGGCTCTTCCGCACTGCATTCCGCAGCCCGCCGGTGTGCTTACCTTGATGCCCTGCTGCTGTGTGGTCAGGGTCAGCTTGGACTCGTCTAGGAGCAAAACTTCGCAGTAAAATTCCTCCGGGACCGCGCAGAAACAGCCCATGCCTGCTGCAATGGCCGGGGGACGAAGTGGGGAGGAGAGAAGAGCCCCGGGCGGCGATGGAGACGGGCTGAGGCGCAGCCGGGTCTATGAGCTGCGCTGGTAGAGCCCGGCGGCTGCTAGGGAGCACCGCCCAGCCCCGCGGGACGGCCCGCCGCCATCCCGCAGAACAGCCTGGACGGGGCTGCCGGGCTCTCTCTGGGGGAAACGGGGGGATAAAGACCGGCGGCTTTTTTAGGAAGTATCCCAGGGTACAGCCCGCGCCCGCCTGTCACGGCGGCTTCCCCGCCGCTGCCACCCCGGCGAGGTACCCGCCCATCCGCCTCGTCCTCCGCCCCGTCCACCCCCAATTCCGCGCCTCCCCTTTGTGTGCAGGAGCGGGCTTGAAGGAATCTTCACCGCCGCCGCAGCCGGGGTGTGGAGGTGGTCCCCGCCCGACCAGCGTGTTACCTCCATCTGCGGACCCTGCAGGCGGAGCAGGACGGTGACTGTGCCCGGCCGTGCGGAGGGGCGCCGGAAGAGCTCACGTTGGCCCCGGCGGGGGCGGAGGGATGGAGGGAAGAGAGAGCCAGCGGCCGGGCAGCGCCGACGGCTCCTGCCGGCCGTCGAGCAGGGCTCCCCGGGGCGCTTTTAGGGCGGAGACAACGGACAGCATCTGCCCAGCACCGGCACCTCGCTGCATCATCGCACGGGACCCCACTGGCGTCCCACGTCTGGGACCGGGTCCTCGCTGCCCTCTGCCGTAAGGAGGGGGCGATGATCCCTGCTCTGGCCTGCGCTCCTTGGTTGTCCCCGTCGCCACCGGGCACCGCTGCCCGTCCCGGCGGCCGCGGTCTCTGTTGCAGCACTGACCCCTGCGGGCTGCGCCGGCTCCGCTACGGCAGGCGTCAGGTCGGGGAGCGGGTTTTTTCTCTGCACTTGACAAAGAAGCGCTTTAGGAGACACCACAAATGAAGGGTCCAGCAGAAGCTGAATTTTTGAAAGCGCCGTAAGTCAGAAAACTATTTTCCATCACGTTGTTAAACACTGAGCTTGCTACAGATATATTCAATTTAAAAAGCAACAGCTCGGTAGTATTATAAAACAAATAAATATTTTTTTTTAAATCAATTTAAAAGTTGAAACTAAAACCCAACCAACAAAAAAAACCGGGAAGAGCATGAGAGAATCTCCAACTGCTTTTGCAGTTACCTATAATTTGTTTTGTGGAGCACACAACAATCCTCCTCTGCACTTTCATTGCTACACATACCTATACTCCAGGATTTTTCCCTCTCAGGTAGAAAAGGGATTCCACAAGTTAAGCCCTGAGCCCACAAGTGTCTGTGTGTTTACATAAATCTGTTTGCATGAATCGTCCTATTGAAGAAGTTTGCATGTGTAAATTTAAGAATATGCAGAAGTGGTTTTCTTACAGTCATTAACTTGCTTATTGTAGCATAAGAGAGGGGTACAAGGAAATTATGTTGACAAACCCTGCTGGGTATGTTGGTAAGTCTGCTGTTAAACACTTGGGCTAAATATAACCCTCTTGCTCCCAAGAAATGACACTCTCATTTTCATGTTTGAACTTGGACCATGGGGTGTTGAGATCTCCAGTAGCTGCAAAAACAATATTCCGTGAGCACTGGGAAAGTCAGGATAAAACCTATATATGTTCATAAAAATAAAGCCTTTTGAAAAACCTAGAAAGACTTACGAAGACTAGCCAAAGTTCAAAAATTTGAGTTCCTACCCTTTTTTCCTGGGCAATATGTACCCAATGAGAATGCCATCCAGAAAGTAGAAAAAATTTAGAAAATTTACTAATGGCTTTCTAAACACAATTTTCAAGCAGCTCTTGAGCCCCTCTGACAGCAGACAATTTCTAGAGAACAAATGGTTCTTTTTCCCCCTCTAATCTTTTTAGGTCCATGTATCATGCGCATTGTGACATAAATTACCCCCTAAGTCATTTAAAGTCATTATATATGTGTAAATCACTGGTTAATCAAGTGAGAGAGGGAGGGCTCAGAACTCAAAACTGCTTCAAAATCTTTAATTATAATTTTAAGTATTAATATAGCTACAATCACAATCCCAAAGCTGAGCAGTTTTATCAATACTACTCTGGGTTGTATGTTGCTTATAAGCTGCCCAAGTTAACTATTTCTTGTCTTCTCTTTTTGAAGATCCATTTTGTGCTGTCACACATTAGTTGATTGGTCCATGGAAAAAACTACAAAACATGCAGTCATGTTGAGCTGATGCCAGCATTTAGAGCACAGAGAAGTCAACTCATTGAACTTATCTCCCAGCCAGCTACTGCCAACAGCTAAGCACTTGATAAAGCAGCAGTACAAGAGCCTGCTACTTGAGGTGAAAACCTGGGAGGGGATTCTGAACTTAAGAACTGAGAAAATCAGCCAGGGGAGCAGAGGAAGAGGGGATGGAATAGATGGGATCTTACTATGAACCAGTATGAGCCCTAAGAAGCTCAGGAAATCAGTACAACCAAGGGGCAAAAATGTAGGTCCCAGTCTTTCCTTGGAGTTCTATGTTATGTTACAGAAGACAGCTCTGCTCAGTATTTCAAGCATCAACACCAGCTCACAATTTGTGAAGATCCTGAGATAGTCATCTATTTTCCAAATCTATTAGGAAATTTAGCTCCTTTTACTTCTCTCTACAAGAAAAAACACAGGTCAAGCATTGCAGAGAGAAACTTGTTGACATAAGCTCTCATCACACAAACACTTATGGACATGTTTAACTCAGACATGTAAGTACACAAAGGCATTTTTGTCCATTGCCTGTTTGATGAAGTAGCCAGCAGAACTCACTGCAGCCTCTTTGATCCAGCACACCCTCATTAAAATGCCCAGTTTTAGCTGTAATGCAGTATTTTCAATGAGGTTGTATAAACAAGGCACCACAGTGGCACTACGAGGACTCTTATACATTAAGTGACCTATATCCGTATTCTAACACACGAGCAATTAGACTGACCGAAGGATACAGGGTGGCATATCTGCTTTCTCCCCATTTTTACAGATTTGCTCATAAACATTTTCTGACAGGAAGCTGATCATGTAGTAAGAGTTATGATGATGGCATGTTGTAATTTTTATCAGTATCATTTACCTATCACTATTATATTATGCAATTCCTGCATCTTATCCATGTGGGCTTCTGTTGGGGTGTGTTCCCTTTCAGGGGGAGCCTGGGGTCCGATTCTGGCTAGCTGAGGATGCCAGGTTAAACAACCCCAACAAGGACAGAGGTAAAAGATGAAAAGCGCTCTCTCCCCCGGGACCAACATCCCACAGCTATTGCAGAAACAACTCAGGTGGTGTCCCGGAGCAGTAACGCATCACCATGGTCTCAGGGGGGAGGGGTATGTGGGCAGTACAATGCAACACCTCCCCCTTTTCTGTTATATAAAGTTGAAAGAAAAGCATCTGGCTTATACAGATTCAGATTGTAACTTCATCCACCACCCATGATTTGTGGGCCTGTCGGTTTCCTTTAGGCCCACAAGCTTTGCGTGGTTGATGTCTGAGGTTACAGAGGTTAGACTGATGATAGCTTTTGGAATTATACAGCATAGAATCCCAAACGCTAACATAATTAGGAAAATAACAACAAAACAACAGAACAGTTTTAATTATTGAAGCCCACCAACCCGAGAGTTCCCAGTTCTTGAATAGTCTTCTGAAGCAGTCCTCAGATTCTTCTTTCACTTCAGACTGCTCAGCACAAACAGGATGGTAACTTGGACAGGGCACATTGTTCGGTTAAGTGGGAGTGAGTTTTCTAAAAAGAAGAACAAACATTTTAAAGCATTTAAGTCAGAGGTTTGCAGGAATGCAGTGAAGCCGCTTAGGAGAATTCTTCTTCTCCCCAGCGGCGTCTTCTTTTGGAAGCAACTGCTGCCTGCTTCTCATCTCCTCCTATGCTGGTGCTGGATTTTTGGGGACAAAAGGCTTTATC
>VWYI01028023.1:7487-55788 GCA_013399455.1 Anthoscopus minutus
CCTACGACCCTCACCCAGCGACAACCTGCCCGTGAAGGACATCGTGGAGCACCCGGACCCCGAGTACGACCCCAAGGAGCAGGACCTGGACGAGAGGACGCTGAGAAAGAAGCTGGGCAGCCATTTCGACCCTGGCTTCATGGCCGTGGCCGTACCGGGGCCGGCCAACGCCTCGGGCGCCGTGGCGGCGGCGGGGCGGGGGCGGGCGGCGCTGCCGGCCGAGCTGCGGCGGCTGGAGCTGGGGCCGCCCCGGGGCCCGCGCCTGCGGCTGGGCAAGAAGGCGCGGCGGAAGGTGCTGCAGTGGCTGTGGGCGCACACCCACTGCCCCGTCCTCTACGCCTGGAAGGACCTGGGGGTGCGCTTCTGGCCGCGCTACATCAAGGAAGGCAACTGCCTGGCCGAGAAGTCCTGCTCGCTGCCCGAGGGCATGTTCTGCAAGCCCGTCAAGTCGGTCACCAAGACCTTCCTGCGCTGGCACTGCCAGGGCTGGTCCAGTCAGAAGTACTGCACTTGGATCCCCGTGCAGTACCCGCTCATCTCCGAGTGCAAGTGCTCCTGCTAAGCCTTCCCGGCCCCTTGCACTGCCGCCCTCCTCCTCCGGATCACTTTAGGGGGGGAGGTTTTTCGAGTGGGTTTTTTATGGCGGGTGGGTTTTTTTGAAATAGATTTTTAGAGGATGGTTTTTTTTCCCTACTCCCCAGAGTGAAGTGGGAGAAGATGAACCGCTTTGGGGTTTTGGTTTGTTTTCTTTTTTTTCTTTTTTTTCTTTTTTTTTTTTTGTTAATTTTTTGGGGGTTCTTCGGGTGGGCTTTTTTTGTTGTTAGATTTTTTTGTTATTTTTTTTCCCTTGGACTTCTTTTAATGTTATTTTATTCAAAAGGGGGAAAAGCAAACCCAGGAACTGCAGGGCAGGCCAAAGGCACAGTAAAGCACTACAATCAGATGTCTATTTTTATACGTATATAGCCTTCTAACAAAAGGAAAATTAAAAAAAAANAGCCGTGTAAATAGAGAGATTTTAAAGGAAAGGGGGCAGAAATTGCAGCTGTTTTTTATTATTATTATAATTATTGTTATTATTATTATTTTAAATACATAGGACCACATTTTAAACCCATCCCCACAGAACCCAAGCACTTCCCTGCCAAAGGGAAGGGCAGAAATTTCTTGTAAAGATTTTTTTATCAAAAGGAGAAAAGGGGCAGGGGGTGTAAAAAATTGAAAAACTTAATAATCGCAGCATCCCTGAACGTTTGTTTCTCTGTGCTGTATTTTTTTTGTCTTCTCCAGACCTTGTCACTGATGTTTGAACTAATTTGCCAAGCCTCTCTAGGGTTTTTTAAAAGTGTATAACAATTAATTAAGAAGGAAGTTTTAAAGAAAAGTACAAATCTATGAAAGAATGGAATTGTTTTGTTGTGTGGGAATACATATAGTCATGTAGAGATGTTAAAGGAAATCTTCTGTGTACAGTTTATTTATTTTTAACGTTTGTGTATAGAAAAAAAAAAAAGCTAGAGATTATGCCAGAAACTATTGGAAATGTTTACTTGAATATTTCTTTAAAAACATATCATTGTAAATATGAGCTATCACTGATCAAAACATTTTTAGCAATAAACTCTATCTTTGAGGAAAGACCCGGTGCTGCACTCCAGCTGCCTGGGAGACCAGCAGAGACTCAGATTCTTGCAGAGCAGGTGATGAATAAAGGGCTTTGCCTGAGCCTTGCTGGTGTAAATCACAAGATGCCCCAAAAGTTGGGACAGCTCCACCGGTTTCTGTCTCTCCGGGATCCCGCTCTGGGATTTCTTTGCGTGTATAACCTGTTGGGGAGAGAGAAAAACACCGACTGGAGAGAAATATCTCATAACACATAAAAGAGTTGCGATGTCCCGGACTGGAGGTGTCATCTGAAGTCCTTGGGAGATTCCATGCTCTGCAGCTCTTGGATTCGGCTCTCCCGCTGGCAGAGAAAGCGGTCGAGGTTACTGCCCCGGCCATCAAAGCGCCTGACACAGCTTGGCAGCACCGCGTGTGTCAGAGCAAATGTTTTTTCTCGGCTGCCGCTACTAGCAAAGGAGATGAGCCCTGCTCCCTGCCATGCTGCCTCGACGGAGCCCCGGGTCCGGCATCCCTGCCCGCGGCGTCGCTGGGTGTGTGCGGGGGTCAGCAGCCCCTGCGATGGCGTGGAGTGCCCTCCGCTCCTGTGCCGGGGCCAGGCCGATCCCCGCCCTCCCACCAGAACTCATGGAGCCAGGGCAAGGCAGAAACGGGACATCTGTACAGAGGCAGGCTCTGACAGCCGGGCTGGGGAGGAGCCCAGCACCTGAGAGCGAGGGCATGAGCAGTGCGAGCCCGCTGCCGATTGAGATCTGTCTGTCGGTCGGTCACAGGGCTTGGAGCACGGCCCTGATGGGCTGCCAGGTCATTCCCCTGCACATTCTGCATGGGCTCCTGGTGCTGGAGGGGAAGGTCTGGCCATTCCCATGACGTGACCGGCATCCCTGAGGAACAAACTGCTGCCAAAGGCTCTGGCTGGTAAAGGAGATGTTCTCCCCCAAGGCAGCTGTGAAGCAGCGAGGAGACCCTGCCCCCCTCCAGCTTGGCTTGCAGCACAGGAGAGCAGCATGACACTAAGCCCATGGGAAGGCACCAGGATCCTCCAAGAGGTCTGGCTTGTATCCATCATCATCTGAGGGGAATGAGGTCCAGCAAGTCCTGTGAAGCAGGCCTGCAGAGCCTGGAGGTCACAGATTGAAGCTAAAACAGGGAGAGATTTGTTGAGATAGGCATGATGGGGACAAGGCAGGAGGGACAGTGACATCCAGCCCACATCCCTGCAGAGCCCTACAGCCATCCCCTCATCCCCACGTGAGGAGGAAGGTTGGCCTTTCCACACATTCCTCAGTGAGAGATCAGGGAATGGAGGGATGCAGAGGGCAGGGTGCAAAGGAGTCTTCAGCGAAGAAGACAATGTGCAAAACATCAGGGGCATTTCAGAGAGAAAGGGGAAAGCTCATTTTGCAAGAGGAACAACATCTGTGGTGTGGGGGCTGAACATCTGTAGGAGGCAGCATGGGGGGAAGGCATTCTGGGAAAATATTTCTGACATAATCCCAACAGTATCTGGTGTGTTGGGATTTGGTTACAA
Organism: Anthoscopus minutus; assembly: GCA_013399455.1. Taxonomy (NCBI): domain Eukaryota; kingdom Metazoa; phylum Chordata; class Aves; order Passeriformes; family Paridae; genus Anthoscopus; species Anthoscopus minutus. The sequence continues at coordinate 10,642 of VWYI01028023.1, forward strand.
ATGGCCCTCTAACGTCTTTGTGCGTTTTGTTCTGCTGGTTCCAGGGGCACACAGAGACCCCTGCTTTGTGCTAACCTGGGAAATAAACCATTCGCTGGGCTCAATGGCTGAGTTCAGTTGTGCAGGGAAGGGGGGGGTTGGGAAAGGGGAAGGCGAGATTTGTGTGAACTCAGCGAAAACCAGCCTAAAAGCTCCATGCCATGTGCTGGAGGGAGGAGGGGGGCTGCCTCTGTCTCTGGGGGGAACTCAGTGGTCCTGCTTGAGATGATGGCTTGTCTGGAGGTGAAAGCGTGAGAGCTGAGAGCCAAGGTGCTTGGTGAGGGCAAGAACTGGGCTGCAGAGAGCAGCCCTGTGGAGTGTGTGCCAGCCTGCCTGGCCTTGCCTTGCCAATCTGCCACAGCACTGGACCACGGTCACCTGGTGCTGATGCGCAGTGCCCTTGTGCTGAGGAGCTTGGCTGCCCCAGGAGGCGGTGAGTTGGACGTGTGACAGCCGGGCCATGGGTGTGATGGCTCGCCTCAACTGCCAAGCCTCAAAGGAGAGAAAGACAAAGGAGAACAAGCCTGGCTCTTTGGTGCGGTTATTGCATTGTCTCCCCAAGCTGGTTGTGATTAAGGGATAAGCTGCAGGGGGAAAGGGGCAGAACAGGAAGAACCCCAAGATGTGGTGAGTGCCAGCTTCTGAAGACACAGGCCTTTCCCGGTGTGTTCTGGGATCATGGCCTGGGAAGAGGGCTGGAGCACTGAGGATGGGTGACATCCTCTAATTGGGGTCCCACCTGTCATTACATTGTCAAAAGCTGTGCATGACCATGGGCACCAAGTTGTTCCTCCACTTGCCCCGTGCTGGCAGGGGAACTGTGCCCATGCCCAATGAGGCTGCAGTGAGCCCCACGCTTTGCAGTGTCCCTCCTCTACACTGAATCTCCACACTTAAGCAGAAGGTGGTTATCTGGAGGATCAGCCTTTTAACCACTTCAGCCTTCAGACTGGACAGAGTACACCTGATGAAGGAAGTTTCCCAAGATCCAGTGGATATTCCATGCCTTGCAGGCATGGACATGTGTCCCTTTGCATGACAGGAAAGCAAAGGCAGCTTTCCACAGCCAGCACTGGCCAGAGCTCACCTGCTCCAACACCACATGCTGTTCAGGGGCAGCTCCCTTGACTGGATCACAGCTGGATCTCTTCCTTGTAGTCCCTACAAAGCCTGACTGAAGCAAAGACCCTCTCTCTCAGATCTGCAGAGGTCTCCATCCCTTCCTTCTGCATGACAAGGCCCATCTATCACTTAGTGAATTGCTTTCCCATACATGAACCCCAAATTTGTATTATCCTGTTTCTCTTGAGAGAGACAATGAGCTCAGGATGGCTCCTGATATTTGACTCAATGCGATGAAGTCACCTTTCCATTCCTCTTTCACATCCCAGTTTGGTTTTGACATGAGCAGCAGGTTAACTCTTCTGTCTCATTTGCAAAGGGTATTTAATCCCCATTTTCTGCCCCGCTTCTCCCCATTTAGCTCATGTCCCCTCAACTAAGGCTGGTCCAGGAATGCAGTTTCTGTCAGTACGCTGGCTCTGCCAGGGTAACTCAGATTCACAGGGCCTGAGCTTGAGGATGTTCAGTGCCAGCTCTTGAGATATCTGACTCAGGCCCAGGTGATGACCTAAGCTCATCACTCATCATTCCTAGAAAGACAGACACATGGACTGGAAGCAGTAATTGCCCTCCTCAAACGTTAAAGTCCAAGCTAAACTTTTTCTCAACATGTAAAATAGTGTTCATCTCCTCCTCCAGCCCGAGCATTTGTTGTCAATTGTCTTCACAGCCTGTCATGGCCACCAGGAGCTATCAGGGAAAGCCAGTCTCTCTGCACACCCTGCTTGGTCTAGCAGCAGGTCTCTGGTGAGCTCATCCTGCTGACCGCTGCTGGTCAAGAGCTCCAGCTGAGCTGGACCTGCTTCCTCAGGCACCCCCAGCTCCTCAGTGAAAATCAAGCCATACTGCTGAAGTCAGTAGTGCCAGGGTGCACCATGCTCAATGATCTCACAGGTCTTTTCCAACGTCATTGATCCTGTGCTGACCACAGGTGTACCCTGCAGGGTGGGCAGAGGTGGGCTTGTCTCCTCTGGGTACTGGGTACAAGGGTGGGGGTTCTGCTTTCTCTGTGCAAGACATACCCCAAGATGCCAAGATGTCACGTGCAGTTCTCCTTCACTGTGTCCATGTATAGCAAACCCATGTGCCCAGTTGCTGCTCGGCAGAGCAGGACCCTGACCCTTCTCCATAAGGGAGTGTAAGGCTTTACTCACACTCCAGAGATGTCAGAAGGGCTGCTGGCTCATCTGCAAAAGCCATACACGAGCCTCCCCTCCCCCTCAGTGATTAAAACCAAACATTAACAGCAGCAGCATCCCAGGGACATGGCCGGTCTTCTGCATTAGCTGTTTGGTATTCTGCCCAAAAGTGTCAGACTCCCCGTCAAGGAGACAGGGTAGCGTCATGTGGCACCGGGAGCCCAATCAGAGAGGCAGAGCCACGAAGAGCAAATCACGAGGAACTGGGAGGCAGCGCTTGCGAACCGGCCATTGGCTAAAATGGCCCTTTCAGGACAGTGAATGAATCCATTCACAAAAAAAAAAGTGGGGTCTGCTTGCAAATAGCAAAACAGTCTACATATTTTACTCTTTTTTTCTGGATGAGTCTGACCCAAACCCTGAAACAGATGTGTGGGATATGGCTGTTGCAGCGATGCCCAAGCCCATCAGTGAATTTCAGTGGACAGATTCTGCCTACCAAAAGGTAGAAGGACCAACCTTTCCTCCCAACGAGTTTCAATCACCTGCCCAAAGAACCTTGGCCTCCTACTGGGCACCCTGGAGAGACATGCAAACCACCAAGGCCCCGTGGACCACTGCCAGGGTATGGTAGGAGACCCTGCTCTCCAGCATCACACTGATATCCTATAAAGGGAGAGGAGCCCTCAGAGAAGCCCATGGTCCCAGCAATATGACAGAGCATGTGATGGGAAAGGCTCCTTCTTGTATCTGGAAGCTAGGAGTGAAGGGTATCCAGATATGGGACATGGTTGCTCATAGACAACCTGCCTTGGTCAGACATGTCCTGTGTTTTGTCACCTGAGAACGTGGTCCATGGAAAACAGTGATCTCCCCATGCCAGAGAATGAGAGCAAGGTGCCCAGCCAGGCTCACTGACAACCCCCCCCATCATTTTCAGTAAGACCTGGACATTTCCCCAGGGGGAGTCTTGAATGCCACTAAAAGAAGCCAAGGCTTGGGAGCCAGTGCTGCCAGGGCTGTTGGGGGTCCACAGCAGGGACCCTGGAGTTCCCAGGATGCTGATTCTGCCCACTGAGCAGCAGCATGTCCAGTGCTCCTTGTAGCTCCTCTGTCTCAGCATTGGGTGCTTTGGAGCAGCCTTTGGGGAGGTAGTGGAGGAAGGCTTAGAAGGGAAGCCTTTGGAGAGCCAGCTCTGAGTCTAGGGTGGGAAATGGAACAACAGTGCCAGAGAAAAAAGGTCTTTGTCATGGATCCTGGATCATATGCAGGTGTCTGAGTCCATAAGCTTCTTGGCGGATTGTGCAAGAGCCATCAGATCCCCTCTGAGGCTGGCTGAGTACTCAAGCATTGTCTGGTCTATTTCCATCACATTTGCTGCCAAAAGACACTTTCTCTCCAGGAGATGGTACTAACAAAGGACTGGGCCTCCAGCCTTGGCTCAGTTTATCTACTTTATTGGGACAGAGACCATATTTCATCCTAGAGCTGAGATTAAGCACTGAGCTGCACTTGGTGTTCTGCTCTTCGACCATATTTTAGGAAAGAGCTTGCATTTGTCTCCCCCCTTCCCACCGGGGAACTGCAGCCAGCAATCCTCTTGGACACCTCTTTGAGCTAGCAAAGGCAGTGTGTGGGTCAACGCATAGTCATAAAGCTGGATAAAAAAGGACACTAATAAAGGACGTGGCATGTCTGTGATGTTGCGGTACCCAACAGAGCCCTGGGTTGAACTGTACCGGGAGGCGCCCTCAGCCCAGGCTGCTGGACCGGGCTGGGACGTGGCTTCTCAGTGGGAACACGGGAACTTTGCTTGTTCCAGGACAAGCTCTGGGGGTCCCAATGGGGGCTGGTGAAGGTACCACTGCCCAGACACCGCACGGCAGTGTGCTCTGTCCTCACGGAGCCCTACGGGAGTGCTGTCCGCTCTGCCCCTCTCCTAACCTAGGGCGCTGTCCCAGCCTTGCAGTGAGAGCGGCCCCGGCCCCGGCCCCGGCCCCGGCCTCGCGCTGACCCGGGAGGGCGGCGCCACCTGGCGGCAGCGCGGGGCCGGCAGGACCCGCTGGGTCCGGCGGGGGTCCCGGCACCCAAAACAGGGCTCAGAGCACCTCTACGTGCCTCCATAGGAAGTGGGGGGATGCACCATCTCCAGCATCTGTCCATAGGACATGAAAAAGGCCCCTGCCAAGTGCCTTGGCAGATTTGCAGTGTGGCGGTACCGGGAAGGAATTTGTCCCTCCGAGGGAACTGTGCCGTCCTTTGCAGCAGCCAGAGCTTGCACTTCTGAAGCTTTGTGCCCCGGTGGGATGGGACATGTTGGGCACGGAGCAGCCTTCCAGGAATTCCAGCTTCACAGCAGCTACTGCTGACCCTGTGGTCCTGGTCGGGCAACCCCAGGGTAGCAGGAGACTCTTTTTCCTCTGGAGGCTGCAGCAGCAGCAGACAGGCAGAGGAAGTCCAAAGTCCTCCATGACTCTCCTCTGGGCTGAATCAAATTTGTTCTTCATGAGGAGTTTTAGCATGCCTGGAATATAAAGATTGCCCACAGGGGCTGACAGAGCATCCCTCCATCCTCCCAAAGGGCACAGTGGAAGAAGCACAGCCAAAGATATTCTGCATAGAAGAAAGCACATATCCTTCATGAGCATTCTGAGTGAAGTGGGATTCATCCAGGCCCCTCTATCCCTATTCCTTACAGGCCTAGTGTCTGTGCACAGTTGTCGTCCTGGGCCAAGTCCAACCCTGTTGTCCAGTTCAGTTACTTCAATAAGACTTCAAATTGCTTAACAAATACCACACAAATGTTTAAACCCTGAGAATTTGTACTCTGGGTTCAAAATGTGATTTATCTTCATCTGTGCCCACGAGATTTATCAGCCCAAATTAAGGGAATGGCTGTTCTCTTTAAAGTGTGGTTCTAGTCAGAAAAACCAACTGGAATCTCCTCTCAGTGAGTTAAACACATGGCCAAACCAGAAGGGAAAAATTGAGAAACGTTTTTCTAAAAACATCCTTATGTTTTTTGGTCAGAAATTTTTGAAGCATAGCTGAATTTAGAAACATTCAACCAACTGTAGTGAGACAGGAATCAGGAAAATAATTGTGAAAATTCAGTCAGGTTTTTTCCCCCTCTGTTCTTCATCAAAATTTTATATTTTATGCCATTTTTCATCAAAAAGTGCTGGCAAGGACTATGTGGCACATCTGCCTAAGAAAGACCATTTGCAAACCTCACTCCCATGTAGCACGGACAGGAGGTGACTCTGTGGATGCCTACACAGGAGAATAAGAGCTCTTGTTCACATGCTCTGGGCAAAGCTGCTGAAACATGGGATGTGAGGACATAATCCTGGGCATAGAGAAGCGCACTGGTAAATAAGGTACTAATTCCTACTAACAAACTCCATGGACTTATAGTTCCAATCATGGCTGTTCTGCTTCTTTCTTTCCTCTTCTGTGACACTGAGCTCCAAGGGGGGAGGATGGCTCTGCTGTGTCCTGAGAGCTGTTGCAGCACAGCCAGGGAATCACCAGGGCAAGGGTTCAGAGAACATGGAGTTCCTTCTCCTCTCCTAAAAGCTCTTCAATTTTATCTCAAAGGTGCAGGCCATGATCAGAAGGACAAGTCCAAAAAAAAAAACCCTAATCTCCAATAGGGTAAAACCTCAAACAAGGCAGAGCAGATGGAGAAAAACACAAGATGAACCATTGAGTAGTTGTCACTAGAATCCAGAGAGACAAGCTTTGGCACCATCTGTCATCAAGCCAGAGCCATACTGTTAAATGTACCTCATCTGGCGGTGGGAAGGTATGAGGTGGGTACAGAGACAAATGCTAGAAGGAAACAGCTCCAGGAACTGCATTTGGCATTGGCAGGAAACTTTTTTAGACCAAACTTACCTTGAAACCATATTATTTTTCTGCCTATGCAATTTCTCAACAAATTAAATTGTAGGGGAAAAGTCATGATGGGGATTTTAGAGGTTTCCCCCAGACAGCACCAGAGCCTTTTGACCCAGGTTGAACCCACAGACTGTGTATTTAGATTAGGGTGCCAAAAAAGAACCAGAGTTCCTTTCAGGCCAGATGGTGAATGCTATCTTTTCCCAGTAAGTGTGAGGAGAATGTTTTAATCCTCATCAGCTTGCCTGGGTCACTATGTATTTCTCCCTGCAAAAATTTAGTTTTTATTTAAGCCTTTTCTGTTCAGTACTTCAGGGCACATAACAAAAGGATTTTCCTGCCTGAAACACAGTGCTGTTAGACAATTCTGGCTGTAGCTCTCACCTGGAATGTACAGTAAAGAAATCTGACCTTTTATGCTCATTGTCTTTGAAGATAGGAGGGTCCTGATTTCAATCTCAGCAGCAAAGGGCACTTCTAAGTCTTGATTTAAAAGGTCTAAAATTACTTGCATCATCTCCCCTGGCTGCTTGTCTCATCCAGCCAGTCTCACCTCATCTCGCTTCACCTGGAGTCAGGCACAGGCAGCTGGATCCCATATGCTGGGCTGTCCTGGGCAGTCCACCAGTGATCATCAGAGCCAGATTTCTTGGGCTGGGTGCTTGAGGGGCACTATTCCCCTGCTTAGCACCCATGTCACACAGCATGACCATGGTCATGCTGTGTGAGATCCCTCTGATCCAGCCTGGTTGTCATTCACCCCAGCTGTGCAGGAAGGCACATGGGAGGAGCAGAAAGAAGCCACAGGGCTGACTGTCCCAAGGCTGAGCCAGACCCATGAGGAGACATGAACCCCAGAAAACACCCTGGTTTCCCCTGACACCATCACAATACATTCTGTAGCCAAGGACCTGAGGGCAGCCCAGCCCCATGCTGTGTGACCAGTGACCCCTGCTAGCAGCCCTGACTGTACTTGGTTGCCCCATAGAGGATGCTGAGCCACTGGCATCATGCTATCTCTGCCCTACACACCACTTGGCATGCAGGCAGGGAAGATGTGTTCAGGCTGAGCTCCCCAGCACTTTTGAGGAGGAAGAGCTGATGAGCTGTCAACTGGCAGATGGTTGCCAGTGAGCAGAGTCCCTGAACTATCAATGCTTCTGGCATTTGGAGTGCAATCTGCTCTCTACTAGACAGCATTAGCTGATGGTGTGGGAGGTTTTTTCCATCCCATGTGAGAGGATGGTTTACAAGTGCTAAAATTGCTCCTAGTGCTACCAACCTCTCTGAGAGACCAGGTGACAAAAAAAGCAGGGTCACAGTATCTGTTATCTCAATATCTCTCCTGTGCAGGCAGGCACAGCCTTACAGATGTGAGTGATTTTGATCTTACCAAGAAAGATATTTCCTCCTTCAGGATGCATCAGCATGGCTACTGCTCAGTGGGCTCTGGGAATCACAGCCCTGTGCTTCCAGTCAGGCGCAGGCACCTCCCCAGGACTCCTGGGGCTTGTCATAGGCTTGTTCCTGGGGTGGCTCTTTGCCCCTGGCTTTGCTTAGCATCTCCAGGCCTTTCCTATAAGAGGAACTGTTGGAAGTGTGCATTTCCATGCCTTGGGACTTCTCACTGGAGCACATGCACTTCCAGAACCAGTGGAAAAAGGCACAAGGTTCTATCCCTTGTAGGTGCAAATCCTGCCTCCTTCTCCCTTTAGTGTTCTCCTGTGGGAATCTGCAGCTCTCCCATGCCTTCTGGTTAGGAGTAAAGCTGTGGGGCCATGAGGCTCTTTGCTTTCACTTCCATGAACACTGGCAGGTTTTTCTCCTGCCTGCACAGGTTCTGCCTCTGGAGCAGACTGGGGACTGTCGGATGAGTTGTTAGGGTGAGGCCAAAGCCTGATCCAGGACCACAACTTTCCCAGGTCTGAGCCACTTTTGAGACATCTGCCTCCCAGGGCTGAGGAGAGGTTCTCAGGCCTGCTCAGAAGAAAAGCGTTGTTGCCTGCTTGGCACCAGAGCTTGGACGGGAATTCTCTTGTTTTTCGTGAGCAGGCTGAGCGGTCAGCACATACCATGAGCAACAGTCAGAGGAACAATAAATAGCCAGACCAGAAGGAGACAACCTGTTCAGACTGGACCGCTTATCCCCTGTGCTGGCGGTATGACTACTGCTCTGCAGTCTCATGAGAGCCAGGCACAGAGAGCCGCCTTCCTGGCCCAGCCTGCCGTGAGTGCATCCTCCAGGAGCAGTCATGCCCACTGCTCCAACCAGCACATGCCAGGACGTGGGGTCTTTGGGGTTGTCTGTGTGGGATGTCTCACTCCTGCTCTCAGAACTGTGCCAAATGCCATCAATGCAGACTGGTTGTGGGACTGTTCCTCCTGGGCTGGTTCCCATTTGGGATCACACCCAAACTTATTCCTGAGTCCCAGTGAAAGTCCCAGTTTTTCTTGTTCAGGAACAGGTCCAGGAAAAGGAGCACTTTGTAAACATTAAGGACCAGTAATAAATCCCAGAAACTCTGTTTTCCCAAATTATGTTCCTTTGTGATCTTACAGCAACCCATGACTGTGGGGTACAGGAGAGGTCCCAAACAGCCAGTGGAAGCCGATTGCTTGGCATTTTCCTTTCTCGCCTTTAAGGTCTGCAAGAGAAGCAGGCATGAAGGTTGTTCCTACTGCTCCAGGTCACCTCATAGTGAGCATCCAGTATGGAACAGCCAGGGGTTATAAAGTGCTCTGAACCTGAAAAGTGCTAACTAAGAAAATGAAGCCCAACATGAATGTTATTAATAAATGCCAGCCACTGTTATATAACTTCTAATCATGAACCGTGTCTTTCGGCCCCCATTGTTCCATTGTAAGGCCCTATTATCTGGGAACTCTTACCCATCAACCACAAGAAATAGCCTGGGCTCTGCGGGTTTGCAAACTTTGTTGTTGGAAAGCTTTTCATGCAATTGTTTTTGCTTTGCACTGTTGCCTTTCACATTTTACAGATGTGGGTGTGTATCACAGCCCACACCCTCTGCCTTTTGCCTCAGGATAACTTCGAAAATGAGTTGATCTGTCTCAGCGAGTGTTTTCCCTAAGAATTCTCTTTAAAAACAACAACATTCAAACAAAAAAAACCTTGTCATTTTCCTGAAGTGAAGCTTGTGCTGGGGAAAGATGCTGGCCTGCAATCCCAGCAAAATAAGGAGTGTGCTGTATCCTCAGATGAGACTCCCCACAGGAACAGCAGTGCCTGAGCCCAGGCCTGAAGGAAGGAGGGAGTGTGGGCTACCTGGGTCTCTGGAACTCAGTTGGAGCAGGGCAGATTGGGGTTTGCAGAGCTGGACTATTGGCTCCCCTTTGCCAGACCCCAAGCTTTCAGCCACCCCACTTCAGTGCTTCTTGTCCTCTTCACCACATCTAATCTCAAGATGGGCTTCTGCATGGTGGTTCTACCTGGGAGCCCACATGAAATTCATCTGGCACTAGTGCAAGCTTGTAAGGAAGTCTCAGCTCTCTTTTTGAGCTACTTCAGGCCTCTGCAGAGGTTTCCATGCCCCAATTATTGTCGATCTTTGAGGAACTTTCCCACTGGTCAGCGTAAGGTACAGCAGCATGGGAAGCTCTGTAGGATGGTCACAGCTTGCCAGTGTAGGAGCACTGTCATTCATAGGGCTCAGGCTAGGACTGACCACACTGAAAAATGCCTTTCTGGTAAAAATACAACAGTTTGCTGAACTTTATCTCATTTGGAAGAGAAATTTTAAATCAAAACCAGAAAATGCCAAAGAGCTTTTGGTGTCCTGTTTTGGAGGCCTGTATTTTCTCTCTCAATGTGTTTTAAAAATCTGTGACGCTTTTTTCTTCCTTTCACTGGAAAGCCTGAAATGACACAGAAAGCTAAAAATAGTAGCAATGCCCAACCAAGTCACTGGTGTTTTTCAGTAAGCTCTAATGCAAACTTTGATACTGTCTTGGGCGTGTTTTGTTACTTTTCTGACCAGGGCCTATTATTAGGGTTGTAAATATTCCCAACCAAAATGGTCTGGAAGCCACCAACCAGTTCCTGAATACTTTTCCTGTAGTTCATCCAGCATTTCGTACCTTTGAGCAGTGACAACCTGTAAATGCAGTGATGCTCTTGGGGTAGAGATGGAGGTGAGGAGCAGCACCCAGACCAATGCTGCAGTATGATCTCAGCATGGTCCTCAAGCTGGGACTGTGATCTTAGGGTCACCTTCCCTCACCATCTGCAGAGATGGCCTCTGGGACACTGGTCATAGGACTATCCTTGGTGGCTGGATATGCTCCCCACACAGGTCTGAGCTCTCCCAGTTGTCCATCCTCTGGCCCATCCCAGGCTTTGCAGCAAAGGGCAGGCACAGAACATACGTGGCCACCACTGGGCATCTTTCTACCCAGCCATTCCCAGTGCTTTCCCTTTAAAAGAGAGCAAGACATGAGGCACAGAGGTTGCGTGTGCTGTGCAGGAAGCCCAGGAGACCATTCACCTGGGATCTCTGCATGGCACAGAGACATCTACCTAACAATTGAGGGAATACTTTCCATCCAAAGAATCCATCTCGTGGTCCCTTCTTTATTTGTGACACAAGGGAAAATGTGAAGCGGCCAAGATGCATGAATCACTGTCCCAAAAAACATATAATGAACTCATAAAATCAAAGGCAGGGTTAGTTTCAACCCATGCTGCCAGGGCTCCTTGGACGTTGTCTGGAATGAATTTAAGTTGTTACAAAACTCTCTCTGTGTTTCTCTTCCCCCCAATCCCCCAAACTATCTTTCTGTTCTCCCTCTTCACACCATGTTTTCCTACGAGCTTCTTTCCCCTTTCCTCCTTCCCACCTCTCCTCTCCTGACTTCCTTCTCTCACTGTTCACCCTGGTCCCTCCTTCCCAACCCTTTGTCCCAGCCCTTCCTTTCAATATCCCTTCTTCCCCAACCATCTGTCAGCCATGTACCACCATTGTCTTTCAGAAAGACTCATTTTAACAACTTCCCACCAAGGTCTTCAGTTGATTCAGCAAGGCCCATGCCACCTGCTTGCTCTGACATGGCTACACCAAGGGCTCCTCCCTGACTGGGAGCTCAGCCCCAGACCATCAGCAGAGGCAGTGGAGGGATGACCTCCCCAGACAGTCTGGAGGACTGGAGAAGTGTGGCTGCATACATTTGACCATTTGCTCACACTTCTGCTGCCTCACAGGAATTCACAGAATCTTCAGATCTACTGCAAGTGTCCCCCAAACATTGAGCCCAACTCCTGGCTTTGCACAGGACACCCCAACATTCCCACCATGTGGCTGAGAGCATTGTCCAAACACTTCTGGAGCTCTGGCAAATTTGGGGTTGGGAATTGCCTGCATCCCTCCAGGCCTGTTCATGTGCCACCACTCCTAAGGAGGACAAGGAAGCAGGCACTTCAATCCCACCACAACTTCAAAAAAAAGGGATATGTTTATATCACAGTGGCTGCTACTGCTTGCAGCTGAGCAGGTTCTGGAGCCACAGGAGCTGCTTGAGCAAGTTTGAGAAGCAACAGGCCTGCTGCCTTGGAGATCTGGGCTGACACCTCTGTGCTGCAGCTCATGGTCCTAGCAGCAGGCTGGGGCCCCCAACCCTTGGGCAACCAAGGCCTCCTGTGTGGTGCCCAGCTGAGCAGCAGAGGCACAGCCCAAGCTGCTGAGGCTCTCTGGAATCCCAGCCCAAACACTGAATTGGTTTGGTGCAAACAAGACGCAAGCCAAACCTCAATCCCAACCATGCCACAGCCAGCCTAGCAAGCTGTTCCCAGCTCACACAGGACAGCCTACATTTGCCAGGCAGGTTTGTGGACCTCCTCTCTTGGTCTCGCTGGGAACACCTCTGAAGCACCCAAGCACACACTGTGCTCCTATTGCAACACCGTTCTGCGGTGGCTGCCTGCTTCTCCAACCTGTGGACGAGGTGTTACCTGTTATCTGTTATGTCTGCCAGCCGGCAGAGCTCGCTTTGCTCCGGTGAGAGAGAGCACCGCCCGACTCCTTCGGATCCCTGCACAAGGCTTGGAGCAGGAAGAGAGCAGACGAGAGCAGGGTCCTCAGCATGTGAAGATGCTAAAGTAGTTGATGAGGTTTATTAAAAGAGCCCCTTGTGCTAAAGCTAAGCTTTGCTTCTGACTTTGGGCCCGTGAACAGCATTTGGGCCCCTGGAAAACAGCTCTTAAAATGCAGGTGAGATGTTTCCCAAGAGAATCCCTCATTCTGCATCCATATAATCCCGCTCAGTGGAGATGCCGCTGGCAGGCAGCTGTGCATTCTTGAGAGGCCCTCGTTGCCTCGAGATCATCCCGAGACTCCTGCCGTGGCACAAGACGCGCAAGACACGCACAGCGTCCTCCCACTTGTGACAAGCACAGCATCCTTCCCCTGATGGCAAGAGGACAGGCGTAGCATCCTCCTGCCGATGGGAACATACACTCAGCTGCCAGTGCCCCCGCGGGACCAGCTTCCCGCTGTTCCAATCTACTCTCTCCCGGCTGCCGGAGCCTCTCCTCGGCACAGACCGAGGTCCACGGCCGCAGCTGCGGGGGAACGGCTCCACCTCGCGGTGGTAGGGCCGGGGTCGCACCCGCCGCTCTCCCAGGGCTGGAGGGACCCGCGGCTGCTGCGATCGCGCCCTTGGGGACACACGTACGTGTCCCTTTACCTGCCGTGGGGAAGAAGCATGCCGGTGCCATAGTGGTCACTGCAGAGCAGGGGGGCACAGACAGGAGTGTAAGCTGTGGCAGTGACATGCTTGAGCGGTCTGCACACACAGCTAGGGATGGAATTAGTTAAAGATGAACCAAAGTGTGTTCAGGAAAGGGCCAGCCTTAGGTCTTGCAGCTCAGGAAGCTGATGAGAGAGAAAGAGGCAAAAAATAAATTTCTGACCCCAGCTGTTTACAGATGAATAGGGGGACCCGGGACACACTCATCACATTCAGCATTGTCCAGGAATGTTTTCACTGTGAGCAGGGCCATGCAAATCCCTTTGCCATGGGCTAAAAGTAGGCACAGAGGAATAATATACAGCTGAAGATGTGCTAGAAGAGTGGGGCCTAGAGTGTCTTCAGAACTGCCACTTCCTGGGAACATGGAGCGTTCTTGAGGGCTGTGTTGCACATTGTCCCCAGCCTTTTCAGCACCATTCCACAGCATCCCTCAGTCCAGGAATGGCAACGTCACCAGAACATGGCTTCAGCACACACTGCTGCAGGTTCAACATCTCTCCAGCCTTGCCAGCAGACTGTAGTCCCTTGGGCTGCCCTATCTTGTCCAGGGGGTATAAGCTGAAGCTCCAGTACTGTGCCTGAGCTGTGCAATGCTGGGGTGAGCAGGGCCAGGGCTGGGCAAATCTACATAATGTCACTGCAGTGATTATACGTGTTATATATGGAGTTATATGCTGGGTCACACTGGGTTCCTTTTCCGCAAGCCACACTCACTGCACACCTTTCAACAAACAAACCTTGTCTCCACCAGGGTGAACTGCCCATACTGGCCTTTTTTGGGTGGCAGAGAAGAGTTTTTGTGGCCCAGAGCAGGGCTATTGGTCCCCAGGGAGGGCCTATTTGGGCTGCCCCCATATGCCCACAGCGCTCAAACCCTGGAGATGCCAACACCTGGATCCCAGGCTGGACAGGCAGCAAGAGGAAGGACCCAAATTCACCATGGATACACTGGGCCTGTGGGAAGGCTGGTGGTGAGCAGGAGAGTCAGGGCGGAGGGAACAGATTCCCAAGGGCTGCTGAAGCTCAGGTGAGCCCAAAGCCACTGGTATGACAGAGCATGGCAGGATGCCATGGCCTTGGGTAAATCACACCCCACAAGGAGGGTGTCTGTACTTCTCTGCAAGGTAATTTCAGTTCCTGGCAACAGCTGCTGTGACCTGCACTCCAGAAGAAACCTTCTCCAGTGAGGAAGTTAAAGAAGGATGTTCTGAGGCAGTAGGTAGGGTCTTTTCCCTGCTTATCTAGAAGCATTAGCCTCCACCTCAAGGAGCCATTCTGACACGCCGGGATGGGGCTTGGGCGGCCCGCTGTGACATGTTTTCCTTCCTCGGTGGGGCTAGGGACTGGATTACAGTTGGGCTCATCAGGCAAGCGAGCCAGGCGCGGGTGCCGGGCCCTGGTGTCACCACGCATCTCCGACGGGTGCCCTGCGCTGCCGCGGCTCCTCTCTGCGCGGTGGAGCCGCCAGGGGGCGCGCGAGCGCCGCGCACCGAGCGCCGGGGGACCGGGAGTTCGAGTGTCCCTGTCGCAAATCCGTGTCCTGTGTCCTTGTCGCATATCCATGTCCCTCTCCCTGTGCCGTGTTCTCGTCCTGTGTTCCATGTCCGGTGTCCCTGTCCTGTGTCCGGTGTCCCGTGTCCCTGTTCCGTGTCCGGTGTCCTTGTCCCGTGTCCAGTGTCCCTGTCCCATGCCCCTGTCCCATGCCCTTGTCCCATGTCCAGTGCTGGGTCCGAGCCGCTCTGTAGCCACAGGGCAGTGGCCAGGGGAGTCCTCTTCAGGGCTGGGCTGGCTTTGAGCATGTGCTGCAGGGAAAGCAGGGAGCGGAGGGCCGAGGTGCAGAGGGCAGAAGAGGGCATCAGCCTGGGGGACAGAAGGTTCCAGGGGCACTTTAGAGCCCCTTCCAAAGCCTAAAGCAGCTCAAATAGAGCCAGAAAGGGACTTTGCAGTGACAGGACAAGGGGGGATGGCTTACCACTGCCAGAGGGCAGGGTTAGGTGGGATATTGGGAAGAAACTCTTCCCTGTGAGGGTGGTGAGGGCCTGGCAGAGGGTGCTGAGAGAAGCTGTGGCTGCCCCATGCCTGCAAGTGCTCAAGGATAGGTTTGAATCAGCAATTTGGTCTAGTGAAAGATAACCCTGCTGTGCTACAGGACTGGATGATCTTTTATGGTCCCCCCAACCCATTTGACAATTCTGTATCTGCCCCAGCTGACTTGGTGCCGGTGCTTTTGTTTGTGGATGTCTGTGTTCTTTCAGCAATCCTTTGTTGACTGGGAGGCCTAGCAGGCACCAAATGCTGTGCCTTCACGAGGCACAAGGAGCAGGAATGGATGCAGAATGGGAAATTGCAATGGGCAGAACTTCCTGCAGACCGCAGGATGACAAACAACACAGAAGGCTTGCCCTTTTGTCCTGCCAGATCTGCCTAGGAAGGGACTGGGTGATGTCAGCATGCTGAGGAACACTGACAGAGTCTTACAGTCTGATTCCTACCTGAGTGAGTGTTCCATCCCTGCTGATGTCTGTAGCACTCCCATTTGCCCAACCCAGATTCACATCTTTCTCTCAGGCTCTTCTTCCTATGAAGAGGGAACAGGGGAAACAGGGATTCAGGAAACAGCTTCTGCCAATCTCAGCTGGGCTTTCACACGTGAGGCCTGTGGACAGCAGTCCCAAAACTTTTTCACATGGTGGCCAGCACTTCTAATGTCATGTTTGAATCACAGGATGGTGGGGGTCCAATAGGTATGAAAACAGCAGCACTGAGGCTGTGGTAATGCAGCCCCACCAGCTCAGCACCACCTGGGGACAGCCAGACCAGGCTGGTTCAGTATCACAGCTCATGACCATGGTTGTCCTTGTGTTTCCTGGTGAGGAAAATGCCTTCCGGTCCATCCCTTGGACAATTCCTGCTTCATGTCACTTCAGGATCTTCTAGCCATGCTCCATTTTGCCCTATTGCCTTCATCATCCCAGCCTGTCCCTGGTGCCACACTGTACTTAAAATCCTGGGCCTTGTTCTGCCCCACCATCTGATCTGATACCACACAAAGCAAACATTGGTCCTGCGCTAGTGTCTCATCTGGGATCTGCATTGGGGCTGCTTTTGTGGCTTCTGGCTTGACTGCCCAGTTCTCTAAATACACAGGTGTCCCCAAGAGAGACAAGGGGGACAACAAGACACCTGTGGCATTGGACTTAGAGCCTTGCTGTTCCCCTGCTCATGGCCCAGTCTCCTCTGTCCTGTCACCTCGTGACTTCACTCTTGTTTATCCACATCTCTGCTGCTGGAATAGGAGAGGAAATGTGTTTAATGCAACAAGGCAGAGAGCAGCAAACAGCAATTTCCCTGGGGCTCACAACCAGCTGGGGCCTGCTCCTTCAGCGAGCATCTGCCGGCCGGCTGGGAGAACTGCTCCTGCAACCTGCTGCCCCAGAGCAACAGGATGTGGGTAACTGAGGTTCCCGCGGGAGCTGGGTGATGGTGGGTGGGGCTTTGAAAGTAACAGGTGGGCACTGTGCTGGCACCTTGCCCTTCTTCCCACCTCCGGTGCTGTCTTCAGTCCTCACATCCATTAAAAGGGCAATTACAAGAGGATGTTCTCCAGGCCAGACTGGCAGAAGTGGGGGTCGCGGGGCTGTGAACACGGCCCCAGCGAGGATGAGAATCCAGGTCCGAGTTTCCTGCTCTCCTCCACCGCCTCGTACAAACGGATTAAATTAGTTTCACGTTTTTTTGTGCCCCACTCACAGGTGGCCTGGGGATAGCGGAGCAGCCTCCCAGGAGCAGCCCGGAGGCAGCAGTGCTGGGTACGGAAGTGCCCCGCTTCTCTCCCTCCGTGCCCAAAAATCAGAGACCGAGGGCGAATGTGGTGGTAGTAGCAGCGCGTGAAAAGCCCCAGCACCACGGGATGGAGCAGAGACTCCAGCTTCCTCCCTAAGAGGAGCTGCTCCCGCCTTGTAAATGTCCCATTTATTCTAGGAAGCGGAGGGAGAATAACCGGCTGCCTTGGCTGCGGTACCGCTGAGCCCTCGGCGTGGTGGGCTACGACCCGCAACCACCCGCAGCCACCCGCGGAGATGGACCCGCTGTGGGCTGAGCGAACTCCTGGGGTGCGGCGGGGTTGGCCGGGCGGCAGGTGGGACCGCGGCCACCGGGACCCCCGCGGCGCTGACCGGCAGGAGGGCTGCTCGCCGGCGAGGTGGCCCCTGGGACCCGGTAGGGAAGGCTGTCCGCCGGCGGGGCGGTCCCGCTTCCCGCCCGGCTCCGGCCCTGGCCCTGCCCGCTGGGCTGCCGGCGGGGCGGAGGGCGGAGGCAGGGCTGGCAGCGGTGGCGGGCGGCGCACACGCACACACCTCCCTGCATGTGATTAAATGGCTCGAAATCTGCTTCTGATTTCCTCGGGGAGGTGACTTTTCCCTTCTTTTCAACCCAGGATTTATTAGAGCCTTTTTACTCCGCGTCGAGGCGGCGGTCGGGGCTTAGTTTCTCCAATTCTTGCTTTTCTTTTAGTTGTTTTTTTTTTTTCTAAGGGTTGTTTTTTCTTTTCCCTTTCCCTCCTTTTCGCCCTCTTCTGCCACCTCCCCCTCTCCCTCCCGCAGCCGAAGCAGACGCGGGCGGTACGGTGGAGCGGGCGGGAGCGCGGCCGGCTGCGGGCACAGCGCTGGGACCCGCCCGCACCGCCGGGAGCAGCGCTCCCGCTTTCCACTATTTCGACTTATTTCGTCCGCCACGCACGATTCCCTGGAAATTTGTTATCATTGCTTTTTTCTCCCCCCACCCTTTTCTTTACTTTTTTTTTCTTTCTTCGTGCTGCGGCCAGCAGTGGGAAGGAGCTATCCCTGCCCGCCGTCCGCCTCACTGCGGCCCCGGCCCCTCTCGCCGCCGCTCCCGGACCTGTCGCCCACACCGGCCGCGGTAAGCTGCGCTCCCAACTTCCCGGCGCTCCGGGCTCCCGCTCTCCTCCCCACCGCTCCCTCCCTCGTTGCCTTTTATTCCTCCTTCTCCCCTCGCACTCACCCTCCCTTTATTTCCCTTTCCATCCTTTCACTGCCGAGAACGAGACCACCCCGCAGCGGGGCTGCCCGCCCGCTGCCGAGCCCCGCTTCCGTCCCCGGGCAGCTCCGACCGCCGCCGCTCCGCACTCTGGCCCGGCCCGGCTCGCTGCCGCCGCCCCGCAGAGCCGGCTTGGGGGTGCTCGGCGCTGTACAGAGCCCTGCAGTGTCGCAACCCGGCGGAGCCCCGGTACCGCTCAGTGTGGGTACGGTGCGGGCAGCGGCGGGAGCCCTGCCAGGCC
This sequence comes from Anthoscopus minutus, assembly GCA_013399455.1. NCBI lineage: Eukaryota > Metazoa > Chordata > Aves > Passeriformes > Paridae > Anthoscopus > Anthoscopus minutus. Next base: position 28,906 of record VWYI01028023.1, read on the forward strand.
GAGCCCGCGGTGCCAGCCCCGGCTGACCGGGCACGAGGCATGCACGTGGTCCTCTGCCCGCCGCTCCCACCGCAGGCCCTGCTCCGCATGCGAGGGCTCCGCCGGCACAAAGCCACCTGGGCAGGCGGCATCGCCCATGTCACCATCCCAGGCTGGGGTCTATTGCTGCTCCCTTCCCAGCATGGCTGCCCCGAGATAACCCCCTGCGGGGTGGCCCAGAGGGTTGGCCCGCTTTTGGAAACGGCTCCGGGATGTGGTCTGCTCCACTGCAGCTCTAGAGCCAGGCTGGGTGAGACCCTTGGCACCCCGAGCACCCGGCCCTTCAGTCACAGCTGGGATGAGAGCTCTGGCCAGTGAAAATGCAAAGCATTCCTCCTTCATGGGAGGAAGGGAAGCTGGGCTGCGTTTGGTGGGTTTGCTTTTGCTTTCCTCTCTTGGAGCTGCTGAAACCTCATTTCCTCGAAACGCCATCCTACCCACAGTTTTCCTGGCCCACTGGAGAGCGGGTGGGTGGAAACACCTTTCTTGGGATGAGGACTAATTGGTGTGATGGGGACGTGGCGCTTGGCAGTCTACTGCGTCACCAAGCAGGGTGGGTGAGGAAGGCTCTGTGGGCAGGAGCATGAGCTCCTCTGGCATCACAGTGGTCCTGCTGGCTTGATGTTCATTTAGGCAACACCTGGGCATGGATGCTCCTCTCTCATGGAGCTCATCCCATGAATGTATGGGATATAAGCCAGGCTGAGCATCCCCACCTCCATCCATGCCATTTTTGTTGGACCAGTAGCCTGGCTGAGCCAATACTGAGTGCAGACCTAGATGTGCATACCCTGCATGACTGGAAATGCCACAGATCCTTCTTCCCTGACCAAGTTTGCTATTGCTTGTTTCAGAGCCAGGAGAGGCTAGAACTCTCCGTAGCTAGTGGAAAGGGATGTGGCTTCAGCCATGTTCTGGGAACACCCTCCAAAATGTTTGGATGGACAGAGGGCAACTTTTTCTCTCTTTTACTGCAATATCCCATTTACAAAACAGAGGGAGCTGCTGTGCTGCTCTGTCACCTATTTGGAGTGGGCTGATGTGGGGACCGGAGATCCAGCAGTCCAAGAGCAGGGTGGGCTGGAAGGGTCCCAACACCCCTTCCTCTTCTTTCTGTCTATGGAAGGAAGGTAGGATCCTGCAAAGAAGAGGGAAGGTGTCATGCTAGGTTGGGAAGGAGCTGATGTGTGTCTGCAAGCAGGAAGAGAGAAGCCTGGCCTAGGGATGCAGGTGAGCACAAGATGCTCACCAGAAAAGCAAGCTGCTAGGTGTTGAGGCTGAGGAGCATTTCCACTGCTCCCTGAGCACCAGAGCAATGTTGTGTTCAATCTGGGTTGGACAGAATGGAGGTCCCATCTTGGCTAGCTGCTAGAAGTGTGACTTCAAGAGGGGGTTTCCCCAGACCTGAAGAAGGAGGTAAGCATCAGTGCACACTTTGGGGAGTGTGCTGTCCTCAGCAGGGAAGCAGCCCACCATGTCAAGAGTGTTGAGACAGCATCTCTGCCTCCTGTTCCCCCTCCCTGGTTAGTCAGATCCTGCTCCATAAGGAAGCAATTATTTTGTGCCCCTTAGAGCCCCTCCCTGAGCCTGCGCAGGACACTTGCGCTTGGTATGGAAACGCGACAGATTTTCCATATTCCACTTTGCCCCGTGATGTTTAAAAATGTACGTGACAGTTTCTTCCTAATGCTGCAGGCTTGGCTGGCACTCAAGCAATAACAGACTGTGGGATACCAGGGGCATGAAATATCACACCAGTAGCCAGAGAGGGGGTAAAAAAAAAAAAGAGATGTCAAAGTGCAGTGTGTTTCCAACACGTTGTTGCGAGCCATCCTCTGCCCAATGTGAGAGATCTTTCAAAGCCAGCCAAATGTTGTAATTTCTGAATACCATTTAAAATATTCATCCAGACTATTTTCAACATCTGTGCCCAACATGTTGTGAAAATGCAATGAGGGATGTTATGGAAACCAGATCGCTTTATTCTCATATGGAGCGGAAAGGGGTGGAAGCAATGAGGACTTATGGACTGTAACTCTGAGTCCCTTGCATCCACTGGAAGTAGTGGGAGAAAAACCCTCTTCACCTTGAGGGATGCTGCTGAGACCACACAGTAGAGCCAGACACTGTGGCAGGAATGTGCAGAGGGCTTTGGGAGACTTCTGTGGGGTTAGAGATGGGTAAAACAACTAATTGGTCAAGATGTAGAAGGGGTTAATAAATGGGGTAGAAAAAAATCATAGAACACCTGAGTTGCAAGGGACCCACAAGGAGTCCAAATGCATCCAGGCAGTGCTTGCTTGTCCTGCAAGGTCTGGGGCTCCAAATGTCTCCTTGAGCTGCTGTTGCATTGGGAGCTTTAGGAAACCTCCAGCTTGCACTAGCTGGGGGATGCAAGAGTGTTGCAGCAAAATAGATTCAGGATTCAGGTCCACATCATATGGATCTGAACATCATATGCTGAAGTTTCCTATCCACAGAGCGGGACCACCTCTACCCACAGCCAGTGGTGAGCAGAATGGGCATGGAGGACACCGGAAGTCTCCTTCCTGTGGTCAGTATGGCTTATGAGTTACTGAAACTGGTGAGCAGGATGTGTCTGAACATCCTACATTTGACAGCTCCATACACATAGCTGAGTAGCCTGGAGACTATTTGGTTTATAGTAGATTTCTTTTTTCTTTTATTTTTTGGTTGTTTTCGATAACCTTGGAAATCTGGGCTCCATTGCTGCCTTTTGTAACATCGAGCTGCAACTAATTCAAGCCAGGCCAGATCCTGACCACAGGTATGCCAGTGTAAATTTGAATGAAGTTGCTTACGTCTTGGTTTGGCCCTATGTGAATGGAGTTACTTCAGGCTGATGCCAAAGCACTGAGGTCAGAATCTGGCCCATCCTTTCCTGTGTGCAGTGTAATTTGTACGCGTCTCCTGGCACTGCCAGGGTATTGTATTGGCTTGTGTAATTCTGGCTCCTACCTGCCAAGACTGCATTGCAATATCCATCACCTGCAGTGCCTGCTGCAGGATGATGCTGCTGTGTAATTGCCCCCCTGAGCTGTGTGTGCAGGGGGGGTGAGAGCCCGAGGGGCTGTGTGGTGTGGGCAGCCCTGCAGATGTGGGGCCATAACACTCAAAAGCTTCTGATACTTAAATATCAGGAGTGATGAGGGAGCTTGTAAAGGAAAGTGAGGCATCTCCTTTGTACCATTAGCCTGGTCCCAAGTGGGCACCAGTTGCTCCATTAGCGGCTGGGAAGGCAATTAGCACTCCCAGACTAACTGCATCCCTCCAGCCTCTCCCAGCACACACTCCCTCCCTCTGGAAAGCTGAGTCGGACCAGTACCTTGGCTCCATGAGTTTTTCCTTTCACTTTAAATATTTCTCAGTTGTGTTTTTATATCCCAGAAACACATGGAATGATTTATGCACAGCCGGAGCAGAGTTTGGGCCTGATTCTGTTTGTTGGGTGGAGGAATAAAGCTTCCCTGAGCTGGCATTAGCATGGTGGGAGAGGGACTTTGGTATCCAGGGATGCTGGCAGCAGCCCAGAATGGATCTTGTTCATAGGCTGGGGCAGAACTGCAGGAGGTTGCTCCCACAGCACGTGTGGGAAGGGAGTACAGATGCACTCATTACAAAGAGCCTGTGACAAGGTGGAAATGAGAAGGTTGTAGGAGCAGATACACCCTGGTTAAGGGCCCTGCTCTGATCATTTGTGTCTGGTTTCAGCTTCTCTGAGCACATCATTCCTCTTCTGCTTTGGGTCCTGTCCCATCCTCCCAGTGGCTTCCTTCTCAGAGGGCATCTGAGGTTCTGGTGAGCTTTACTGGGGATGGCACAGTTCAGGAATGAGCAGTGCTCCTGGATCAGTCTTACCCAAGAGCCTTAATTGTTGGACCCCGTCAAGTACTCAGGTTCTTTGGTCCTTGCCCAGGAATCTCTGCCTTCTGATCTATGGCTTTTGCTGTGCATATTTGTGTCCTTTGTGGGTGGGTGGCTCTATCCCTGCCCCACACTGGCACCCAGGACCTTATCTCTCTGCACAGGACAATGCAGCCCCTCATGGACCAGTCATTCTCATCTCAACCAGTTCCAAGTAAGGCCATTTCTTTTCCTCAAGTAATGCAAATCCTTTCCACACCATGCTGTCCTCGCCTGAAGGAGAAACGCTGTTGGCTGCAGCGTGGCAGCAGCATTCATGCATCAACCTGGAGGAACAGCACAGGTCCCTGGCAGGAGTGCAGCACCATTCTCCTGCTGTATCTTGGGTTTCTCTCATCCCCATCTAGGGCAGGGATGGCTGCTCAGCTTTAGCCATCACCTGCCCTCTAAGCCCACATTTTTCCAACAGGAGAGCACCACTTAGGCCTTCCCCTCTGCTTTAATTAGAGAAGGCTGCTCCTGTGCTGCAAAGGTCCTGGGGTCAAATCTAGTTAATAACCTGCTTCCCTCCCTGCCCTGTGTTGTTCCACCTAATCCTGTAATTACTTCAGCAAAGTTGCTGTGACCCCAGTCTGCCAGCTGGTGACCCTGGGCCTGCTGTAGGCACCAGCATCCACATTGTGGGAAGTTTGCTCTCCTTGCCCTGCCTCACCTGCTGCACTTGCCTCATCCATTCTATTTTGGAGCAAGCACCTAGCCAACGGCCTAGCATTGGGAGACCTGGAGCTCCAGGCATACATCTGCACCCAGCATCACCCTCGGTAGCACTGCCTCCTGGAAAGGTGATAGAAAAGGAGCCCGTGGTGGGCTGGAGCATTGCCCTGACAAGTCTCCCACAAGGCAGGGAAACACTGCTGGTTGCTCTGGGAAGTGTGTGGTTGTAGAGATGAGGGGCGTGGATGTGTTGGATGTGGAGGCTAATTTCTTTTTAAAGCACTTCTGAAGCACTCCAGCAGCATGACTTCCTTCCAAGCCACATGGCTGTTAGCATGCCCGGAGTGGAGGAGTGAGGAAATCGCTCACCTCAAAAATGCATACACTTCTGGGGAGGAACTGGGAGGGCGGCCGCTTCCTCGGGAAGGGTGAGCCCCGCACTGCATTCCCCCAGGGCCACGGCTGCTGCTTGTGGCAGGGAGCTGGCAGCCTCCCAAGAGCCTCACTGGGGACACCTTTGGGATTCTGTCCCTGGGAAAGGGGCTCATTGCTCATGATCCTCCTCATGCCAGTTCCAGGAACATGCTGTGTTGGATTTGGCACCCAGGAGTCATCCCAATACTCTCTGCTTCATCAGCAGCGTCTCCATTTGATCTGAATCAGGGGCAGCAAAGAAGGGAAGTGGAAAGGAGGGAGCAGATGGGGACCAGGGAGAGAAATACCCACTCCCAGTCCACTCTGGCAGCTTGCCGGCAGTCCCAGGGTCATGCTGAATATGCATAAAAGGGAGCAGATTGCAGCTTGCCCTCCTCTCCAATATGGAGGTGAGGCCCACGGAGACCACTGACCCCAGCTCTCTTTCAGTGGGATAATGGGGTGAGCTGAGCAAGGAGCATGCGTGCCTGTGTGTGGTCCTGCAGATAATGATTTCCACTCATGCCCTGCCTCCACAGTGCTGATGCGCTGCTGAGAGAGTGTTGGCTCCCTGATGGCTGCTCCCTGACAGCAGAGCTACCAAAACTTTGGCACTGAACCGCAGGGACTTGTGCCTTGGTAAGACTGGCAGGAGGGACAAAGCTTCCCACTGGGGCAGGGAGGATGCTCATACCCCCAAGCATGCCTAAACCAGCAGCAACCTGGTCCTGGGTCCTAGATCTGCTGCTCCGGTGCTCATAACGGCTTTGCCTGTGGCCTCTCCCCTGGCTACCAGAGATGCTGCTTCAGTTGTTTTCCCCTGGGCAAGGGTTTCCCCACACCTTTGTGTCTTACCAGACAGTAAATTAAAAGGCTTTTGCTTGAGCATGTCCACCCTTTCCATCACTTTGCTGCCACATAGCCGAGAGGGGTGGAGGAGACTCTTTATTGGCAGAGTTTAGTAGATGCCTTGCTCCATACATCCTGATTCTCCCTGGAGTGGATGGATGCAGCTGCTGAGGACGCTTGGGGGTTTCTCCTTTCTCCTCCTGGTGCAGAGGTTTTCCCACAGGTTTATCTTCCTGCTAGTGCTGCCCTGTGGGTGGTGGGATGGGAGGTTATGGCTGCAGCACCTCCTGAACTGTGTGCCCTCTGTGAGATGTGCAGCTGGAGCGGGACAGTGGTGGGGAGAGGGCTGGCAGCACCTCAGGGCCCAAGGTGCTGTGCTGGCTTCTGCAAGTACCTGCATGGTCAGGTCCTGCTGGGTGTTGAGTTGGGGGAAGGGTCCATCAGCACCTTGCAGCCCCTTTGCTGTGTGAGAAAACAGGAACAGGGCTCTGCCAGTGTGCTGGCAGGGGCTCGTGCCCATTGTATGCTGCTCAGCGCCAGGCAGGGGCTGGGCATCATCCTGTCAGGATTGTGTTGGGGGATTAACCAGCTCAACAAGCAACCTTTGCTCAGCAAACAGATGCAGGGATCTGGCAGCAGCCATAGCTTCATCTCCTGCCCAGGAGGCAGCTGCCTGCAGTGGGGCCAGGAGTCCCAGCAGGGCCCTGTAGGCTGCCTGCAGTGGGAGATGCTCTTCACTGCCTGGTGCTCGTGGCACAGCAACTCCTCTGCTGGGGTGACTGCTACATCGCTGCAGTCTCTAATCTCCCAGCCACACTCCTCAAGCAGTAGGTTCTCAATGCTCTGGGCACTCCAGGGAGAGTAACCTTTGTCTTGCTGGCAGCCAAGTCACCAAGCCATGGGCTGACACATCCCCAAAAGGCTCTGCAGCATTGTGGTAAAGCAGTGCAGGGATCACCAAGAGAGCTGCCAATTTTTCACATCTCTTTTTCTGTCAGAAGAGGATTAAGCAGTGAGGAAACAGCATGGAAGTGCAGGAGCAGGTTTTGCCTTGAGGGACATGTCCCAGGATGGGCTGAGACCCCTGTCCCTGTTGCTCCCGTGGTAGGCACAGGCTGTGGCTGCTGGGCTGACTGTGGCTGGGCCGGACGGAGGTTCCCCCCATTAGTGGCTTGGCAGCCTGGAGAGGCAGTTTTCTTCCACAGTCATGGTTCCTTTTTCTTTGCAAAATGGAATAACAAACCAAAAAAAAGGTCCCAGGTCATTGAAACAGGCTATTCCTTGGAGCCTCCTTTGGCCAGAGTGGGCAGCTGGAAAGGCAGGAGTGACACTGGGGCTGTAGGTGGGGGCTGGAGCTAGGGATACTGGGCTGGGTCATGCAGAGCTTTGTTCCTCAGAGAGAAATACAAGTCGTCCTGTAAAGATTTACTGGTGGGAGAGGGAGCGATCAGGAGATCCCCTCCTCTTGCCTGGTCATGGCACTGGACTGGTAGAGGGTGGACAACTTGGCTTTGACTCAGCACAACCCATGGGATGGCAGGGCTGATGCCACCCCCCCTCCAGGAGGTTCAGGGGTCTGCTATGGCAAGAATGGGGCATGGCCAATCTGCATTGTGTGGGAGGTACTTCATGAATTCAGAGCCAGCAGGAGGGAATGTGACCTTCAGACCTCTTTCACTCTTCAAGCCAATAACTCAGGAGATGGGCCACATCCCCTGGGAGTCACTAAGCTCTCTGGTCCTGTGCTGCAGCTGCTAAGAGTGGAGCCCAGCCAGGTCCTGCATTTGGTTCTGGCCTTTCCCCTAGTCAACAAACACACCAGACCCAGACCTGGATTTCTGGGGGGTGAGGCCAGAATAACTTCTTTTGCTGCTAGGTAGTTGGCGGAGGAATTTGGAAGCGATCCAGCCCCTGGCTTTGAGAAGTCACTGTGCCCATAGCCAGCAAAGAAATTAGTGGTGTGTTCAGGAGCTCCAGGTCTTCATTCCAACAAGTTCCTGCCTCTTGCACAATGTGCCTTCAAAGTGGTTTTGCTACTGTCTGTTTCTCCTGCTCTCTTAGGAGCTATTTTGTGCCACAGGTGGGTAACTTGGGGTTTGCATCTCCTGTTGCATCTGAAAGATCTCCCCTGACTCTTCTTCCACCAACAGCCCTTGTCAGCCATGCAGTGACAAGGTCTCTGAACTGTGTGGCAGCCAGGGCTGCTGGCAGGCAGGAACAATCCTGTCAGCACAGGACAGTTTATAAGAAGGGAAAGGTTGTACCCTGACTTCAACCTCTTCCATCCAAAGCTCAGGCCATTTTCCCATTTCTGTGGTATTTCGGTTCTGCTGATGAGCAGAGAAGGAGGGATTGGTGTGGATGAGGCAGCATGAAGTAATTGCCTCCCTGCCCTGCTTCCACGATACTGCATCAGTGGATACAGGGTGGGAAGATGGGTACAGGTGATGGACCAGACATGGGGGAGTTTCCCATCCCTTACCAGCCCTCCCAACACAGGTGGTGCTTTGGCCATGACACTGCTGGTGCCACTCACTCCTGTTGCTCTTCCTCTAGGGAGGAGCCACTTCCTTCTCCCCAGAAGGATGGAGGTCCTGCAGCTCCTGCGCCTGCTCCTCACCACTGCTATGCTGGGCCTGTCCCAGACAGTGAACCCCTTCGGGGCCCAGCAGACTCCCCCAGACCCTTGCTATGATGAGAGCGGTGCTCCTCGGCGCTGCATCCCTGAATTTGTGAATGCTGCCTTTGGGAAAGAGGTTCAAGCCTCCAGTACGTGTGGGAAGCCACCGACACGGCACTGCAATGCCTCGGACCCCCGCCGAGCCCACCCACCTGCCTACCTGACTGACCTCAACACTGCCTCCAACATGACCTGTTGGCGCTCAGAAACCCTCCACCACTCGCCCCAGAACGTCACCCTCACCCTCTCCCTTGGCAAGAAATTTGAGGTGGTCTACGTCAGCCTCCAGTTCTGCTCACCCCGGCCCGAGTCCACCGCCATCCTCAAGTCCATGGACTACGGCAAGACCTGGGTGCCCTACCAGTACTACTCCTCCCAGTGCCGTAAGATCTATGGCAAGCCCAGCAAAGCCACGGTCACCAAGCAGAACGAACAGGAGGCCCTGTGCACTGACGGCCTCACCGACCTCTACCCTCTCACTGGAGGGCTCATTGCCTTCAGCACCCTTGATGGGCGACCCTCAGCCCAGGACTTCGACAGCAGCCCCGTGCTCCAGGACTGGGTGACAGCCACTGACATCCGTGTGGTCTTCAGCCGCCCACATCTCTTCCGTGACCTGGGCAGCCGGGACGCCAGCGAGGAGGAGGGGGGCACGGGCTCCAGCCCCTACTACTATGCAGTGGGGGAGCTGCAGGTCGGCGGGCGCTGCAAGTGCAATGGGCATGCGGCACGCTGCATTAAGGACAAGGAGCAAAAGCTGGTGTGCGACTGCAAGCACAACACAGAGGGACCCGAATGCGACCGCTGCAAGCCTTTCCACTACGACCGGCCCTGGCAGCGGGCTAGTGCCCGTGAGGCCAACGAGTGTCTGGGTAAGGCATTTTTAAACTCTTGTTTTCTGGGGCTGAAATGCTAAAACAGGTCATCGTGGTAGGAAGTGATGGGTGCTGAGCCAAAGCAATAGAGTGTGCTTGTTCAGAGATGCTGGGGAGCATCCCCTGTCCTGGAGGATTGGGAAAGGCTCAACTATCTACCCTGTCTCTGCTGAAGGTGTCTTGTAAGAGATGCAGTAGTTCCACCATAAGCCAAAGCACCAAAACACTCTCAAAAATCATTGGTGTCTTCCAGCCAGTCAGCAGACCTCAGTGAGGGATGTCCATCTGGGATTGTTTCCCTTGGGTAGCAAACCAGCTGTCCATGGGCCAGAAGTGCAATTGTAGCAGTTCCCTGTGAGATGTACTTGGGAACAGGGAGTAGGCAGAAAAACCTGGTAGAGGTTGAGGCTCCCAATGCAAAATTTCATCCTTCATGTTGAGTCTATGTGGTAGTTTTAGCTTGTCTGTCCTTGCAAAGGTTTCCCCAAGTTAAAAATATTGTAGCCAAAATGAAACATTTCCAAAACATCAAACTGGTATTAGTTGGCTGTTCTGCTCGTGAATCTTTGAGATTTTGGTGGAGACTTTTGCTCTTTGGCCTGGTTTGGGATGGTGTTGGGGGATGCCAGAGTTCTGTGAAGTTCTGAGAGAGGGAGGAACAGCCTTTCGCTCCTCCTGGACAGGAGCCCAGGTCTCAGAGAGTGGCGGGAGGATGGAGACAAGGGAAAGCTGTACCATTAATCAGGCTCTGAAAGGCACAGTGGATGTGCCAGAAGTCAGAAGGACTTGTTAGTTTTTGTGATCGATGTCTTGTTGAGAACCCAGCTGTCTGCTTCAATATATAGATGTTACAGCAGATTTCTTCTAAGAATGGCTAAAAAGGCAGTGGATTCAAAGCAAGCGCTGGAGCTGATGCTTTAAGCCACCTCATGCCCTGTGGGAATGTGTCAGCCCTTGTGTTTTTCCACTTGTTTCAGAAAGATGAGTTTTGGAGCTCAGAAAAAACCCTCCACTTTGCGTCCTCCCAGGGCTGCTGCAGAGGAGGCCTCCAGCAGGTGCATGAGGCCATGGAAACCCCCAGGACACAAAGAGGACCTCACCCCACCTGCTGCCCCCTTGTGTTCCCCACTCTGCACCTGCCTCACCGCCGCGTCCTCCACTAAAGCAGCACGATAGCACTGGAGGTGGCTCTGCTGGCACAAAAAGGGTTAAACCAGAGGAGGCTCATTTTAGAGTAGCATCCGCAGGTTTTCTGTCCATTTCATCCAGGGTGGGGTGAGGGTCCCTTGCTCTGAGCATCCTGCCCCCAGCTGCATCACCCTTTTGGCAGATGGAGCTGAAAAGATAAACGAGCGAGGGAAGAGGAGGCGGGGCCGCAGCGTCATCCCTTCAAGCTCCCCCCCCCGACAACCCCGCACACAAAGACCCTTCCCCGAGCTGCGTGTGAAAGTAGTTTTTTCCTGTTGATTCGCTCCCCTTCTTTCTCCCTTTCCCCCCTCGGGCTTTGTGCCTTCTCTGAAGGGACCTGAAAGAGCTTCTCCATCACCCGCCTTCGAAGGGCTTAGCGGCTGAAAGCTGGATTAGCTCCCCGAGCCTTCCCCTCTGTGCCTTTCAACAATGACATCTCCCCAGCCAGCAGGAACAGACGTAGCAATTAGCACCAATTAAAAGGAGAGGCTGCCCGGGAAGTTCCCTTTGCTCAGCCTGGGGGCTGCAGGGTTTCGGGCTCTGTCCTGTGGTCAGACAGCGGTGATGCTGGCTCGTGGTGGTGTATTTCAGGCGTGGCTGGGGAGTGGGGAGGAAGAGGAGGAGAGTAGGTGGATGCAGGAGCTTGCAGTTTAGCGACTGCCCAGGGGCAAGGTGGGGGATCGCAGCGCCCTGAAAGGGGGTGAGAATGGATCTGTGGGGCTGGTACAGCTTCAGGTCATGTTGGGATATGTCAGCTCTTGGCTCTCCCTACTCTGCATGGGGGTTTGTCTCAGTCCAGTGCATGGGAGTCTCTGCCTGCTCCAGCACGGGGACAAACTGATGTCCTACAGCATGGCACAATTCTAGGACATCCATCCATGTAGATGGAGGTGAGGACCCAGAATTTTTGCCTCTGGGAAATGCACAGGTGAAACAGCCAAGTACTATCTGAGGTCTGAGCATTGGCACAAGGCACAATCCCACCACGACTGCCGTACAGTCACTGTGGCGTTCGTGGGGACCTCACTGTGCTGCAGTGGTGCGGGGATCAGCGTGAGTTTGACAAGCAGGGAGGTTTGGAGCTATCGCAGCCAGGACAGAGACAGTGGGTTTGCCAAGCTGCTGGCTTGGCAAGAGGGCACGGTGCCAGCTTTGTGCCGCAGAGTGCATGGCTCCATGCCTGGTGGTTGTAGACCATCGGTCCACAGACACGGAAGGCTCTCCTGACACACCATAGGGGCTGGATGTGTGGTAGAGAGCTTCCCTTGCCAGTATTGGGATGCTGTGTCCTCTGGTGTGTCCAGGGCAGGGAAGAGGGACGTGTCCCCACCCATGTATCTCCCCACTTTTAGCCTGGGACAGGCTGTGTGAACGATAATCCTAGCAGGATTGCCAGAATCCTGGGGACACCTCCCATCTTCACCTCTGCGGACTTGCATCTCCTCCCTACCGCTGCTGCCGGTTTCAGCCCGCACCCACGAGCTGCTGGGGGCAGCCCGGTCGCCCTCTCGGCAGCCCGGCCCCAAACACTCGGGCCGGGGAAGGAGGGGAAGCGGATTAGCACGAGGCAGCCACTGGAAGTAATTGATGCACTCGCTGGTGATGCGAGAGCCCTTGTTCCCTTTGTGGCTGTTGCCGCAGGAGCACTCTCCGGAGCATCAGAATAATGCACGGGGCTCGCTTTGATCGGGGCCTCGGCGGGAAAGGGGCGGTGCTCTCCTGGGAAAACTTCGCAGGCTGCTCGGGGGGGATGTGGTGATCCAAGCGGGATGTCGGTGCCTGAAAACACCAATCCCCGGAGCGGTGGTGGGATTTGAAGTATCACACGTAATTCCCTTGTGCCATGTGCCCCTTCCTGCATATTTTTCCCTTCCCCTGGGAGCTCCCCTGACTGAGTTCTCTGCACCTTCTCCCCAGCAGACGTAGTGGAAACCAATGGGTTCTCAGCAGCACCAGCCATGGTCCTTTTCTGGGGAGAGCAGGGGAAAGGCGATGGCTTTGGGAGGTGGGCAAGGGGACAGCCACCCCTGCCTGGGCACACCCCCCGAGTGCAGAATCTCAGCAGATCTAGAGTGCAGGGGAAGGCAGCCACCCCGGCAGGGACCATCGTTGTCTGACCATCCTGAGTCCTGCTCCTCCCGGGATGGGGCTGCAATACCTCAGCCTCGTCCCTCACAGCCCCGTGGGGAGGATTCTCTCCTGCTTCTTCTCCTGCTTCTTGGCAGCAGCAGAGTGTGCCCTTCTCTCCCAACACCTTCCCCAGGATGGAGGGACAGTGTGGATGAGAGGAAAGGGGCTGTTCTAGTCTTGGCTACCATGGAGCTGAAAGGTGCAGCCTCATCCTGCCCTGTGTCCCAGCTGGGCTGTCCTCCAGCCAAAGCAGGGGCGTAGCTCAAAGCTGCTGCGGGTTGGCAGCATCAGCCGGTCTAGGGTTTCGCTGATCCGGCTGCCTTCCCTAATTATTCCCAGGAAACTTGTAGGGGCGGTAAGCCTCGATCCTGCCCTGCGGGCTCCACTGCCTGCCCCACGTGTGCCTTAGTGCATGGCACTGCCTGTCCCGTGCCAGGGACTCTGTCCCAAAGCCCTTCATGCTGTCATTCCAGGTTCCTACATCTGCAGCAGCCTGGAGGAAGAGAGGTTTTGAGGGGTCAGGGTCTGGGAAGGGGGTCAAAACACCATCAAAGGGGAGACAAAAGATTGCTCCATTGCAAGGTGTCAACGTTTAATTAGTCTATTATTGCAAATTATTAGATCTTGTGATTGTTTAATTGATCATATGATTGTTTAATTAGGCATACTGTACAAGGGCGGAAGTGAGCTACCAGGTAATTAGCCCCAAACTGTGCAATTAAATTCTTATTAATACCCCAAACAGCAGGGAACATTCAAGCCTTTAATTAGTGATTAACGGGAGACAGACAGAGCTTACAACTGCCTCAGTACTGAGGAACAGTGAGAGTATTTAGCTGGGTAAGAGGGGGACCTGTCTGCCCTGATTAGCTCTGGATGGCTGCGCCAGGGGATGAGGGGATTGCCATAACATGCTGGTGTGACCCTGTCCCTGAGTGGGGATGGTCACCCAACTCAGGGTGGCCAAGCCCAGCCAGGTACCCCAGTTGGCTCTTGAATCCCGGCTTGGCAGTTATGGACACCAGCCCAGAGCTGGCAGCACCACTGCCTGAAGGAGAGGGGATGATACTGGGCTGCCAGGGGAGGTTTCTTCCCCAAACCCAGCTCCTGGGAGGATCAGAGTGTCTGCAGCCTGTTCCAAGTGAAAAGTGGCCCTGGGGTAGATCAGGATGTGCCAGGGTCAGTGATGCCAGGAAAAGGTCCTGCCAGTTACTCTCTCACCAATTAAACTGGAGGCAGAGAGAGACTTGCACCAAGGGCAGCAAATCATTTACCCAACAGTTCTCCTCCACTGCCTACCACCTCCCCTCTGGGCTGCCAGCTCCTCTCCTTCCCCAGACGATGCTGGGGGCATTCCAAGAGGGACACAGAACTGCCTTTTTGGATGACCCTGACTTGCCTTTCAGTGCTGCAAGGGGAAAACAAGCCCCTTTCCTCCCAAAAATTGCTCCTTTGCCACAGTTCTGTAGCAAAAAACACCTTGTTTTGTCTCTGTCCCATTATCTGGAGAGTGCAAGAGCACCCGGGCTGTAAGGATACTTCACTGTGTCTCTTCCAGCCCCGGAAAAGCGTGTTTGAATGTAAACATCCTCAGTTCAACAGCATCCCGTACTACCTTGGGCAGTATTTGCTGCTTTCTCTCCACACAGCACAACTCAGAATTTGCCTTAAAAATCCCTATTTTTCAGTATCACCCGGGAAAAAGTAAATAGATCAAAAAGAACAAGCTCCTGAAGGTACCTAAAGCCATACTGGGTGTTATTTTGATGCCTCCCATGTGATTTCTCACAAATCTCATAACTTGGGGGAGCTCTGGGAGTGTGCTGGCACTAACCTTCTCCTCAACTCGAGCCTCCAAAAAACTTTTTTATGGTTGGGGTTTGCTCTTTCTCCCTGCAGCATGCCCATGGCTGGAGCACCGGGGCAGGCGAGGCAGTGTTTGATCTGTGCAGGGTGAAGCTGCCACTGGCGCTGCTGGCTGCAGGGAGGCAACTTCACACGGCCGCCAGGCCAGGCCCAGGCAGTTAAATCTGGGCTGACACGTTAATGAATTTCACAGTACGCCTGGAAAAGCTCTCACCCAACCTCAATTTACCAGCTTGGGGAGGGGGCCAGGGCTGGGGGAGAAGGGCACTGTGTTTTGCCGAAGGAAATCTTGTTCCTATTACCTTTTTGCAAGAGTGTTAAGCTGGAATGGGCAGTGCTTTGCCTTTTTATCTTGCACACGTGGAACTGGCCAGGAGGGCTGTGTGTTTCCCAGGGCTAATTTGTGTGTGCGCATGTAAGGGTTGTGCAGATGTTTCTGTGCACGTCTATGTGTGCCTGCCTGTAGGCACATGTACGGCTCTGGGGGTATTTTGGTGCACATCTGTGTGCACACGTGGTCATGTATATGTTTGTGTGCACGTGTGCTTGTGCATGTTCGTGCATGCATACACAGGGACATGAGCACACAGGACCTGCTGTGTGAGTTTCTTTGTATGTGTGGCTCATGCACACAAGATAGAGCCATAAATATGAAGAGTTTTGGGGAGGGCTGTCACACAGCCTGGCGTGAGGTGGGTGGTCCTGCTGGAAGGCTGGGTGGGCTCTGTCACCAGAGCCAGCTGCCAGGGAAGGGGCAGGGGGGACAGTGGGGCTGGAAGTGCCCAGATGGCACTGCCAAATCCTCCAGCAGCACTCCATCCCACACTTGTTTGCCTTCAGCTGAGTGGTGCCAGTTCTTACAAGTGTCCTTTCTCGTCTGCCCTGACCTCATGGCATGGGCTCCACAGGATGGTGGGTGCTGCACATCTGTATGGCACGTTGGGATGACCCGTGCTGTGCTTTGTCCAGCCCAATTCCAGCACAACCTCCACTGCCGTGGGAGATGCCAGGGCAGCTCCAGCCCACCAAGAGGGTGTTGAGTTTCACCTTCAGCCCTCATCCTCTCCCTTCTCTTGCAGCCTGCAACTGCAACCTGCATGCGCGGCGCTGCCGCTTCAACATGGAGCTGTTCAAGCTGTCAGGGCGCAAGAGCGGTGGCGTGTGCCTCAACTGCCGGCACAACACGGCGGGCAGGCACTGCCACTACTGCAAGGAGGGCTTCTACCGCGACCTCAGCAAGGCCATCACCGACCGAAAAGCCTGCAAAGGTAAGCTGGGGGGTCTCCATGGGAGCAGATGAGTGACAAAATCTCTCTTGGTCTCCTTGCTCTCCCTTCCCATTCTTGGGAAGGGATCCTTCTACTCACTTTGGCAGCTGCAGGTCAGCTCCAGCCACCACCATCCTGGTCGCCTCTACCACCCTGCTCACCTCTACCACCCCAAGGGTTCCAGGCAGGGATAGCACTTTGAGCCCAGCATCAACTCAAGGTATAGGAGGATTACAGGAAGGGCAAGTGCAGGTTGCCAGGAGCCTGGGAGGGTTCTGGTGTGTTTGCAGTTACCATCTCCATTGGCTGGTGTTTGGAGAGATGCTGGGGAGGTGCTGAAGCAGGCGTGACTAAATCTTCTGGAAATCAGTCTCAGATATGGATATTGTCTGTGATACAGACATGCTTGGAGTGTGGGCTCCCTGCTCTGGAGGGCTGGGGATGCTGGTGGAAGTCACATCTCCTAGGTGGGCTTTGGGGCCAGACCCCACATTGTGTTTTTCAGCTATGGGATGGCTCTTGGGACCTGTTTTTGGGGAGATGCTGAGCACCATGGCTCTTGGTAACTGGCCTTGAGCTGGCCAGGAGCCACACTGGCTCCAAGCCATCAAACTGCATCTTGACCTCTCAAGGTCCCTAGCCTTTGCCAAACATCATGGAACATGCACCTCTCCTCTCCCTCCTCTTAACTCCTGGCCAAGCCTGTCTGGTTCCTGTTCCATCTCCCCGCTCAGCCTGTCTGTGGAGCCTTTTAAAAACAATTGCTTCACCAAAGAATTGAGATAAGAAAACACCCTGCCTGTCCCCAAGGACTGTTGAAATCCAAACTAGAACATCAGATGGGGAGGAAGTCAGCCATGGCTGTTACGAGTTCGAGAATTCATCCCTGATCCCTGTTTTTCTGTCTTTGATTGTGAGTCCCTCATGGAAGGGAGCACAATGTCCCTTTCAGATCTCTCTCCAATGCATTTTTCAGCCGTGTGGGCCCTGGGCCCCTTCATTGCTGTAAGAACACAATGTTCATGTGTTTATGTAGAGCCTACAGGAATTAATGGAGCTGGTTTTGGACCACTAATGTTGTGGTCATGGACTCGAATTGAAGGATTCGACTTTTGGGGTTCCCCTGTCAGGTACATTAGTGCTGTTGCAGATCTGGCTCATTCTGGTTGGAATATAATAAAGGAAATCCCTCCATTGCCCGTGCTGTGCCCATTGCCTCTCCTCATCCTTGCTGCTGCTAGGAATGCTTGAGAGGATGGAGTGAAGGGAGAAACTTCCCACATTTGTGCAGTGTCACAGTGGGTGGAGGGCTGAGCGAGCACTAGCAGGAGGAGCCCTACCTATAGGCAGCTTGTTTGCAAACTGAGCTAATAATTTTCAACAACCCAAGCAGCTGACTTGACATGTTCCCCTCACAGCCCATGTTCTCAGGGACCGCAAGCTGTTTCCACCCCATGGCCTTGGCCAAGCCATGCCACAGCTATGGCTGTGGACATGGCAGCCTCTGGCACCACACCATTGATGAAGATTGTGTCAGGTGGCAGCCAGGTCCCAAGCTATGCCAGGTGCCAGCATCCTCGGGGTGACACAGGGAGAGAGAAAGAGAAGGAGGCAGGACAAAGCATGCATCCTGATGGTCTATGGCACAGCATACCAGATTGTGTCCCATTCCTGGGAGGAGTCCTGGCTCTGTTGAGGCCATGGATGGATGGCAGCAGCCACTTCCAGCTGCAGCAAAATTCTCTTTTCCACGAGGATTCTGTCAAGTGCTGAAGGCTGGCAGGCAGCCCTGGCTCACCCCCAACAACTGAGAGGCACTGGGGTGGCTGAGCTGCCTCCACCTCACCCTTCATCTCCTGCAGGCAGCGCCTCACCTCCCAGCCCTACCCAAGGAACAGTTTCTGCTTTTCTTTGGATTAGGGAGGGTCAGGCTGGATCTCAGGAAAAAGTTCTTTCCCCAGAGGGTGCTGGCACTGCCCAGGCTCCCCAGGGAATGGGCCTGGCCCTGAGGCTGCCAGAGCTCCAGGAGCATTTGGGCAGCGCTTCCAGGGGTGCACAGGGTGGGATTGTTGGGGTGTCTGTGCAGGGACAGGAGTTGGATTCAATGATAATATTTGGTCCTTTCCAGCTTGGGATGTTCTGTAATTCTATGATCAGCTCTTTCTACTTTTGCTCCAAAACTGATAAAATCCCAAGCAAAGTGGACACCCTGTGGGCATTCATCTCCTCATGGGTCCCAGAGCCCCCAGCACCACTTCGCTGGTGATTGAGGGGGCTCAGTTTCTGCTTCAGATGGGAAAGAGAGCACTTATTGAAGAGCAATAATAGAAAAAATGCCAAAAGATAATAAAGCTGGATTTGGCTGAGACCAGGGAGGATTACTGAATATAGTATGGGTTTATGGGAGCAGGGCTGCTGCAGGTTGCAATGTTTCCTACCTGGCTGTGGCTGAAGTCCCTCTCCTTGCAGGGCTGAGGATGGCGGAAGCAGAAGGGGCCTGGCTGCTCCCATCTGCCTGTGCCCACCATTTGTAGGTGAGAGTCTTGCTCCACCGCCCTCACAGGGCAGTAATTGTGCAGCATTATAGCGATGGAAAGAATCTCTGATCCAAGGTGGCTCCTCTGGAGTGGACAGGGTGGGCAAAGCATCCCAGGATGCCCAGGAGTTGATGAAATGGGATGAGCGCAGATGCTGCAGCACAGGAGAAACGGCAGCCAGTGATGCCTGGGCTGTGGAGGAGCAGAGGAGCGGGACAGGTTCCCACTTGCAGACAAACCTCTGTCCCTGTGCCAAGCCACAGGAAGGGTTCTGCCAGTCTGGGCAAGGGATGCTACTTCCAGAGGTCTGGCAGGGTTTGTTTGTGGTTTGGAAGTGCTGCAAAGCTCAGCCAAGCCAGATGAACAATGTGCACAAGTCCGACCCCTGCCACGGTGCATATGTTGAGAAGGATCTGGCAGCAAAGGTGGTACCCTGGGTCTGAGGAGCCAGTTCCTGGTTCTCCCTCAGGGAACAGAGTTAATAATAAAATCCCTGATGCTTCTTTGGCTGCCACTTCTTCAGTCAAGCAGAAGGCATTTCCACCCCTCCCTTATCTAGAGGTGGATCTGCTGGCATTGGGAGCTCCTTAGAGGAGGAGCAAGGTCCAGGTGCTGGCAAGAGAGAGCTGGTGCTCCCAGAGAGGCATATAAATACACAGGTGTGTGTGTCACACAGAGATGTAACAAGACAATCTGGACTTGTTTTTTCCAAAGATGTGTCCCATACCTGCAGCTCAGGTATGGGACAGCATCCCTTTCAGCAAGAAAAAGGCAAGGCAAGGATCCTGACACTGGATGTTTAGAGCAGGCATGGAGTAGGTGATTTGGAACAGTGTGCTATGAATTTGAACAAAGGCTTTGTACCTACCACAGCGCTGGCCAAAGGCAGAGGCTGAGCATTGCAATGAAGGCAGATGCTCATAATATCACAGACTGGTTTGGGTTGGAAGGGACCTTGAAGTTCATCTGGTTCCAATCCTCTGCCATGGGCAGGGACACCTTCCACTAGACCAGGCTGCAGATGACTCAGTTAATATTCAGGAGGCAAATCACTAACCTAGAGGCCAGGAACTACTACATCTTACTTAAACAAACCCCAGCACGTGTTACTCAATAACTCTTCAACCATAGTTTTTCTCTGCTGAGATGCAGCATCCTTGAAAAAGGCACAAAACTACCAGCTGAGTATTTTTGTCTAAATGTCTAACTGAGCAGAGCCCTCAGCCACCGGCCAGTGTGCAGAGAGTGCTTCCCTCCCACTGCCAGCATCACTCCCAGACCCTGCGGGACAGAAAAGCTGGGAGGATGGAAAAGCCAGAGCAACCTACAGGATTAATTCAATGGTGGTA
Organism: Anthoscopus minutus; assembly: GCA_013399455.1. Classification (NCBI taxonomy): domain Eukaryota; kingdom Metazoa; phylum Chordata; class Aves; order Passeriformes; family Paridae; genus Anthoscopus; species Anthoscopus minutus. The sequence continues at coordinate 48,700 of VWYI01028023.1, forward strand.
ATTGAAAAGTCAAATAAAGGATGGTTGTGCATTAATCCCAGTAATTTACACAAAGCTGTAAACCGTGAGCTTTCTCCAATGAAAACTGGTGAAGCAGTAGCAGCTAAGCCTCAAGATGCAAAAATACCCTCAATATGAGGTGCAAGACATGCTTTCTGGCAAGCACAGCTTGATGAGTTAAGCTCCAAGCTAGTGACTTAATCCACCATTCAAGCTCCATGGCCCAAATCCTGGCAGTCAGAGGCTGGGAGCAGCAGGGCTCGGTGTGTGGGCAGCAGTGCAGAGCTGCACCATGACCCCAGCCATGCTTTTCCTGGGGCTGGGATAGGGTCCCTGAGCCAGCCCGCTCCACAGGTTATTTCAGGATGAGGAAGGACAGAGATGCTACAGCTGCAGTGGTAGGATGGACCATGCTGCAATGCAGGACCCATCAGAGTAAGCACTCTTGTCTGGAATGCTCTTCCCATGGGAACAGGAAGGAACAGTGTATTTTTGTGGACAGTGGGAAATCTCATTATGGCAGGGCAAGTGGGCAGAGATTGGTCTGGCAGAAACCAAGCTCATACCCCAATGACACTGATTAGTTGTGCACTTAAGATGAGCAAAGGTGTCTTAATTACTGATCTGGGTAAAACATCTAGAGTCACTGAAATCCACTTTCCACCACATGGAGAGAGATCAGCTTAGATGAACTGGATCCTGACTGGGCTGAGATTTACATCTGTCCATAAAGTTTACACCAGGAACAGACCTCTGGGGCCCAAGAAAGGCCCCATGTTTCCAACAGCCCTGTGTCATGCCAAGACTCCCTTGCTCACTGCCATTTGTTATCACAGCTGAGCCCCCAAAATATCCCTGTCAAAAAGATGTCTGCTTCCAGTCCTAGCCAAGATCTGATAAGGATGGAGCATCTGGTCCCTATTAGAGGCTGCTCACTCTGGTTTCTGGCTGTGCAGGAGGGGGGCTCAAGTGCCATGGTGCTCCCACCAATCCCATCTGGTGAAAGTTAGGGAAACAGTAATGTCAAGGGGCTGTGGGGGCGGGTGGGGGAGATGTTTTTGTTTTGCTTTGAAATCACGTTCAACTCTTACACTGATGGAGGCCAAGATAACCTCCTCCAGCTCATAGCCAGCCCAGCTCCAGGCAAGTAGATGGGAAGGTCCTCTCCTGAACAAGCATCTCCTTCCCACATCCCTTCATGTAGATAATCCTCAGTGGGTCCATCATCCAGTGTGACGTGATGGAGCATTCTTCTGAGAGCGAAGACAACTTTCACCTGCCTTAGGTGTGGCTTGTCTGTAAAGAGACTGTGGTAGAAAGTTGTGGGGCCATCCTTTGCCCAAGATCTCCAAGAGTCAAGAGGGGTATTGAAGCTTATGGGCTTGGGAAACATTGAGAAAACCTGCTTCATGCTAAAACCAAGACAAGGTCAAGGTTTGTAAAAAGGTTTGTGTAAAAACCCAGTGTTGGTTCAGCTCCATGGACTGAAAAGCTCAGAGGTAGGGGAGCAAGTGGAGAAAATGTTCTTTACTGCTGTGACAGGAACATCTCCCTGGAGTTGAGGTAGGGGAAGATCTTAAATGAGAGCTGGTGGCTGCAGGCACCTGTGGGAATTGCAGAGGCTCCAGGTGCTCATCCTGGGCACCCCTGTCAGCAAGGCAGTACCCTGGCCAGCACCTTTGTCCACTCGCCCTCCTGCCTTTGCTGCTCACAGCACATGTGGGGCCATGGTTGATCCAGATCCATGGCTCCAGCTGGGTTTGTGCTGTGCCAGCCCCAGCAGCTGATTTCCAGTAGTGCTCTCCTCTTCATCTCTCTGGGACTGCACCTTGGGGTTTGTGTTGTGCCTCTCCTGTCACATAACCATTTCTCTCTCTCCCACCCAGCTTGTGACTGCCACCCTGTTGGTGCAGCTGGCAAGACCTGCAACCAGACCACGGGGCAGTGCCCATGCAAGGACGGCGTGACCGGCCTCACCTGCAACCGCTGTGCCAAGGGCTACCAGCAGAGCCGCTCGCCAGTGGCCCCCTGCATCAGTGAGTGCCCCACACCTTGCCCTGCACTCAGGGACTCCCAGAGGCACTAGGGGATGCCCCCTGGTCCCCGACTCACCTTGGATGGTTTGTGGTGGGTGGGAGGCTCAGATAAGAAGCTGTCTGTCCTTATGAATGTTCTACAAAAAGTGGTCAAGTTGGACTCTCTGATCATTTTCTGGAGTGACCTGGGCTTCACCTGCCCCAGCACAGGAGGCTCTGGATGACCCCTTGGGTCAGTGCTTCCAACTTGCTGAAATAGCTCTGCTAGGTCCCATCCTTGGTACAGCACATGCCCTCCTCACCCACCTGAGCCCTGAGTGTGATCACTTCTGGGACAAGGCCAGAGCCTGTGGTCAGCATAAAACTGGGTTTATTGTCATATGGGTTCGAATTTGACCCAAGTGGCAGAGGAACAACTTCCTACCCTGCAGCATTTGCTGAGCTGCTGGAACAGTGGCAGTGCAGGTGACTGGTGGAGCTGACTCCTCTCTGTTCTTCCACAAATTTGAGTTTAGGAAAGAAATTACCCCAGATTTTGCTGCCAAGAGTCCTGAGAAAGTGTTATCTTTTCCCACATTTATCCCTGTGCTGAGCTGCCTGAAGCATGCTGAGATCAGCCAAGCACACATCTGATGTCCAAACTGAGTTCAGATGAGCTGAGTACCGAGGGAGCATCCATCCCTGGACCACACATCCTCACACTACTGCTTAGGGCTCTTGGGGATTGTAGAACTACAGCCTGGCTCAATTTACTGAATTCTGTTTGTGCATCTCCAGGTCTATTCAAGGGACTGCAATGGTCAGATTCATCCCATCATCTCTCATTTGTGACCAACAAAATCTCCTTGTGTCCCATTTTCAGAAGGTTTTTGCCCAGTTGTCACCCTCAGAGCTGAAGATCTCATCCTTAAAATACCTCTCCCTTTCTTTTCCAGAGATTCCAGCCATCAACCCTACCTCCCTGGTCACCAGCACAGAGGCACCTGCAGGTAAGTTCTCCATGTCCCTGGCTGAGTCCATGGCCCCAGCCTTGCCCAGAGATCTGGGAGCAGATCCCACCTTACCTCTCCCTGGCACAGCACAGGGGAGGGCTGAGCTCTACCAAACCATTTGTCAAAAAATTAACGGTAGAAAATTTTAGTGAAAGATGTGACTGAGATTTAAAATCTTATGTATTTCTGGAAATGAACTAAGACTGATGGACTACTTCAGGAAAGGCTTTCTCTATCACCTCCAAGGAAGAGAGCAGTGATACAGCCCACTGGGGGGCCTCACCATCCCATGGCAGGTTAATGCAGGGGTTGTGGCATATGGCACCAGTGGGTGCTTGGGAGCTGGTTTTGTTTAACCTCCTTTTATCAGTGCAAGAGATTTCTCTTCAGAGAAGACCTCTTCGTCTTTGCCTCTGCAAGACCCCAGCTCTCTGGGAGGTGCTGGGGCAGTGGGGTCTGGCAGGTCTCAAGCAAGCTCTAGGGCTCCTGTGCCGCAGCACAGGCTGCCAGGCCTCCCCTGGGATGTGGGTGACATGATGTTCACCTCATCCATGCCTGGAGGAGTAAAGGGTCTGGGTATGAGCTGCTTGTCCTGGCTGTGCAGGGTAATGGGACCATGGATGACTGGACCATGGAGAGACCAGTGTCACTGCTGTGGTCACCTAGAGAGAGGTGACAGCTCCATTGACAGACTGCAGGCCTTGCACAGGCAAGTGAGGCCTTGCTGCCAAGGTCCTCAGAGCTCCTCAAGAGCTGCCCTGGTTCCCCAGATTGGAGTAGGAAGGTTGGCATCTCAGTGCAAGCTACAGGTTCACTTGTGCTCCTGCAGAGGCTTGGCTGGGGCTGGGCACTGCTGGGTGGGTGCATGGATGCTCCCTGCACTGATGGATTCGGGTCCTTCTTCTAGCCTAGCCAGGGACCAAGGTCCCACCCAAGTGCTTTGAGCTCCCACTGTGTCATGGCACATTCCAGTAGCACCAAGAAGTGCTGTGCCAGCCCCTGGACCCAGTGCCACCATGCTCAGCCCTCCAGTGCTGCAGGATGCACCTAGCAGGGTATAATGGGCTGTAGCAGGGTTTTCCTCCCTTCCCTTCTCTTCCTTCCACACTCCCCTCAGCACTGCAGTGTGGCTGTTCCCAGCCATCCCAGGTCTGTTCTGCTGTAGGGATTCCAAGCCAGGTGGAGGGGGAGAATCGAGCAAAGAAGCAGCCCCTTCCCTCCTTGGGCCACTCCTCTTCCTGCTGTCCCCAAGAGCCCAGTCTTCCCCTGCATTCCACTGTGGTGGAATAAGACATACTGAAAATGCTCCACTCCATCCCATGGCACATACTCCTGTGAAGACAGGGCCCCTTCAGTTCCCCCCACCCATATTTAATGAGCAGCTTGCCTGTGCACTGTTTGGGGTACATCTATCACAAGGAAGCCTAAACCATTCTTGGAGAGCCAGTTCTGTTTGTACCCATCTCCCCAGCTCCCCTTACCATGGCTACCTTGCCTTGGCTGTAGAAAATGCCAACAAGCCTCTTCCCAGGCTGGTGTGTGCCTGGGATGTGCTCTCCAGCCCTCTGGAAACATTTTCCAGGATGGCCACTGCAACCCTGTGGATGAACTTGATGGCTACAGGAGAGAGCCAGGGACAAGGTATGTTGAAAAGATGGAATTTTTGGCCCCTCACAACAAGGCAAACACTGAGAGGCTGGAGCATGTCTAGAGAAGGGAAAGGATCTGCGGAAGGGTCTGGAGCACAAGTCTGATGAGGAGTAGCTCATCATGAAGGAGCTGGGGGATCTCAGCTTGAACAAAAGGAGGCTCAGAGGGGACCAGTTCTCCTTCCACAGCTCCCTGACAGGAGGATGCAGCCAGGGGGAGGTCAGGGTCTGCTCCCAGGGAACAAGGCATAGAACAAGAGGAAACAGCCTCAAGTTGTTCCAGAGGAGGTTCAGGCTGGACATCAGGGAAAATTTCTTCCCTGCAAGGGTTGTCAGGCAACAAACCAGGCTGCCCAGGGCAGTAGTGGAGTCACTATTTTCACATCACTGAAAGTGTTCAAAAAGTGAGAAGGTGTGGCACTTTGCAATGTGGTTTAGTGGGCATGGTGAGTTTTGGTTCAAAGTTGGACTCAATGATCTCGGAGGCTTTTCCAACCCTTATGATTCTGTGTTCCTCTGACAGGAGTAAAGTGTGTGGATGGGGATGGAGATGGGAGATGCACAGGAGAAACATGTAGGACCTTGCAGAGCAGTGGTAGCTTAGCACATGTGCACCCCAAGGAGTCATGCAGAGCCTGGGACCTCTGCACAGCCTGGCACCCCACCCAGCACCTATGAGCACTGCTGAGCCCTCACAGCCCTGCCCCAAGAGGCTTTGGAAAAGAGGGAGCGTTTTCAGGACAGTGAGGAGCAGACCTGCCTAGATCTGGCAGAGGTTTCACTCCTCACTGTGGCAGAGGGGGAGACATGAGATTTGGAGTGCACATCCTGCCTGATGGGAAGATGCTGAGCTGAGGTGATGGTATGACTGCTGCGGGGAGCTGCATGGGACAGGGCAAACTGCCACCACCTCTGCTCCTGCCTGCCCTGCCCACCCTGCAGGCTGTGAGAAGGGAGCTGGGAATATCAGCCTTTAGGAAAAGGAAAAAAATAGGGGGGAAGAATGAGAGATTTGGCCGGTTTTATTGCCAACAGAGAGTGCTACATGAAGCAGAGTTAATCAAGGTGACTCCCCTCCAATGCTTTATAAATAGGAACAGTATCACAATGATGTCTGAACTGTTCAGCTGTGCAAAAATAAACAGCACCGGCGCAGAGCTGTGTTGTTGGTTCTGTTTTAGCAGTGCAGATCTGCCACAAACTGCCTCCAGTTTATCTGTGGATTTGTTGGTTTAAGATATCTGGCTTCTAGCGCAAATATCCTTAATGCAAAGTAGCTACCTCTGCCCAGAGTCTGCGCCACTGGAGGATTGGGGTAGCCAGTTGGGGTCCTGCTGCTCCCTTTGCTGGGGGATCAGAGAAGGGGGGTGATGCTGCCCTGGCTGGTGCTGCTAGGGTTACCTGCACCTGGTATGCTTGTCCTGCAAGCGGGGCTGCCAGCAGTGGTCTTTTCTGCCCACACCCTGCCTGCTCCCTGATGCCACTCTTCCCCCGGAGCCCCAAGCTGTCCCTGAGCAAGGCACTCCCCAAGGGACCCTCAGCACTTCAGGAAGCCTCAAAGCCCCTTCTCTCCCCATTTCCCCAAAACATCCTGCCTTGCCTCTGGCAGAAGGTGCTGGCTGCAGGAAGAGGAGGACATTGTTCAGGGCTGCCATGCTGAGGTGCTGGGCTTCCCACCCTCTCCCCATTCTCCTCCATGCTGGGGTTCAGTCCCTGGATGTGTCCAGGCTTTTCACTGACATTGCCATCTTCTGCATCACTTTTCCCAACTTTCTCCTGCCTTTCCAATCTTCCAAAGCTTTTGAGGTCCATCTTTGAAGTCTGTGCCTGAGTAACCGACCTGCCTGGTGATGAAATGTCCTGGGTCCTCTTCTTATAATTTTTGTTATTGTTATCTTAAAATATTTTCCACTTAGAGGAAAAAAATTCAATCCACATTCCCCATTAGCAGAATTAACAAAACTCATGGAGTGCAAAACAGGGCTTTAAGGGAATTCAAAGTAAGCAGTAAAAGATTTGCAGCCATAACACCTAATTAAGTTACATCTCTCTTAAAACAAAATATTCCTTTTTTTTCAAGGAGAGGAGAAGTAAACCAGATGTGCAAACCTGCCACCTCTCACACACACTTTCCCTCACAGGGATGGGGAATGCCCACACCAGGCCAGTGGCTCTGGTTATCAGCCACCTCCTCCCAGTCTGCACCTGTAGCATCTCCCAGGGATTCAGCAGTGTTAGAGCTGGACTGTAGCATGTCCCAGGGATACATTTGTGCCTGGGATGGGGCTGTAGTGAATCCCAGGGATGCAGCAGTGTCAGGGATGGGACTGTAACACATCCTGGTGATGTATCAGTCTCAGAGATTGATCTGCAACTTGTCCCAGTGTGGCAGGTTCAGTTGAAATCGGGTGG